>OZ038314.1:31645540-31690009 GCA_964035775.1 Osedax frankpressi
TAAGTATTGCTCATATAACCAGGATAGGCAAAATGTATGTATGATAAAAGTGTACGTTTGTAGTACGGTGATATTGAAGGACAATCCTACTCTATAGTCGCCGTTAAATAGGTTAACTGACCAGCACCTGGTGTACGATAACTTGGTTAGTGGCAACGTACTGACAAGTGCCCAATGCACAGGAAATTACTTTAAATGATTACCTGTCTCTCTCTCTCTCTCGTATGCGCAGAAGGGTCATTCTATTTCATCACCCCGGGTCAAGGTCATAGTTTAAGGTCTCGACCTCGACGTTATTGATGTTGCCGACGAACGACTATCGCAGATATTATTAATTATTGCGTAATAATTAACATGCGACCTCATCAGATGACATAAATCAACTAATATGTAATTATATTTGCCATGAATATATAATAATCGTTCAGTATCGTAATATATAGTAATATAAAAACTACCTAGAAAATAAACCATATACTTTTTTTATAGTATATAATGTTATAAATATATTTAACTTCAATTTTGTAATACATATAAAAGTTAAATATTTCACACAATCATTAAGTTAATCTTTTGTTGAGCATATTGTATTATTATATATTTTTTATGAATTCATAAGATAACAATATTAAACAATTTAATAATTTAAATAAAATTATGTTTTGGATAAAAAGTGACAATATTTTCGTAACTAGATGAAGAATGTTACACTCACGAGTTCTATCGAGTTCCACAGATAATAGAATATAAATCAACAAAGGATACCACATTTTTAAAGCACGATTTAACGCTGGGATCATATACAGATATCTGAATGAAATCTGGACGTCTCTGCTGGTGATTGAAACAGTGTGACAATTAGTCGTGAAAATATTAATTGTTGCTGAAATCTGCGAACCAAACCACTACGCAGAGATTGAAATTCTACAATTCTCTTTCGTGGGATTCATGTGTTACATAATTTGATTACAATAGATAGTTGTCATGTTTTAAGGGGCACGGAATACGCAGTAAACTGCTTTGTATTTAGCAAACAATTGGTGGTAGATATAATAAAATATTTGAATATATTATAAGCGAAATTATCTGATAAGACAAGGATTAAAAGGTATTAAAAGGTAAATATATTAAGGCAGGGAGAATACAGTAGAATTAGGCGTTAGGTTTTTTTAAAATCACAGAAACAGATGTAATGAAATCTAATGAAATCTAGTGTGTATTCTTTAAGGTTATTTACGTATATCCGTTAATCAATGCGTGCGTATCTTGAGACAATAGATCCTAGAAGTAGAATATAGATTGTACATCATATAGATCCCACGAAATAGCCGTCACAGGAAACCTATACACATGATGACTATGCATATGCAATAACAATGGCGTATACACTGTATACGCCATTGTTATACTATACAGGGAATAATTGTACTCCGTAAAAGATAATCAATTATTAATAAATACCTTATATAATTTATATACTTGACAATCGATACTGCTTTAATGTATTCTTATTGATAAATATATAGTCGATATTAATATGTGACTGCATCAGGCAGACGAAGACAAGACGAGTTACAATCAATTGAAGTGTCATGTGTGATATAGTTGATGGAGTTGCAATTCTTCAGTTAGATAAGTACTTTGAAAATATTCAGGAATTGAAATTGTGTTTTGAGATTAGTTAATACAAATTTATAGAGAAATTTGATATATCTCCATATTTGGAAAGTAATGTATCAAGCGGTTATAAGAATTATGATAATTTGGTATATTTCATAGTATCAAGACAATGGAAGTGTATTAAATAATAAATACAAAAAGTGTATTAAATAATAAATACAAATGTCCTTTGTGGTTTCCTGTGTAATTACTATTTAACATCGTAATTATATACAAAAAAAACCTGGTTATTTATTATATATTTCATAATGTTAAAATTTATATATTTTTATTGAAATTTGATTACAATTATATTAAATTGTAAAATAAAATAAAAATGTATATGATAATTTACTTATACACGTATGCGTTTATATATATATATATATATATATATATATATATATATATATCAATCACACTGATGAAAGAATTTTGTAAAAAATATTATGAACTAAAATATAAAATAATTTTAAATTAATTATAATTTCAAATATATATCAAACAAACAATACAATTACCGGATTGGTTATTGTCGTGGTCATTGGCATATCTTAATACTCTTATATCTAAATACTTTTTTTAAATGAGTTAATTCCTAAGAGATACTTATTTTAACTAAGTTGATTGTGTGAAAATAAACAATTTTTATTTTTATTTAAAATATTTATATAAGATTATATTGTTCAATTACTATGTGAATCATAAATATTGATAATATACTGTCATTATAAATAGCAGTATATAAACTACATGGATTATATAAATACGATATATTGCATAACACGCGGATTAGTTTTAATTTTTAATCATTATCTAATCTCCTGCAGTCATTAGAAATCTAATTAAAACACATGTAATGCGTAAAATCCTGGTATCATCATTTCTTTTAAGTTTACCAATAATATTTGTAATACACGAAATGATTTAATTAAACTATTACATCATTTTGGTTGCCTCTTATTTACTTAATTAACTATAATAATAATGTTTTGCTTTGCTCAATATAAAATAAGTAATTTAAATGAAAAATGATTAGAGGGAGAACAAGAAGGAAATGCATAGATATAGGGACTAACACTACTACTACTACTACTACTACTACTACTACTACTACTACTACTACTACTACTACTACTTCTACTACTACTACTACTACTACTACTACTACTACTACTACTACTACTACTACAACTACTACAACTACTACTACTACTACTACTACTACTACTACTACTACTACTACTACTACTACTACTACTACTACTACAACTACTACTACTACTACTACTACTACTACTACTACTACTACTACTACTACTACTACTACTACTACTACTACTACTACTACTACAACTACAACTACTACTACTACTACTACTACTACTACTACTACTACTACTACTACTACTACTACTACTACAACTACTACTACTACTAATACTACTACTACTACTACTACTACTACTACTACTACCACACTTTCTGTATTACTACTAGAATTCCTTTATTAACAAAATAATAATGTTCATTAAAATAATAATTTCATGCATTCAAATATAATGTTAATTAAAATACACCTGGACATATATTAAGTGAATAGTGCAGTAATGCGATACTGCATGTAAAGCATATGATGGTCAGTTGGTGGCATGTGGCATTGCGGACACAATAAGCCAATCATGCCTAACGGTGTCTAATGGGCTGATAAACCAATTTTAGGTAGACGAGCATTAGAGAGTAATATCAGAGCATACGATGACACTTGTAGGAATGCTACCTAGAGATGCAAAATGATATTGAATTGTAATATTGCATTATTGAATATAATAATGTTATTTACACTAATAAGTGTAATGTTTATTAATATTTCAATATTATTACTACCTATACGAAAACGTAATTTATGTAATTATATTGCTTGCTTGCTTGATCTGAACTTTTGTCTGACAAGATAAACAATTATTAGAATAATGTTGTATAGTAATATTAACATTATATTGTCTTTTATTTGACAAGATAAATAAACAATTAATTTATATTATTAATATTTATATAATGATTACATAACTGTGTCTGCACGATTACGATTACGAGTAAACCGATATTCCTTAAGTATAAGATTATACGTAATTATATAAACATCAAGATGAGAAACCTTGTGGTCACTTTCTAAGTATCGTGTGTGTCCAGTCGCCTAATAGAAGTAGTAGTAGTAGTAGTAGTAGTAGTAGTAGTAGTAGTAGTAGTAGTAGTAGTAGTAGTAGTAGTAGTAGTAGTAGTAGTAGTAGTAGTAGTAGTAGTAGTAGTAGTAGTAGTAGTAGTAGTAGTAGTAGTAGTAGTAGTAGTAGTAGTAGTAGTAGTAGTAGTAGTAGTAGTAGTAGTAGTAGTAGTAGTAGTAGTAGTAGTAGTAGTAGTAGTAGTAGTAGTAGTAGTAGTAGTAGTAGTAGTAGTAGTAGTAGTAGTAGTAGTAGTAGTAGTAGTAGTAGTAGTAGTAGTAGTAGTAGTAGTAGTAGTAGTAGTAGTAGTAGTAGTAGTAGTAGTAGTAGTAGTAGTAGTAGTAGTAGTAGTAGTAGTAGTAGTAGTAGTAGTAGTAGTAGTAGTAGTAGTAGTAGTAGTAGTAGTAGTAGTAGTAGTAGTAGTAGTAGTAGTAGTAGTAGTAGTAGTAGTAGTAGTAGTAGTAGTAGTAGTAGTAGTAGTAGTAGTAGTAGTAGTAGTAGTAGTAGTAGTAGTAGTAGTAGTAGTAGTAGTAGTAGTAGTAGTAGTAGTAGTAGTAGTAGTAGTAGTAGTAGTAGTAGTAGTAGTAGTAGTAGTAGTAGTAGTAGTAGTAGTAGTAGTAGTAGTAGTAGTAGTAGTAGTAGTAGTAGTAGTAGTAGTAGTAGTAGTAGTAGTAGTAGTAGTAGTAGTAGTAGTAGTAGTAGTAGTAGTAGTAGTAGTAGTAGTAGTAGTAGTAGTAGTAGTAGTAGTAGTAGTAGTAGTAGTAGTAGTAGTAGTAGTAGTAGTAGTAGTAGTAGTAGTAGTAGTAGTAGTAGTAGTAGTAGTAGTAGTAGTAGTAGTAGTAGTAGTAGTAGTAGTAGTAGTAGTAGTAGTAGTAGTAGTAGTAGTAGTAGTAGTAGTAGTAGTAGTAGTAGTAGTAGTAGTAGTAGTAGTAGTAGTAGTAGTAGTAGTAGTAGTAGTAGTAGTAGTAGTAGTAGTAGTAGTAGTAGTAGTAGTAGTAGTAGTAGTAGTAGTAGTAGTAGTAGTAGTAGTAGTAGTAGTAGTAGTAGTAGTAGTAGTAGTAGTAGTAGTAGTAGTAGTAGTAGTAGTAGTAGTAGTAGTAGTAGTAGTAGTAGTAGTAGTAGTAGTAGTAGTAGTAGTAGTAGTAGTAGTAGTAGTAGTAGTAGTAGTAGTAGTAGTAGTAGTAGTAGTAGTAGTAGTAGTAGTAGTAGTAGTAGTAGTAGTAGTAGTAGTAGTAGTAGTAGTAGTAGTAGTAGTAGTAGTAGTAGTAGTAGTAGTAGTAGTAGTAGTAGTAGTAGTAGTAGTAGTAGTAGTAGTAGTAGTAGTAGTAGTAGTAGTAGTAGTAGTAGTAGTAGTAGTAGTAGTAGTAGTAGTAGTAGTAGTAGTAGTAGTAGTAGTAGTAGTAGTAGTAGTAGTAGTAGTAGTAGTAGTAGTAGTAGTAGTAGTAGTAGTAGTAGTAGTAGTAGTAGTAGTAGTAGTAGTAGTAGTAGTAGTAGTAGTAGTAGTAGTAGTAGTAGTAGTAGTAGTAGTAGTAGTAGTAGTAGTAGTAGTAGTAGTAGTAGTAGTAGTAGTAGTAGTAGTAGTAGTAGTAGTAGTAGTAGTAGTAGTAGTAGTAGTAGTAGTAGTAGTAGTAGTAGTAGTAGTAGTAGTAGTAGTAGTAGTAGTAGTAGTAGTAGTAGTAGTAGTAGTAGTAGTAGTAGTAGTAGTAGTAGTAGTAGTAGTAGTAGTAGTAGTAGTAGTAGTAGTAGTAGTAGTAGTAGTAGTAGTAGTAGTAGTAGTAGTAGTAGTAGTAGTAGTAGTAGTAGTAGTAGTAGTAGTAGTAGTAGTAGTAGTAGTAGTAGTAGTAGTAGTAGTAGTAGTAGTAGTAGTAGTAGTAGTAGTAGTAGTAGTAGTAGTAGTAGTAGTAGTAGTAGTAGTAGTAGTAGTAGTAGTAGTAGTAGTAGTAGTAGTAGTAGTAGTAGTAGTAGTAGTAGTAGTAGTAGTAGTAGTAGTAGTAGTAGAGGTAGTAGTAGTAGTAGTAGTAGAGGTAGTAGTAGTAGTAGTAGTAGAGGTAGTAGTAGTAGTAGTAGTAGTAGTAGTAGTAGTAGTAGTAGTAGTAGTAGTAGTAGTATATATAACAGTAATACCAATAATAGAGATATTCGACGGAATTTATATATATATAACTTATATATATATATATATATATATATATATATATATATATATATATACATATGTATACATATATAATTATAAATGTATATATATACATATATATATATATATATATATATATATATATACATATATATACATATATATATATATATAATTTTATAATTTTATAATATTTATGATTCGATTTTAAGAGAAAATATATTATTACTAAATGTCATTAGGTTGTGTAAGATTGTTTTGTTGCCATGAATATTAATTAATTTAAGAGTATTATGCAATAAGAAAGTATTACATAATAATAATAATTTGAAAGTACGGGTGCTATATGCTGATAATATTAATATTAATATTAATGCGTGCGTATTGCATATCGTAGTTATATTATGTTAAAAGAAGTTACCCATCATACACATAGTATATTATCTCATGACAATACAGATGAGTCATGTGTGTGCATGTATGGAATATACAAGTATTGGTTATAAATATGTTTAATAATCGAATTCTTCAGATAAACCTCTAGCTCTTATCGCAGATAGATAGCGGAGTAAACATCATAAATGGTAATATAATAATTTATAACATTATTAAAAATCTTCTAGCATACAATATTAAAATTAAATTATATCTGAAACAAGATGGCATTCTATATTGTATATATATATATATATATATATATATATATATATATATATAAACAGTATTGTATATATTTTATATATCTAATCTATTAATTATATAAAATTAAAATACTCCATGTATATATTTATATAATGTAATCAGTTGTGATAATAATATGCAATTGATATCTCTTATACTAATTTAGTTAGTATATTATATATAAAAGTAAATATATTCTATTTATGTTAAAATATATGTTTTTTATAAATTAATATTTATTTATATTTTAAAACAAATATATAATTGTATAATTATATACATAATAATATATAGCATACGAACTTAAAAATTAAAAATATGAATAAATATATTTATATAAAACAATAATTTAAAACAATGTATCATACTTTAAAAGAAGAAATTGTTGCATAATACATCAATAGAATTTCATATTGATAAATGTATAGAAAGATAGTATGACAATGACATTACATATCATTGATAAATATCGAAAATTCAATATTTTCATTTTATTTCCAAATTCCAAAAGAACACTTTTCGATTTCTTAATACAAGTATTATAGAAACTATATAATATATTTATAAAATTCGCAGAATATTTTTAATATATAAATTTTAATTTAAAATTATATCACGTATTAGGATATAAAATATATGTTGCATACAATTTATATTACCACACTTTATTTTTTACCTCGATTAATTTATAGCATTTAAATCAGTATTTATGCCAAATATACGTTATTATATGCAATAAAAGTATAGGGACTAAATGGAAATCTATTTTAGGAGCGTAACAATATTAATCATAAATTAATTAAACAAATAAATATTAGAAATAAATAAATAGAAAGAAAAAACTACACTTTATTTAGAATATTTTATTCCAATAAAGTATAGTGATATTATCGTTGCAGGTGTCATATAGTGGGACATTAAAAATATAAATATTGAATAACATATACATGAATAACACATAGTATTATATAATAGATAATCTATATAGCTCGTACTATAGTACTATATATATAGTCTAACATTAACTACAATAATGACACGAAGTTTTTATTATCTTTTGCATATATACATGCAGATCAAATCCATATAAATAATGCAATCATATATCTCATGTTAAAAAGTTATGGATTGTGACGGATTAATTAAATACAGAAAACTTAATATAATGGAAATAATGATTGTATAGTCTTTATAAATTAAATAAAAATATATATTTATTATGTTTATATATATATATATATATTTATATATATTTATATATATATATATTTATATATATATTTATATATTCATAATCTATTTATAAACGATTTATACTTTTTCGGGAAATTATAAACTATTATAACCACAGATTTATAAATCATTTATAATTGAATATGTTCGCAAAATGGATAATTATTTAATTATATTTTTTAATCGGAAGAGGAGCCATTTTAATAATGAAATATTTATTAGTTTTCTAACAAAGATTTATATCTATATATATATATAAATATATACTTAAAGTTAACAATATTGTGCAATTAAAAATGAATTCACTTATAAATGTAATATAATGATAGATTAAGAGGTGTAATAATTATAATTTCATAACTTCTCTATGCCTTGAGGATGTGAAGATAAGGGCATTACCAGTACGCATTTCCAACCCGTTATATTGTGTTATAAACACCGTCTAGATGTTATCGTTATAATTAGTCAGGGAGAAGATCTCCTTGCCAAATAATGGTATTGCGTAATCAAGATATGCTGATTGCGTAATACTAGTGACGTGCTCTATCCGACATATAGCGATTACATAACACAATATTACGTAATGCAAATGTGTGACCATTGACTATTATACTATATAATATAAGATATTGTATTATATATAGTCATATTATGATTGCCGTAAATGGCATTCATATTCATGGGGAGTCGTTTTTAATATATATATATATATATATATGAGGCTAACCTCTAGTAATTAATATTTTCTATTCCTATATTATATAAATTACATATATCAATATTTTGCAGTCGTACTATAAGAATATTGCATTGTACGAATTACATATTTCCATGAATATATAATGTATTACTATATGTATATATATATATATATATATATATATATATATATATATATATATGTGTGTGTGTGTGTGTGAGTGTTTGTTGTGTGTGAGTGTATGTATGTGCGTGTGCTTGTGTGTATGTACGATGGCGTGAGTATGTGCGTGTGTGTATGTATGCGTGTGTATGTAAGGCATGTGTGTGCGCGTGTGTATGTATGTATGTACGCGCGTGGGTGTGTGTGTTTGTGTGTGTATGGAAAATAGACCTATATAATTTAGTAACAGACACATTTGGTTTGTTGAGAATCGATGTATTATTAATCCAACGCCCGTCCATTCGAATTAATAGAAATAAAACGGAAATGAGATTACGCAGACGGTCACGTGTGTCGCGGATATTAGGCGATCGATTGCATAACACGCCTTGTTAACACCACCAGATGTCGCGTAGCTGTCGAGAAGAAAGGGACTCTTCAAGGTCACTAATCCTCGGTTACGCCCAGTATATTTATACACGCCTATAGCGAGATTTAGCGCAACGAGTAATTATTACGCAATAACAACGTTTCATTCCACCTCGTATTCTTTTCACGATACTTATTATCTTTCTTAGCGGTTTGTTTAACAATTTTTAATACCGTGAATACACGTGTTATCGGCTTGGATATATATGTTATATTATATATATTTTAATATACATTTTTATAGAAATCTTTTAGTTTTATTCAATTATTATTGAATTTGGGTAAAATAGTTATATTATATAATATTTTATAAAAATTTTCCAAAAACCCAATAACTTAATCAATCATTAATCAGTAATTAAATATTTCCCAAATTATAGTAATATGGCATTTATGTGTCATTTATTATAATATATGTGTTGTTGCAATACAAACATACGCACACATACATACACACATACACACATACACTCACACACATACATATATACGCACACACATACACACACACACATACACAAACACACACACACACACACACACACACACTCACACACACACATATATATATATATATATATATATATATATATATATAATGTCAAATATAAAATATGTAATTTATATTATAACAACTTTAAATAAATAGTTTATGTTTTTTAAATGATCAAATAATATTGTTATAAAATTACTGTTAGTAAAACATCTCGAAAATAATAAACTATAGTTTTCTAAGTATACTTATATATATATATATATATATACTCACTTATATTATTAGTATACCATACGTAATTTTAGTTATTATTATAGTATAAATTATATAGAAAAAATGTTGTATTTAGAATTTATAAATATTAGTGTATTTATAATATAATTTAATGCGTTAAGTTAGTTATATTAAAAATATTTTAACATATATATTTGGCATATATAACACATATTGACACCATATTATACACGCATATATAACACATTTGTAAAGTTACATAGTTTATCAAAATATAATAGTAATACATATAATTGTTATTAATTCTTTTAAACTATGTATTTAAATATACCTTAAGTTAAGTTACTATTTAAAATAATAATAAATAATATAAATCTAAATGCTATAGGTATGTATATATATTTATATGTATATATTTTTTATTATATGTTCATTTTAAATAGTTTTATCTCAATAGTTGTTATAGTTTTAATTGTAGTTTACTTCCTTCTTCTATTGTCTTGGTATGCATCCTTTATTCTATATAAATTATATATTATTCTATATTAATTATATGTTAGTTTTATTCATTTATTCTGACGCTAGAGGCTCACGGCTATAGGCTAGAGGCTAGAGGTTAGAGGCTAGAGGCTAGAGGCTAGAGGCTAGAGGCTAGAGGCTAGAGGCTAGATGCTAGAGGCTAGAGGCTCACGGCTAGAGGCTCACGGCTACGGCTAGAGGCTCACGGCTAGAGGCTAGAGGCTAGATGCTAGAGGCTAGAGGCTAGAGGTTAGAGGTTAGAGGCTAGAGGTTAGAGGCTAGAGGCTAGAGGCTAGAGGCTAGATGTTAGAAGTTAGAGGCTAGAGGCTAGAGGCTAGAGGCTAGAGGCTAGAGGCTAGAGGTTAGAGGATAGAGGCTAGAGGCTAGAGGCTAGAGGCTAGAGGCTAGAGGCTAGATGCTAGAGGCTAGAGGCTAGAGGCTAGAGGATAGAGGCTAGAGGTTAGAGGTTAGAGGCTAGAGGCTAGATGCTAGATGTTAGAGGCTAGAGGCTAGAGGCTAGAGGTTAGAGGCTAGAGGCTAGAGGCTAGAGGTTAGAGGCTAGAGACTAGAGGCTAGAGGTTAGAGGCTAGAGGCTAGAGGCTAGAGGCTAGAGGCTAGAGGCTAGAGGCTAGAGGCTAGAGGCTAGAGGCTAGAGGCTAGAGGTTAGAGGCTAGAGGCTAGAGGCTAGAGGCTAGAGGCTAGAGGCTAGAGGCTAGAAGTTAGAGGCTAGAGGCTAGAGGCTAGAGGTTAGAGGCTAGAGGCTAGAGGCTAGATGTTAGAGGCTAGATGCTAGAGGCTAGAGGCTAGAGGCTAGAGGCTAGAGGCTAGAGGCTAGAGGCTAGAGGCTAGAGGCTAGAGGCTAGAAGTTAGAGGCTAGAGGTTAGAGGCTAGAGGCTAGAGGCTAGATGCTAGAGGCTAGATGCTAGAGGCTAGAGGCTAGAGGCTAGAGGCTAGAGGTTATCGGCTAGAGGCTAGAGACTAGAGGCAGAGGCTAGAGGCTAGAGGCTAGAGGTTAGAGGCTAGAGGCTAGAGGCTAGAAGTTAGAGGCTAGAGGTTAGAGGCTAGAGGCTAGAGGCTAGAGGCTAGAGGCTAGATGCTAGAGGCTAGAGGCTAGAGGCTAGAGGCTAGAGGTTATCGGCTAGAGGCTAGAGACTAGAGGCAGAGGCTAGAGGCTAGAGGCTAGAGGCTAGAGGTTAGAGGCTAGAGGCTAGAGGCTAGAGGCTAGAGGCTAGAGGCTATAGGCTAGAGGCTAGAGGTTATCGGCTAGAGGCTAGAGGCTAGAGGCTAGAGGCTAGAGGCTAGAGGCTAGAGGCTAGAGGCTAGAGGTTAGAGGCTAGAGGCTAGAGGTTATCGGCTAGAGGCTAGAGGCTAGAGGCTAGAGGCTAGAGGCTAGAGGCTAGAGGCTAGAGGCTAGAGGTTATCGGCTAGAGGCTAGAGGCTAGAGGCTAGAGGCTAGAGGCTAGAGGCTAGAGGCTAGAGGCTAGAGGCTAGAGGTTAGAGGCTAGAGGCTAGAGGTTATCGGCTAGAGGCTAGAGGCTAGAGGTTCGCGACTAAAGGCTAGAGGTTAGAGGCTAGAGGCTAGATGCTAGAGGCTAGAGGCTAGAGGCTAGAGGTTCGCGACTAGAGGCTAGAGGTTAGAGGCTAGAGGCTAGAGGCTAGAGGTTAGAGGCTAGAGGCTTGTAACCTGCTTCTTTTTATATATTGTTAACATCATAGTTTAATTGTTCTTCAATAACTTCTGAGTTGAAATTATATATAAACACATACATATACACATAGTGTGTGTGTGTGTGTGTGTGTGTGTGATTGTGTGTGTGTGTGTGTGTATGTGTGTGTGTACGTGTGTGTACGTGTGTACATGTGTGTATGTGTGTGTGTGCGTGTGTGTATATGTGTATGTATTAATTGATATTGAATCATTAATATGTATGCCACACTATATATTTAAAACGAATGATACACTCAATATATTCAATATAAAACAGATACAATACTACATAGATCACTGAAGTCCTTCTTCTTGACTATTTTCTTGCTTGGTACATAGGTAAAGTTAATCAAAATCGATTTTATGAAATCATGACTATTTTATATTTAATTAAAACTTCTCTATATATGAATGTATTAATGCATATATCCAGTGGATATCATTTTTTAGTTGTAATATTCTATTATAATATAGAATATGTAATGGAATTAAATTGAGTAGAATCTAAATGAATAACAATTAATTACATATTAGTAATTAATAAGGCTTAACTATTATCGTTGAATCATCAACTACTTATATAATATTTGAATACATAAATACTTATAATATAATTAGCAGTATCATATATATATATATATATATATATATATATTATGATGATTTATAATACATAACTATATATAAATCGATTATAATTATAATTCATATTCTAATACATATATTAATTTATAAGTTTTTAAGTTTACCTTCTATACCTAATTTATATACGTATATACGTATATACTATATACGTATATACTATATACGTATACACTATATACGTATATACTATATACGTATATACTATATACGTATATACTATATACGTATATACTATATACGTATATATATATACTATATACGTATATAAATATACTATATTACTACTTTGGGTTTAACAACAGTTTATTTTCTATAGTAAATTTAACGCTTATTTATTAAATCAAGAATTACTTCTGACATGATTAACTATACGTATATTAGTGTAATGTGTGTTATTATTGGATTTCACTTTATATAAGTTATTCTGAAGCATTGATACTTAATGTTTATACCAATATATACAGGATATATCTATAATAACATTAACATTTATTATTATAATTATAAATTACGATTTCTTCGTTTTATCTACCAAAAATAACTTAAATAATCACTCAATAATGCACATACGTAATAATATATATACAATAGAGCATTCTGATACGATACTTGTATATATTAAGGTAAACGAGATGTATTATTTTGTATTATCGATCAGGAAACCGTTGTGAAATAAATACACGAATACTTACACCGGATATGCCTAATTATAATATAACATGCGCATGTCAATACGCCATAACAAACACAGGGCTACCGTAACGGACGCCCTCTATATCCTGTTCGATTGTGAATTCTACATCCCTGCGTCCTTTCTACGTCCCGTATTCATACCAGCCACGACAATATTCGTTATCATCGATTACGCAATACGCTCGAATAACAAGCATCCTTTGTCCGTAACGGTTACCATCGTTCTTCTTTGTTGTCCAGTCAGGTGCATTATTTGTCATATCGCAATCGATTAAGTGTCCATTTTATAAGCCTCGCGAGAAGTCCGGTGCAATCGATCATCTAATACTTGCTCATCGGACTAGATCATTTCATTTATCTATATTATCATATTTATATGAGACGGCATGAGACATTCGATACGATAATATTTCTCGTGATTGCATCTACAATATCAATCTTTATTCGGCTTAACATGAAGTAGACACGTGTTTACTAAACAATTATTGAATTGTACAATACAGTTGTCGTTTAGTTTGTATCCGTGTTTAGTTATAAGAATGATAATGCGAGATAATGTGTTTACGTATTACATATTATTGTATATAACAGTTATAATTCTAGTTACATTTTAGTCATGAATATGAAATATGAATACATCTGAGATTTTTGAATACTATATGCTCGATAAGCATTGTTAGTGAATATATAGCTCATATAATATAGTATAAGCAATAACTTTATATAATATAAGGTATTCGTTGTATCATAAAGTTAAAATTGAATTCAACAGATTAATTTCATAAATATATACTAATTAATATATTGTGAATAATCTTTATTACTCATATTGATAACAAAATAAATGCATTCATTAATACCAAAGTAAAGATAATACAATTCATTAGTGGAATTTAATGTAAATTTGATCTAACAGAACTCTTGGAACCTCCTAAGTAACCAGATGATGTAACTATTATAAATTAATATATAATTATTAATAAAATATATTTATAATATAATACAAATCAAATATAATTTCTCTTTTGTTATATTATAATTGTGAAAAAATATATGTTTAGTTAAATTGTAAAAGATCTTATAATAGTTTCATCACCTACTTTATTAAGATAATATTATATATATATATATATATATATATATATATATATATAAATAAATATATATATATATATATATATATATATGTCTGAATTTCAATGATAACTTTATCTCCAAAAAAAAACATTTTATATTAATATATTATTATAATAATTTCATTTTATTCCATGTTTAATAATTCGATATATTATAATACAAATTAATCAGCATCGAAGAATATATTATAGGATAAAAATGTAATATAAATTATAACGAAAAAACCAAAATATCATATAAACTCGAATATAGTCCGTCTTTGATCCGATGTGAAGTTTCAAGATATTACATTGCATAATGAATCTCCGTTGAGAGGTGCTATTACCTAACCTTGAGTGAGATCATATCTCCAACTTCAGTGAATTGGTTTCCCAATGAGGATGCCTAGAAAACGTCGTCAGTATAATTTTGATATACATCGGGATGTCGTGTCTAAGTATTGTGTATGGAACATTGAAACAAAGAACATAACATAACTTAATGCAAATTGCAAGTTGAAAAGTATTTCGATGGGTTTCCGTCAAGTGTTCCTTTATAAATGAACTTATAATATTTCTAAAGCTCTTACGTAACTTACTTTCAGGTTGAACAAAAACTAAATACAGTCAATTGTTTTTAATAAAAAATCATTATATCCGAACACATCTTTGTATATATTTAACAAGTTGCGGTCCATCTAATGCAGATATATCAGGATGATATATTTTCTAAAGAAATACCAGTACACGTTTATTTTATCGGTATATTGATAACGTAGAGTTGTTTGATAATGCTAATAAAAAGACTATATGAGTATTATGTAATGTTACGTAAAGAGTGTACACTCTTTAGATATTCTTTAGCACTCTTTAGATATATATGAAATTGATTCTACAATTCTTTATATACGAATAATAAATATGACTTGAAAATGATAAAATAGTTATAAATATATATATTTAAAGAAAGATAATTAAAGGAAAACTAGTCACTGCTTTCAGATAGACAATCAGGAATTGGTAAACAATAGATAATGAAGAGGATGAGAATAATAACAGAAGCGGATACCAAATACACATTATATGAAAGTGAAAGATATGAATTGATTTATACCAAAAAGGTCTAATTGTAAATATATCATTATTGAGTGTGTAAATTCACTAGATAGCTAATATGTGTAGATATAAAACTACCAGGATATTAGATTAATGAATATATATATATGGACATGTTAACGACATTGATGATGAGATTTAATGCTCTCTCAGTACGACGTTTAGGGAGATAATTATTTGAAACTGAGCGGCTATTTTACAGACATTTAGTAGGGAGCAGATAATTATCTGAAACACTTTGGATAATATAGTTGAGGTAGTTGAGAAAGTTAATGCATAATTAGATAGAGTAAAAGAGACCAATGAGAATGTTTTAATAATGCATAGTATACGGTTAAGTTTCATACAATGGGTAACATTGGAAGAACGTGGATTAGTCAGAATACTATCATAAATATATTGTGTTAGAAGTCTGACAATTTTCTCCGTAAGATTATTAATGATTGGATCTAATGATCTAGAGGACATGATTATTTGTAATGAATCGATATAAGTTTATAGATTAATCACGACCAGTGGTGAGGAAAAGGGTATCAGAATAAATACGGATATAATTGATCATGTGGGTATTTATAGCTAACCAATTCATTCCGATTGTAGTGAAATATTAGAAAAGTTATCGCAAATCGTAATTGTACCTAGAAGAATATTGGTTAGAGAGAGGAGGACATATACTAATAGGACATAAATAGGGTGCCTAGATTTTAAAAGAATATTGCATATGCATAATTAATAGTTTAAATATATATATACACTTAACTCTCTATGCTACGTGATATGGTGTAATGATAAAGTCATACGAGTATCGTTATTATATAATATAACAATTAGTTATGTTGTTACTTGAGAATTTTGAAGAAAATTATGTGACAAGTATCAATAACTATAGTTATTTATATATATATATATATATATATGTAAATAAGTACTCAAATAAAAAATTACGAATGGCTAAGATGAAGATTTATTAACAAATATAATATTAAAATCACTAAGGATTATAGTTATTATATAAGATTACTGTTAATACAATGTGACTGAGAGAAGCTAAGAAAATCTGATACGTAGAAGTAGTGGTCGACATAAATATAGTACTAAACTTTGATTGAAGAATACGTAACCTGCAAATTATAGTTTCAAAATACGATTACAATATGTAAGATAAAAGTATATTGTATATTGATACTAATTTATAATTATAATACTCATAAAAGCTGAATAAATTTATATCGATATATATATATATTTATAATAGATGAAATTATAAGAGTATATATTAATTTAAAATACAAATATAGTATATTAATTACGATTAATCAATAAATAATAATCTCACAAATATATAATCATATTCATTTTTAAATGTAAATAATTATTATTTAAATACATAATATTTGTTTTTCAAATATTTTTAAAATACAAATTATTGAAAGTACTGTGTATTGGTTCCGCTAATTAAAAAAAGCATATTTATTATATATGTGTATACATTGTAATATGTTATTGATATACTAAATTTACTTTATATAATATATTATTATTATTAATATATATATATATATATATTATATATATATTATATATATATATATATATATATATATATCTTATTATATAATATTCCATATACGTATCTTCACCTACTACATTCAGGTTATTATGTGTTGGATATTATGGATTTATTATACATATTATTAAAATATACGATTAAATTAATTTGATGGTATTTTTTATTAAAAAATAAACGTTAGTACACAAGTGTAATTTATATATATATATATAGATATATGAATATATAATAAAAACAGTATTGTATTTTTTAAATATTTAAATTGATTTACGAAAAAATGCGTTAAAGAAATATACATATGTTTAGATATTATATGTATATATATATATATATATATATATATATATATATATATAAATGACTATATAAATATACATGTTTAATTATTAGAATAAATTAATACGATTGAAAGAATTTCTTATAATAATTCTTCGTATTATATGATATAAATAGTGTACATGAACAGTATATTATTAGAATGTATATTATCTATGTATTATCAATCATACCTATAAGGTATGCAATAGGCCATACCAATATACTAAATTACAATAAATACATCGATCCATTAACAGCCAAGTATATTCTTGTAAGTTGACTTGTTTATTTTATTGTTTCTGTAAAATAATCCGACGTCGATAGTGTCGTAATCCCAAGTGGGATGTAATTCGGTGTCCGATAAATCTAGACTACTCTTCCTGCAATAGAACAATACATATATATTGGTGATACAAACAAAGCATGCGTAAATAATAATTATTAACACCATTCAATGAAGTGAATATTATATATATTTAGTATAATGTAACTAATTTATATTTAAATCGGTAACTTCGAAAATGAATAAACACAATTTTTACACTGACACATCAGACTTTCAGTGTCATAACGATATGTTAATGGTATTGTTAAGGTTTATCAATCTGTTAACGTAGATACAAGTTATTAGAAATGATAATCAAATATTAAATTACGTTGATTTATACATATTGACGAATTAAAAAGTTGTTAGTAGTCATATAATATAGTCACTAAAATAAGTAATCAAATACTTACTTGAGGATTACTTAGAACACTGCAAAAATATATATGATCAAAAGAATAGCATAGATGAAAGGAGTAATATTGATATCACAAATTATTATGAATTTACAAATGTAGAAGATGAAAATTAGAATACTTGCAAATAAAATGAAATCATATATTAAGTGATTAAGAGATGTTTTAAAAATATAATATTCATTCAAAGTAGAAATCATTGTGAAAGTAGAACCAATTTATTTTCAATTGTAATACTAATATAATACATATAATGCTGAATATTGTGTATAACTGTTAATGAATATAAATAATGATATGAATCTAAAGTGTTACTTTATATTCTATTTACTAAAGCGTATATATGATAATATAAGGTGAATTAAAATAAATCGCAAATAGTTAATATAATAAAATGATATGGTAGTTGATAATATGATATTGTAGTGTAAACCTAGAATCAGCATCTGAAAGTACGGACGGTTCCATAGTGGTATCAGTTCTCATAAACTTATGTTCGGATGAGTTCTTCATTCGGTTAAACAACTGTTGCTCCTTCTCCTGGAGTTTAGATTTAATGAAAATATCCTGCCGAAATATTGGTTAGTAGGTGTTTTATATACAGTGCAGAAATCATTAATATATATGGTAAATACATGTTATGCAAAATATACGTATTAAGTATTAGTCAAGAAAAGGAAATGTATGCAATGAATTAGTGGAAAACACTATTAAAATATTAAAAAGTAGTTTATAAAAAACACTATACAGAAAATATATGTACATCTATTTATGAATTTCTTTTTTGTATATAGGTCAATATATTAAATAAATAGAACTTATCCAGGAATATTATATTTGATAAATCTATAATATAGAATATATATTTCACATATAAGTAATTGTTACCGATTTTAAACTAAAACTTAGTTTTTTTATTTTTGAAATCATATATTTACCGAATATTGTTCCTATTCAATAATTTAAATTTGTATAATATCAATTGTGTTTTAATTAAAATATAGTATAATGAATCAATGGCAATAGTTAAATTATTATAATAATAGTATTTTATAATGCAATTATTACAGGATTATGTTAGGTTACACATTAATGTATGATATAATACAATAACTATAATATGATACAAAATCTGTAATATATTACAAACACTATAATATATACTACACAAGCTATAATATAATATAATACATCATAATATATTATGATATATTAAATATGATATTTTATGACAAAAATTATATAATAATTATAATGAATATTTTTACATTATGGAATAACTGATCTAGTTTTATATATTTGATACAATTAATTAACCTTTTTTTCCATTATTTGTCTGTTAATTTTTCTTTTTACATCTTTAAATTCTCTATTAATGTTCAAAATTTCCCTATATCAAAAATAAAATATATATAAATCAAAACTAAAAAATTAGTTATAAATATATACTAATTATATTATGATTGTATTTGTATAATAAATGATATTTTTTATATAAAAATATAACGTTAAATCGATCTCTCCATCTCCATCTTTATCCAACATACATATAAGTTCATCGAGTTGGGACCGACTCAAAGGTGAATCAACACTCTTAAATATATTATATATTATAAAATATATCATATAAATAAAAATTATAATTATATAAACATATTTTAAAGTAAGAAATAAATGTATTGTCAATATCTCATTTATACATGACAGTGAGTTTAATATGGAAACTATTTTATATTTGTACTGTGTTTTAACAAAATCTAATATAATACTATATCTATATATTTAATATAATATTTTATAGATGAATACTTATATTTAAAATGTATAAAATAATACATTTAATGTATTCAATTATGTTATTAAATACTACTTGTAATCCATCTATGAATTCTTCTCTGGTTAAACTGCCACTTTGGTCTTTATCCAAACTTTTAAATAAATCCAATAACCTAAGATTCTTTTCTGACATAAACAGTAAGAGTATCTCAATAGGATTTTGATCGTTGCATTGAATATCTGATATTTTCGTGTGTTGTTCTGGAGAAATTGTCACAAATCCTACTAAAATCTGAATCCAGAATATTATTTTAAATTGCAACATTTATAGAGTATAATTTTCAATTTATTCAAAAAATATAACCTATTCATATTAAATTTAAACCATTAATTTCATATATATTTGTCAAATAACTATTATTTTGAAAGAAGATTAAATATAAATAATGTTTTACTTAGCCATATATAGATTATACACATACATGTGCTACATGTTAAATAATCGTTTGTAAATTCGAACCTTAAATAATTATTTGTAAATTCGAACTTTAAATAATTATTTGTAAATTTGAACCTTAAATAATTATTTGTAAATTCGAACCTTAAATAATTATTTGTAAATTCGAACCTTAAATAATTATTTGTAAATTCGAACCTTAAATAATTATTTTTAAATTCGAACCTTAAATAATTATTTGTAAATTCGAACCTTAAATAATTACTTGTAAATTCGAACCTTAAATAATTATTTGTAAATTCTGAGCTAAATAATCGTTTGTAAATTCGAAACTTAAATAATTATTTGTAAATTCGAACCTTAAATAATTATTTGTAAATTCGAACCTTAAATAATTATTTGTAAATTCTGAACTAAATAATCGTTTGTAAATTCGAAACTTAAATAATTATTTGTAAATTCGAACCTTAAATAATCGTTTATCCTTGATGGAGTTCACAATTTTCATAAAACCCTTGCTAACAACACCATACTTCATATGCAGTAAGGTCAGTGTCGAATGCGCGTTATTGTGAATGCATTCGATCAATTGAATCGTTCCGTGAAAAGTCAAAGGATTCAGTCCAATCTTGGGTGGATAATACATTGTATATATTAAAGTCAGTGTGTTTACAGATAAGCGTTTGTATGTAAATATTTATATGTGAGTATTTTCTATGATAATATTTCTTGGAAATTCCATAATAGAATTTTATACAAAACATTAATAAAACATGATTTAGGTTTTTATACAATTCCTATAATGATATATATAATTTATATTATATGTTAGTAATATTTGATAAATTGATGATAGTCAAGAGTTTATTTTAGTGTATAATCTACAATTTACATTATTGAGATTGGTTGTCAGTTAATAGCATAGGTACTATAGTATATATATATATATATATATATATATATATATATATATATTCAAGTATTTATATATGGGAAATGGTTGTTACAATATGGTGCAATATATATGGTACAATATATATATATATATATTCAAGTATTTATATATGGGAAATGGCTGTTACAATATGGTGAATTATCTGCAGATTATCACTATTTTTAAACCACTATATAACATAATGTTATTAATTTGTAATATTTAATTATTACGGGAAATTATGTATTAGAAAGTAGGATAAATTATAATTAATTATAGTTGTTACATTAGTTATTAATTTAGTATAATACAACTTTAAATTCAAAATAAATATTAAAAATAACTACACAATCTCATATTTTAAGTGGGCTTCGTGAATAGTGAAATGAGTTTCCTGTATTTAACTATATTAATAATGTATTCATTTGTATATGTATAGAATTTTATTTATACGTATACGCATAGTATATATTAATATAATATTATATAGTTAGGATGTAATATAAAACAAATGCTAACCCGTAGCGTATGCAAGTCTATATTTTTAGCAAGAGCGTTAGCTATAGCTATACACCCGAGTTGTTCTATTCGATTACTAGATATATCCAGGCACCGTAGAGTTTTGTTCACCTGCAAATCGGAGCGATAATACAATGCGAATGCATACGTACGGGATCACGGTATGCCATATCAATAGAACGTACTGACCAGCAATGCTTCCGCTATCGACTTAGCACCGTCTTCCGCCAAACCGTTCATTGACAAATCGAGTTCTAGGATAGTTTGGTTTATCTAAAATAATGCATTGATTATTATATGTAATTTATTTTATGTAATTCACTATATATCGTATTTCCATTGTTATGTATTATGCAATGCAAGTTCATTGACTGGATTCCTTTTTATTAAGTATTATTAAATCATTATTATATTGTTAGGTATATTGAACGATAGAAAATAATGTTAGCATGATATCAGCTAATAATGATAACTACATAAAAACTACATTGACTATATTACTTGCATCATATATTAAAATATAAAACATATATAATACATATAAATTCAAATAATATGCATATATTGTATATGATGTATACATAATGCATATTATGAATATAATTCATATATAATGCATATATAGTGAATTATAATGAAATACTCCGATTCGTGATCATTTACGATATTTTTCTCTGGTTACTAAGATCGTGAACCTTTAGCATATCAGCAATAGCTCTGGCGCCGCTCAGCCTGATATGGTTCCAAGATAAGTTCATCTTCTTAATGGTGGAGTTGTAGGAGAGAGCCGATGCAATTTCGCAAGTGCCTTGTTCGCAGAACGAGTTATTGCTGACGCTCAGTAACTCCAGTGTAGTCGTGTTCTTGGGAGAAATATGCTTAGTGTGAAATATGCATAGCTATGTTTTAATTCAGTATTCGATAAATCGTAGATTATCAATAATATATGTATTAATACTATTATTAATATATTAATAACATTTAAATACATAGAATACTATCAATTAGTTGACATATCATATTTACTTTATAAAGTATGCTATTTGAATATATGTAAGGTATTTAAGTTACTAGAAGGTGACTTTGATAGTTTATGTGTATGTTAAATGTATTGGTAATGTAAGGGTTTATTTGTATGTATTATTAATTGAATAGACTATATACCATTTAAATGCATTTATAATAAAACTAGTTAGCATCTGCTCAAGAAGCCAAGAATAATATTACTATCATGAAACTTTCAATAAATTATTGATTACATTTATGTAAAATATCTTAAAGAGCTATGTGTTTTCATATAATAACTATACAGTATTTGAAACTGAATTTTCTGTAATTATTCACAATAGAGAATAAGAAATATAATAATAGTCAATATAAGATTACACCAGTTTAGATTTCAATTGTAATTTAGTTCGTTAACTGAATATATTATATACTAATTATAAGTTTGGCTTAATATCGATATTATAAAATATTTACAGTTTTATTGAGATGATAATATTTGTTAATAAAATTTGAAGTTTCGAGACTAACAAATTTAAATTTGAAGTTCTTAAAAATAGCAAATTATTTATAATTATAAATACATAATGAATTATATAATATTAAATTTGATGATATATAACACATTGTATATAACAATATTGTATAACATGCACATTGAATTAATTTATAAAAAAACTACATAAGATCTATAAAAGATCTACATTTCTATTTATTTTAACTAAATGAAATTATAGAATTTAATTTAAAGAAAAGAGATATAATAATAATTAGGAATAATTAGGAATAGTTAAAGAAATAAAACTACCAATTGAATCTATATATTAACAATTTGCTGACTTACATTGATAAGATCAACTATATACTCAGCATGTCGATCTTCTATGCCATTTCCGGAAATATCTAGTGCCTTTATGTTATTACTGTCCATTACGGCTTCGCAGATCACCTTAGTACCTCTTCCACTAAGGTTGTTATAGCTGACATTCTTTGTTGGAACGTTGTATTTCATATAGCCATAGTGTATATGCATACATTTGTTTTTAACAAGATGTCATAATTAAAAAAATAGGATACATAAATATATATTAAGTATTACACATTACGAAATAACTATATATATATATATATATATATATATATATATATATATATATATATATGTCCAACCATTAATTGAATTAATGTATTATGTTTGACTTACTATATGAGTTAATGTAGTATTATCTCTTAAAGAAAATGCGAAATGTTTAATTCCTTTGTATCCAATGTTATTTCCTTGAAGATTCAAATATTCAATATGTTGATTTATCTATGTATTTAATATATTAAATTTATATTTACCGATTATACTAAATATACATTAAACATATTGGAATCAAATAACATATATTATTATATAATATGTTACATTTTTACTTTCTTGTGAACAAATGTAATATAATATAAGTCTTAAAATATTAATTTAATAAATATGATATACAATATTATCTGAATATAAAGAATCTGCTTTTGATATATTTTCAATGTTTTAATTATTAATAAAAAATATTTTATTTATTGAATACAACTTAACTTATTAATAACTTATTTATTAATTATGATTATACCAACTTGTATTGGAACAGATAATGCTTTCATTCCATTTGCTCCAATTCCTCGATGTTTTAATACAAGTGATAGATCAGCTTTATGCTATTAATTAATTATTAAATATTGATACACATCAAATAAGATTAATTATATTTTTAAACCTAAAAGTATATATAACAAATATTTTATTTAATATAGTATTCTATGTATTCCATGTATTCTTTATTATGATTTCGTTAGTATTACAGTAGATCTATAATAATAAGACAGCGGCTATTTGTACAATATATAGTATTACTAGTATTATTACTAGTATTATTACTAGTATTATTACTAGTATTATTACTAGTATTATTACTAGTATTATTACTAGTATTATTACTAGTATTATTACTAGTATTATTACTAGTATTATTACTAGTATTATTACTAGTATTATTACTAGTATTATTACTAGTATTATTACTAGTATTATTACTAGTATTATTACTAGTATTATTACTAGTATTATTACTAGTATTATTACTAGTATTATTACTAGTATTATTACTAGTATTATTACTAGTATTATTACTAGTATTATTACTAGTATTATTACTAGTATTATTACTAGTATTATTACTAGTATTATTACTAGTATTATTACTAGTATTATTACTAGTATTATTACTAGTATTATTACTAGTATTATTACTAGTATTATTACTAGTATTATTACTAGTATTATTACTAGTATTATTACTAGTATTATTACTAGTATTATTACTAGTATTATTACTAGTATTATTACTAGTATTATTACTAGTATTATTACTAGTATTATTACTAGTATTATTACTAGTATTATTACTAGTATTATTACTAGTATTATTACTAGTATTATTACTAGTATTATTACTAGTATTATTAATACTACTAGTTATAATATAAATTAATTAAATTTAATAAGTATTTTATTTTTTAACTAAAAATAACAATTATTCATTAATATATTATTCTAATATTGTTATTTTGTTTACCCAACTTTGACCAAATAATGTAATTTAAATTTAAAATAAAAATAAATGATTCAAAAAATGTACTAATAATTTAGTTAATAAAGATATTACTTATAAGTAAAGTGAATCATATATTGTTAAATCATTAGAATTCTCAATATAATGTAGAATTAACTATTCGTGGGTATATTCATAGTTTATTTAATAATTATTATATTAACTCATATTCATAATTTTAGTGTAATATCAATTATCCAAGAGAATATAAATATGGCGAATACTAAATTTATGATTAATTTTGAAAATAATTTTATAATTGCGGTATTTCAAATGGGAATTTATTAATATTTAATATATAATATGTGATAAATTTTTTTTATTAATAAAACATTTCATTTATGAAATGCTTAACTATAATTTAATAATACAATGGAAGCTAATTTGATATATATAGATATATTATACATATATATATATATATATATATATATATATAAACATATATACTGATAATATTCATAATGATTCATTATAATTAAAAAATATCACTGTGTTAAACATATATCTACACAATTACGAATATTTATACATATATGAATTATTATGATAGTTTTCAACTATATCATATTATATAAACCCACATATATATATAATATATAATAATATGTAATTTGATTATTGAAATATTATATATTAATAAAATTGCTGATGTTTGCTATATTGTATGGGAAAAATAATTAATATTAAATATAAGGAATATTTATATATTTGATTACAATATTGTTACATAATAATTTCAATATCAAATTTTAAATGTATAGTTATTTTCTAATACATGCTATTCATTGTAAATATTTAACAGAATTGTATATAATATTGGCTTTCAATAAATCTATAACATTTCTATTAACAGTTATAACATTTCTACAGTATATGGAAATTTAGGACACTTGCAATGCAGGGCCTGCATCTATCTAACGTATCTCTTGAATGTTGAATGATATATGTAGTAATAAAATATATATATATATATATATATATACATATATATATATATATATATAAATATATATATATATATATATATATATATAAATATATATATATATATATATATATAATGTATATATTATATTTTATTTCGTTGAAATTATTAAAGGGTATACTAGAATTGATATACTCCCATAAAATATGAAATTTAGATTTTTGTATTATATTATTTTATGGGTTATATGATTTTATGGGTTTCAATGATTCTATAAAAATATTTATATTATTATATAACAGTTTATATATGTTTGAACCGATACAATATTTAAACAATAGCCACTAATAAGGAATGTTGGCCTTTATTTCGATTGTTATAAATATATGTTAATTTCCAAAAAATGAACTCGTACTTCGTACGTTATAATATCAACTGAAAGGAATACATCGAATACAATACAATATAGTATAAATTACTAAATAATGTAATTCCTTTAACACTAAAACAATTAGTCCAGGTATAACATAATGTACTACTACAATAGTAACCGCTTTAAATAATGTAACTGGAGTTACTCCGTAATGGTTACACATTTTCTCATACAGTTGTTCTTGAATTTTTCTGGCATCTCCAAAATTAGAATTTGCTATATATAAATTATTGATTTAAACTATATTATTATATGTTATGATATAATAATATAATAAAGTATCTGATAAAAGCAAATAAATAAATAAAACATTTGACATAAAATTCTACATACTGTCCCGTGTTTCAATGTATAGCATATTTTCAATACTAACGTTCATTTTCCAGATCTGTTTCGTAGTCGTCATCGCTATCGTATTCGTCATCGCCATACGCACGAATGCGGTCGTCGACGACGTCGAACGACGGCACGGAATCTTCGACGACGCCCGCCTCAGCCGCAGCGTCGGCGCGCAAACCTCGCGCCGACTCCACCACCGCCACCGCGGAGTCACTGGTCGACTTGTCGTCCCCGTTCTTATCGCACGCCACACCGAAAATATCGTCGAGAGATACGGCGCCCGCCCTGCGTGGATTGATGTCGCCGTTGGATATCTCTCGGCGGAACTTCGGAGCCGCCTTGCGACAGACCTGACGAATGCGTGCGATAGAATGTAATTTAAAATTTCTTATTTAAAAGTAATTTCTCATATATATAACTATATATATATATAATATAAACATAATTTTAATTAGATGACACATTTGATATTATAAATAATATAATGTAGGCATTGTACATGCAGACATTATACATTGTACATTGTACATGCAGACATTGTACAATGTACATTGTACGTATCGATACTTAACTTGATGAGTAGGTATCACTACTTTACTCACCACTCTACTGCTATCTAGTACTGGTAACTCTAAACTATACTATCTACCCTACACGCTACTTTTAAATTAAATATAGTTCTATATCTATAGAATAAGAGTAATGGGTATAAGGTGTTATTATCTTTTATATAATTTAATTTTTATTATGAATTATTATCCATTATAATTATAAATATTTAATATAACATTACTTAAAATATTTTGAATAATTGTTTATATTATTGCAAAAACTATTTATACCATTGATTACTTGGAACGTTACTTAGTTGTACATGCAAATACTAGTCATTTTAACGAGTAAAGTACTGAGTACATATACTCACGGTACACCGTTAGAAAACTATTATTGTTGGCAGTTAGTGTATGATATTTTATTGTATACCCACTTGACTAGTGCGTGAACATAGATTAAAGAATCAGATTTGTATTAGAGTAGAGTGCTGTATTATACCCTAAACATTTACATTAATACATTAATTCTAATAATAATAATCAGTTATTGTTGTGAATAATTTGATAATAGTAATCAAAGTATTACTTCACAGCTTTACATTATGCTAATATGTTAAATATAACGGAATCATAATTAATTATTTATCATTTTAATTTAGAATTGTTTGCAGTTATTCAATAAAAAGTTAATTATCATGTTATGATAATTTTACAAAACTGTTTAGATAGTGTTGTTAATAATTATTAATAAAAATGGGATTTTCTTCACCCGAATATTTCCGTCCGATTATTTATTAAAACAAAAACTCTACCGCAACCGTCAAATGTTTAATTAATGTATTATGCGTTTACAAATATATTTGTTAACTATATAAATATTATCTATTTTAATGTTTGACAATATGGATTATATTTGGAATGTGTACATTGTTATTTTGAGATATACTCGGAATATCGGTTTTAATTCATTTGATTTGTAATATTATTTTAAATATTAATATCAAAACATAGTTTGATTATAGTATAAAATGTTATTCAATTGTAACCAATACTAAATAAATGTTATGCATATTTAATATATTAATGTATATGTTATTTAATTTAATATTGTATTGTATTTAATCATCATATTAGAAAATAATGTATTATCAGATTTATGGATATGATAATATTACTAAATATATCTAGTTTAATTATAAAATATATAGAATGATAACTTGTATTTGTTATATAAATAAATAGATTTGTTAGTAAAAATAAGTTTGAATAAGATTAAGTAAGTTACTATTACTATTACTACATGTAGTTAATACATGTAGTTAATACATGTAGTTAATACATGTAGTTAATACATGTAGTTAATACATGTAGTTAATACATGTAGTTAATACATGTAGTTAATACACGTAGTTAATACACGTAGTTAATACACGTAGTTAATACACGTAATTAATACACGTAGTTAATACACGTAGTTAATACACGTAGTTAATACACGTAGTTAATACATGTAGTTAATACATGTAGTTAATACATGTAGTTAATACACGTAGTTAATACACGTAGTTAATACATGTAGTTAATACATGTAGTTAATACATGTAGTTAATACACGTAGTTAATACACGTAGTTAATACACGTAGTTAATACATGTAGTTAATACATGTAGTTAATACACGTAGTTAATACACGTAGTTAATACACGTAGTTAATACATGTAGTTAATACATGTAGTTAATACATGTAGTTAATACATGTAGTTAATACACGTAGTTAATACATGTAGTTAATACATGTAGTTAATACACGTAGTTAATACACGTAGTTAATACATGTAGTTAATACATGTAGTTAATACATGTAGTTAATACATGTAGTTAATACATGTAGTTAATACATGTAGTTAATACATGTAGTTAATACATGTAGTTAATACATGTAGTTAATATATTATAATACTAACCCTAGTTCTTTTATCACCATCGTTTAAACGAGATTCAATCTTTTTATCATTGGTCCAAGAGTTCATTATAATGACAAATTATTGAATAATATTTATTCTAATCGGGGTCATCATTTGTTAAATGTATATATTTCTTATTTACCTATAATGATCTACACGTGAATATATTATACATATTTATTAAAAGCACACCTCAATTACGTATAATCTATTTTAATGTTTAGATCATCATTATTAAACGATTTATTTGTAGTTATCCTATTACTTTACAGTTATCCTATTAGTTTATGGATCCTAATGAATTTGAACTTAAAGTATATTTTATGTATATTAAAACATAAATAATTTTTCGATAACGGTGTTTATTGCATAAGTAACATTATTGGGGTGAATGGTAAATTGACCACTGGCCAGAGCACTGCATTCTGTTCATTATTATTGTTATTATTGCTCGACAGAGCGTGTTGGTCACTTGGAATCCAATTGGTCTGTTATGCCTTTATTATATTGTATTGTTTTAACTTCAGTCGGATCTAACTTTAGTATCGGTGCCATTCACACTTTCGTATCGGATTTTTACATTTCCACCGAGTTTTACAGTTATAACGTTAATCATCGAGTACTGTGTATATAAACAAAGCTAATTAAGCTATTTCTGAAATGCATATATTTATAGTTAATTAAATCAAAATGTTATGTAATTATAATTATAGTATATAAATGTTAACAGGTAGAGTGTAGTTTAGATAGGAATAATATGCATGGCAATCATCGACACTATAGTGTCGATATATATATATATATATATTCTATAGAATAGCATAGAGTTATAATAGTTCTGATTATGTTATGTTGAGAATTAGTTCAGGATATATATATATATATATATATATTAATATATATATATACATTTATATATATATATATATATAATATGCTTAAGTATTGATAGTAATTCTTTTATTGGATTATAACCCAATACTATTAGATGAGTATAAAATATAAATAAAATATGAATGTATATCAATAAAAATTCAAAAGTGATCATATTTTTAAAATCATAATAATAATTTCTATGGATATAATCTGATTCATACTAATCCAATAAGAATTTTAACATTAGCAATCTATTAATATATCATTGCAAAAAATGATCAGATATAAATGACATTTTTTCATTTAATTTTTTTCGCTTTATTGTTTAATTTGATATTTAAATATTTAAATTAATATCAAATAATTGTATTATATATATTAAAATTATTAAAATCGAAAACTAATTAAATCGTAAATATATAATACTTTTACAATTGATTAATTTCAATATCTTCAGAAGCTTTGTTAAAGATGATTTCTTTTTTCTTATTAATTCACTGTATACATGTATGTTTTACATATAAACCACATAATACAATTCAAATTCAAGAATACAATGGTTATAATAATATAAATAATATAATAATTTAATTATATGATTTTAAGTAATATATTTTAATAAACTAAGATATTATCACTCCATAAGCCAAATGTGTGTATTATTGTGTCATAATACACATTATTTAAATATTCATATTTAAGTGTCAATATCTCTTTTATAGGTATAATTATTAAAAAATATTTAATACACAATATGTAATATTTAATTTTATTAATTATTAAAGTATACTATTTTAAACCAATTACAATGTTATTATAGATGATTTGAAAACGGAATTATCGGTAGAATACAATTTAGGTAACATAAATTGATTTTATTATACTATTATATATTTTATATTATCTATGAACAACTCCCAATGTGAAATTAAATGCCTCATATGATTATTTTATATATTTGCATTGCTTTTAAAATAATATGTATTTATATACAATATATACTATTCAGGTACAATTGTATTCAATGCAACTATGATTATATTACTTATTGGATTCACTGCATACGTAATATATAAAGTATTTTCTCAAAAATATGATGATTATTTTATATGATGATAAACCTAAATACTGTAAGTGAAGATATATAGATTACAATTATTAATAAACGTACGTGTTTACATATTTAAGTTTAATGAATAATATTGTGTTCACTGAATATAAACTTTTTAAAATCGTAGTTTATCTTTATAAATACCATGTATAATTTTAATATTTTTAATGAAATTATTCGTCTATAATATAAAATAAAGTTCAAACAAAGAAATAAAACAAAATTCAGATTTCAATATTACGACAAGCTTATCAATCAAAATGATACAATGGACATATAGGTGTATACCTATAATATGTATATTGTCTATATACCTTGCAGAAGAATTCTTAATGTCATGAAATAGACTTGACCTTAACAGCACTATATAAATTTAATGTAATGTATATTATTAAACAAAGTTATATAATTTTAGATATTAAAAAGTTAGCTCAACTCTTTTAGAGCTCATTAATTAATTGTAAATTAATTGTCATAGAAAATAATCTGAAAATATAAGTAAATATATACAATATTTCTTAAAATACTATGACATATTAATATTCGTAGTAATATTAATTGTACTAATATATAATAGTAGTCCTGTAAGACCTACTTTTACGTAATTTTAATGTGATTTATAAATTAACTAATATTAATTATATAAAATATCTGGTGACATACACATATTTAATTAATAATTCCCAGTAGACAAATAACATATTTCTCATCAATATTAACGAATCTAACAAATAAAAATTGAATTTTCATCTATAAATATATATTATGAAGAATATATTAATATGTTTCACGTATATGTTTATCAGCATATTCTATTAACATTTATATTGTTACACTTTAATATTTTTAAAATTAAATAGTAATTCAAAATTTAACTAAGTAGGGAATATTATTACTTTGATATTTATATTACATTACATTAAATAGCCATTACAAGTATACACCATGATTCCATATAACGCATAATCAATTGTTATAAAATAATACATTGATATTTGATGAAGAAGTTCATCGCAATATTTATTTGTAAGCTTAAGATATTACGAAATTTAATATTTGTTCTTTGGATAATATATTTTATGGTTTTCAATAATTAAAACTAATTTTAAGATACTAAAGAATAAATTCAATTAAACTAAAAATTATTCAATTCTAATAATAATTACAATTTATTCTATGTACTAATATATATATATATATATATATATATATATATATATATAAATATATATATATATATATATATATATGTATATATATATTTATTTATATATGTGTATGTGTGTGTGCAAAATATATGTTATAAATACAATTAATAAATAAAATATACAATTTTGATATCATTTATTCATTTAATACCGATACAATTGACCAACGTTTAGATACACCGGGATTAAGGCTTCATTCCAATTCTTATTTCTATGAATTGTTTCTTCTGGAGTTATTACTACTATAAACTAAGTATAGTCTAAACAAAACTATTAGCTAATCTAACTAAGACCACTAGTTAAACTAATATATTCTAAACTAAACTAATCTATTAGACTAATCTAAACTATTCTATATATTCTAAAGATTAAACCCAACTAAACTAAAAACTAACCTACCGAAATAAATGAACTTGGAATCAATGCAAATCAACTTAGTGTATCAGGGTAAAAGTATAATATTACCTTTGACTTTATATTTTTAAACTACGTAATAAATCACTTTTGGTATCACAATTAATCACTGGTTAAAAAACGCATAAAAAACGATATAGAAATAGAGATGTGTTAAATATTATGTTTACTTCAATATGCTGATATTGTACTAATGCCGGAGTGGTAACGGAAGGGTGTGTATATGGTGTGGTGTTCTGCAGGTGATTCGCTCGATTACTCTCCGAGTGGTCAGTTCATCAGGAACGGAAGATACATCATTTGACCGTCAAGGATGCTCTCCGCTGCTGTTTTCGTATACTGCAGGATTGCCACCAGTTTGTCGAATCTCTCAGTTTCTCCGATGTTAACTAATCGTCTTAACAAGTCAACATAGTCTTCTTGCTTATCGCAGGAACCATCATCTGTTTTTGAATGCAAATATTCGAGTTTTATATAACAAATTTTAATATTTTTACTATTTTTGTAAAATAAGTTTAAATCGGAATCCTTATTTATTAATATTTGGTTATGTAATCTATTTAAGCTAGATATAATATATCTAATTTCCATTCAAAAATTCCTCTCTCTCTCTCTCTCTCTCTATATATATATATATATATATCCTTTAGATGTATACGTATATAAATATATATATATATATATATCAATATATATATATATATCAATATAACCTTGACTTAGAAGCAGTATGACCTTCATACACACGTATTCCGACTTGCTAACCGCCATGATCTCGATATTACACGACAACGACGTAATAACTTGGATCCAATAAATCAGGTGGGTTTGCTGCGCGGGAGTCATTAGAACTTCGTCCGAAGGCTCCCCCCTACCGAGTAGTGTCTTCATGTTAGCCTGCAGTGGAAATATAGGAATACACTTCATACGAATTGTTTCGTAGATGCGGTTACATAAGTTTTGCCTGCGAAATTTCGTATGCCATAATTTAAGTCGTCGTCACTAATGCAAACTCAATATATCATGTAGCATAGTAAATAATAAAGGTATTTGTGCTTTTTATATTGTTTACTAATGTTGAAAATATACTGTATTCCATATGAGATTTATCTATATTTTATATGATAATTGCATCTCTATTGTTACGGGAATTACCCGTATCCTCAAATGTCTAACCATGAGATGAGCTATATTGTCTCCGGTACGTTGACGAAGGTGAATCGTAGAGGTCGGCTGCTGCTTCCGGTATTGCGGTTTCACTGACACTATTCTCTGACAAACCGATGTCAGTAGACTTATGGCGTACCAATTCCTCGAGACTCTGTCCTTCATGTCGCTGTGAGTTCTCTGTAACGAGAGAGGATTGTTAAATAATGCTAAACAGCGAAAGTACGTAACAATCGCGAAGCGAATGGCGTTCATAAAATAAGGTTCTTGCCAAATCAATCATCACGTTAGCGGATAGCCGAATGATTTTTTAAATCGTAATTCTTTATTTTACGTAAATGTATCTTAAGTGTTTTGTATAAATAAACCTTGTTTATATATATATATATATATATATATATATATCAATATATCAGTTATATATACAATTTTATTTATTGGTATTTGTTTATATGCAAACATATATTCATATTATATATTATGGATAATGTAAATAATAGTTTTAAAACGGTATATCAAACCTCTGCATAGAATGGAAGTGACTTTACCCAACAGTACAATTCTTTAACGCAGGTCTCCGTAATCCGTTGAGAGAATGCTACCAAGTCCTCTTTTCCAGAAACTCCACAATTCGACTATAGTAAAAGTAAAGGTTGTTAATCAAATAAAGTAATAAATACATTTCAAAATTATTTATTATTTTCATCATATTATAAATAAATTCAAGGAATTATTTTTGAACCATATTTTATATGTATAATATATTTTGATTACTTTATTAACTACGCATATAAGCTATTTGAATATGAAATACATTTTCCGAGTTGGTGAGCTATCTGCGTGCGATTTCAGTCTATGAATTATATAATAATATAAATTGTCAACACTCACCCCACTCATTACTTTTGAAGAGACTACCCCGTTGTTTATTTCGCATTGCAACAACTGTTCTAAACGTAAACGGTGAGAAACCTGACGATGAGATTACAATATATTAATACCTAAATTCTATTAAATAGTTTAATTGAAATATTCTATAACGATTACCTAAATAATTAAATAACCGCATTGCAGTTTTGTAGTACTGACCTCTAGCATATTAATCACTGGTTTATTAACTGGGCTGTAAACTGGACTGAACGTATGTGTGATATTAGTATTATTGTTGTTGTTGTTGTTGTTGTTGTTGTTGTTGTTGTTGACGATATCACTATGGGTCATTGTTTGGTTCGCCGTATATACCTTTGAACGATTCAGAATATTTGTTTCCACTTGACGCTGCTTCACCTTGTAGTAATTATTTAGTTAACTATATACAATTATATTTAATTCTATTACTTTATATACTGATTTAATAATTCATATTTTTAATATTCAGATAATTAAGTTTCACTTATATCATTTATATTTAATAAATAAATAATACATAAACTTTTATATTAATTTAAACGTTAAAATATGAAATACATAAAGACAAAGTATTCGCAGCGTATTTTCTATTTTATTTATCTATTAATAATAAAAAAACATTTTGTTTGTAATCCGATATCATTTATATACGAATACGTTTTCTATTTATATATACACGGTATAATATACGTCTCCAATATAAATATGATATGAGTAATATAAATAAACCTCTAACATAGTTATTATAAAATATAAACCTTATATAAGTTGTAAACGGCACCAGAATTTCTTCCGCCAGGCATTCTATCATCGCGTACAGCTATTCGATTAAATGTGTTAAAGTAATCCATAATTCTAATATATATACTTGTAGGTAATACTTATGTATCTTATTTTAATTTATATATACGATTAAAAGTTTAAATTAGTTTATTTTCCAAAGTAGTCAGATATATAACAATGCAATATTAGAACACAATACTGCATATCGGTATGCAATTTATGAACCACGTTCAGTTATATTGATATATATTTTAGTAATTATTAAAAAAAATTAATAAATGTATGTACGCTATTCCACTCATACTCGCTAACCCGCTAATACCATTCCCTTATCCAGGCACTTCTGAAATCTGCAATACTGGCAGCGATTACGACGTAGTTTATTGACTTGACACCTTCCTTCTGAGGCGCATCTGTAAACCCTTTTGTTCTGTACTGTCCTCTTGAAGAAACCTTTGCATCTGGTCGATTAGATTCAGAGTTTCAACTTGTTAAACAAATGCCAGCGCACTCAATAACCATTAATACCGTAATATTCGATATCGTATCATTAACCGCAATCACTAATCCATCGTAATAACCAAATGCTAGCCCATTACCTCAACCACTATGCTAACTCCTCACCGCAACCCCCATACTATCCCAAACTTAACACTTATATTAACCCATTACCTCAACCCCATGCTAACCCCTCACCTCAAACCCTATATTAATACCTTACCTCAACCCCTATATTAACCTCTATAGTAAACCCTCACCTCAACACACACGCTAACCCATTACCTCAACCCCATGCTAACCCCTCACCTCAAACCCTATATTAACACCTTACCTCAACCCCTATATTAACCTCTATAGTAAACCCTCACCTCAACACACACGCTAACCCATTACCTCATCACTATGCTAACCCCTTACACCAACCCCTATATTAACCTCTATAGTAAACCCTCACCTCAACACACACGCTAACCCATTACCTCAACCCCATGCTAACCCTTCACAGCTGACAATGCCGTAGTGAAGGCCCGTTGCCCTATCATTACAGATATCACATGACTGAGTCTCCCTCTCTTGTTTACGGCTTCCGTCTGCGACGTGGTTCAGCGTAGCCTGTGCGTGTGTATGCGTGTGTATGCGTGTGTATGCGTGTGTATGCGTGTGTATGCGTGTGTATGCGTGTGTATGCGTGTGTATGCGTGTGTATGCGTGTGTATACGTGTGTAGTTTAGTGTTTAGTGTGTTATTATTAGTCTCGCAGCCGTTTGACTGTGGGTAGAAGTCACTGTATCATATTCTAGAAGGGAATTAGATGATACGTGTGCCAGATATGGTAGACAGTTGCCTATAAAGTACGCATTAACTTTTATAGACGATGCTTTTTTTTGCAAAAATGCAATACTTCGTATTCTTAATATTATTATGATTCATATATATATATATATATATATATATATATATAGACATACACACACACACACATACACGTACACACACATACATACACACACCTAAATATATATATATAAGTTTATTATATATCAATACTTGGTAAAAAAAACTTACTCTTTCGAAGAAGTAAGTTGAGTGATTATCTAATCTATTATTTGGTAATATTTTACTCATAAAAACAAACTTCAAACTTTATGACAACAATTTAGCAAAATAATTATTATAATAATTATCATATTAATTATTATAATTATAGTTATTATTAACTGTAATTAATGCTAATATATTAAAAGCTATATATGTATCTTTCATTAGCTTGTTTGAGCATACAAATAAATATCAGATTGAGTAATATTCAGGGAGAACAATAAAATAGCATATATATTACATAACATATATATTTATATACAGAATTATTGACCCATAAATGATAAAGCATCGTACCTCTTGCATGAGTTTCACCTTCTCCAGGTGTGTCCAGTTGACCACTGGACGGGCGTCCGCCATCATCTCACGACACGGCGAACTCCGGGCGGATGAGAATGGCGAGTTCGAGGTCGAATTGCCACTTCCGCTTCCGGTAGCGCTACCGTAACCCGATACCGGCGAATATCTACTTCCGGTTACGTACTTTTGCCACTCGTGCGAATCCCTCGAACTCGAGCTGATTACTCCGTCTGAGGCTTTAGCGCGGCAGGTAGAACCACTGCTGCTATCGGTGCAGCTATTGCCGCTATTGGTGTAGCTAGTGCCGCTATTGGTGCAGCTAGTGCCGCTATTGGTGGCTCCGATGTCGTAACCGGCAACAGGGGGTCGATGCGGTCTGGTGGCCATATACGGTGCCATGTGGAAATGGGGCGTGACCGGGCGATTAGGGGGCGTGGTCTTGCGAAAAGGCGTCTGAGACAAAGGGGCGTGTCCCAGCGCTAAAGTCGCCTCGGACACCCCGATATGCTGTCTAACACTGGCTGGCTTCGTGCTGAGATCCAGTACTTCGTTACAGTTATCAAGTCTACGTAATGAGTTTATCGTGCGGTTTTTAACGAGATTGTTTAGAAGGTTTGCTTGTATTGTTTTGAAATGTAAAATTACATGGATAGTACTCTTAGAATTCATTGGAAGATGAACCTGGTTGGTCTAATATACCCGAGGCTTGTAAGTTAAACTACACGGAGACTAACTCATACAAACCATTGCAGTTGTATGCAAGTCTTTATATAAATTTAACGGAACTTGTTATTTAAGTTCATTAATAAGTTGATGTTCTCTGTAATTATCCAATAATTAAATATTCGTTTGTTCGCGATTGGAAATATTCAACTTACAGATATACAATGCACTGCGGAGTGTATGTTACATACGCGTTATTATCTAATCTTCGCTAACGTGTAGATGGGCAGCGTTTTCAATTGTTTAGCCTCCGAGGTCACTTCTACCCGAACTTTCGGTAAAGCATGTTGTGGACCAGCAGCCTCAGTTTCGATGGCATCGAGGTCTTTCTTGCTGCCGGACGACTCGGGTGCCTCGATACGCCGGAAACATGTATCCGCCAAACTGTTCTGACTCAGCGAACTGCTCCTCCTCAACAGAGCGCTAGCGAAGTTAACGGAATGTTGGTTAAGGGGGTTAAGGGGGTTAAGGGGGTTAAGGGGGTAAGGGGGTAAGGGGGTTAAGGGGGTTAAGGGGGTTAAGGGGGTTAAGGGGGTTAAGGGGGTTAAGGGGGTTAAGGGAGTTAAGGGGGTATCGTACATGTTCGGCTAACATCGTGGACATATGTTTGAAAAGTGAAATAAGTTTAATTCGCGAACAATGCGAAATTGTATATGTGGCAATTCAAATAATTAAAATATAATTTTTGATTAATAACTTAATAATCTGATAAATCTCCTTATATAATCAATATACTGGTATTTATAATTTTATATTAAGTATTTTTTTAGTATCTATTATTATATAATAATTATGAATTTAAATTATAAACTTATAATAAATATAAATTAAATAATTAATATTATATGAATTATAACAAAAACAATATATATATATATATAATTAAACATATACATATACATATACATATACATATCTATACATATATATATATATATATATATATATATATATATATATATATATATACATGCATACATACATACATGTATATTACTATATATATACACGTATATATTACTAAATATAGATGTTAAAAATAACATTTTATATATTAGATAATAAAGAGGTCATAACTGTATAATATATCTAATACGATCTAATATTGAATGATCAATTGTGATTATTTGTTTACAGAACATAGGTGGCGATTGTCGATTTCGAATTTATTAAATGTAAATATAAAACTATAAATAGAACTGTAGGTAAAGTGCTTCTGGTAAATGTCGCATACCGCGGGATAATTACTAAACGAGGTTACCTCAAGCGTTGTCTCTTCAACTTGACGTCTCTGTAAAGACTGGCGTGTTGGTGTTCTTCGGACTCCTGTCTGCAACCGAAGTTCTCTATCTGCCTCTTCATAACTTGGCGAGCGTCGAAAATTCTGCAAAAATGACGTAATGGAAGCTGATGGGGACGGCGTCGGATTCTAAAATCGCCTCGGATTTAGGTGGACTGGCTGAGCGGAGCTAAACGTAATATGTCTTATGAGCACGAGCGATACTAGTGGACTGACGCCGAGAGAAGGGACACCTATCTCAAGTGGTGTGTGTGTGTGTGTGTGTGCCGTGCGGGTGTGTGCCGTGGTGTGTGTGTGCAGTGCGGGTGGCGAGGTGTTTGTACTCGGGCCAAGCTGACGTAATACCGAGATCGTCAACTAGCCGACGGAGATCTCTATTTATATCGGCGAGGCCTAACGGTTGTATAAACGTATATCTAGGGAGTGTGTACAAATCATCCAGGGTTATCAATAATTTGATAAAACTTAACAGTATAATATTACATCTTAATTGAAATAGAAAACTGAATGATTATTAATTTATATATATATACATATAATAGATTGTATTCAAAGGAAAAGTAAGCTCTGTAAAGATTATATAATAATGATACTAGAGATTCTGACCTATTCCCACTAATATGCAGAATTACGATTTTGCTATGAACTCTCATTTTGTTGCATAAGAAGTATTACACTGGTACCTGTTAACTATTCACTACTATAGTTACAGGAACTCGTGTTAACTATTCACGCCTATAGTTACAGGAACTCGTGTAGTTATGTATTGGTTCCTTACGTGAAACCAATGGCGCTATTGCACGCTATCGTCAATGGCGTTAACGTGACGCCGATAAGAGCGTTGAGAGCTCGACGAAAACAAACTCACTGTTACTACGACCACTAACACCACATCCACAAGTGTCATAGTACCCCCTTATACTATTGTTACTTCAGATGCGACTATCTTAAATTGTTATCACCACTAATTTTACTATAGTGATATAACGCTAACATTATCGTTACTACTACCACTAGCATTACTACCAACACATTACTATCACAAGTATTATCATCAATACCACAACTACCGTTATTACTACTACCATCGACATTACCGATGCCGTCATTAAATCAATTATCATTATATAATTATTACATGAACCGTTATCAATTTGCAATATAGTTAAATGTAATTCTAGACATATTTACTTAAACCTACGTATTTATCACATAAACACACATTCACACACACATATACACGTATATGCACTCATACGCACACTTTTGCCTACACTAATATATACGAACTAATAGACGAAGTCACACTTATGTGCGTGTGTGTATGCATACTTACACACATAGACTAATACACATATTTACACACACTTACACACACTCATGAACACACATTCGCACTCGCACACTCACTCATTCAAGGTGGTAGAACTAGGATATGCTTTGCAAGTATATTGGGAAGCAATAGATACATGTTATATAATATTAGTTATCCCTACCAGGTATATATCTGACTGTTACTATAACAACAACGATATTTAATAGATAGACAATATAGTGTACATAAACATATAGGTTAAACTATGGTTTTTATAGATACATATTACACTATAGACATTCTAATATTAGAGTCTGCACTATACTATAGTATAATAGATTACACTATACTATGATATAATAGTTTACACTATAGTGTATAATGACAGTATAGTTTACACTGTGTATATTGTGTATATAGATAGAGATACAAAATATCCTACTAGAACTATCTCCTTAAATAAAATGTAGCCAGTTTCTCCGGTGGAGTAACGGCTAGTAGATATTAGGGGCGTGTTAGGGGAAGTACAATGGGGAAATAAAATGGGGAAGTACAATGAGAAGTACGAGTCACGGTACGCTATAAGAAGCCACGTATAATCGAGTTAGCGTTTAGGCACGAGTGAAGTTAATAATGTTTACGTGTTGCGGAGTGATCACGTGAGGGCAATGTCACGTGAGCGCACCTCTATACCACGTGTACACGTCTCTATGTCACGTGAGCGCACAGCTATACTATACTATATTAGAATATATCTACACTCTACAGTATAATTAGAATATAGCTACACAGCTATACGGTACACTTAAAACATATCTACACAGCTATACAATATAATTAGAACATATCTACACAGCTATACGGTACACTTAAAACATATCTACACAGCTATACAATATAATTAGAACATATCTACACAGCTATACGGTACACTTAAAACATATATATATATATAAAACTTAAAACATATACACAGCTATACAATATAATTAGAACATATCTACACAGCTATACGGTACACTTAAAACATATCTACACAGATATACAATATAATTAGAACATATCTACAGTATCTACATATCTACACTCTACAGTATAATTAGAATATAGCTACACAGCTATACAGTACAATTAAAACATATCTACACAGCTATATAATATAATTAGAACACATCTACACAGCTATACAGTACAATTAAAACATATCTATACAGCTATACGGTACAATTAGAACATATCTACACAGCTATACGGTACAATTAGAATATATATACACTATATACAGTATAATTAGAACATATCTATACTCTACAGTATAATTAGAACATATCTATACTCTACAGTATAATTAGAATATAGCTACACTCTATACAATATAATTAGAACATATCTACACTCTACAGTATAATTAGAACATATCTACACTCTATACAGTACATTTAGAACATATTATTAGAAGATATGTGAAGAGTGTAAGTCTTATTGTCTGCGATTAAATTCTACGGACGACTGTATATCAAATACTATATTAATAAGTAATAAAATAAGTACTACATTAATACTCACTACATTAAAAAGTACATTAACAATAACTATATTAATAAGTACTGCGTTAACAGGTAATGTATTAACAATTGCTACACTATGCTAATCACTAGATTAAGTATTAAATTAGTAAGTACAAGAAATGTACTAATAAGATATGCATTATAAAATAATATATTAAAAAATACTTACTAATAAGTATTTACTAAAAAGTATTTACTAAAAAGTACTGCATTTCTAGGTACTCCATGAATAAGTATCTTTATATTAAACATGATCTGATAAGCGTAGAGTCGAGATCCCTTTACAACTTCCCTGCACAACCAACCTGAATAACTAACATCCCAAACAAACCAAACAAACGCTCTCAGAAGCTACAAGGAACACATTCACTATATCGAGTACTCGTACCGACGGGAGGTACTCGGGGAAGATGAGGTCGCGTAACTAACACCCAATCGAGTTCGGTTGGAAGTCGTCCCGGAATGCGTGGAATGCGTGGAATGCGTGGAATGCGTTCGTATTCCGCCGACACGTTCAACTGGCAGCTGCGTTAGCCGATCGCGTAACACGAAACAGCAGATTCGCCGTCGCTGACGCCTCAGCCGACTCGAAGCCAAGCGCCTCGGTCTCACGCTGTTCTGACGGGTGGCGGTGCGTACGTAGCTGGCGGTTCCGCTCCGCTGAACCCGGCGAACCGAAGTGGTCGGTCCGCGAACTTGCGCGAGCATTCAAGGCCGCGTGTGGGCGTGGCCGCGTGTTTGATTGACACGGGCGGCGGAAGTAACGGGAAGTGCGGGCGACGGCGGCGGCGGGGAAGAGGGGTGCGGCGTGTGGGCACGCCGACGATAGTAACGCTTGTAACGGGACTCGGCGACTCGATTGGAGTCGATCACTCGTATTCGTAACTGCGATTGGGAACGCGGGAATGGAAACGAGAATACGTGTTGTCGGCGGTAATGTCGGCGAATAACTGACTTGAGAAGTAGGCGGGGACAGAAAATAGGAATATGTGCGCGTGTGGCGGGTGTCAAACATAATTTAATTCGGGGTTTTTCATAAACTCGCCCGGTACAAAGATCGGGGTCTTTGTTTATATGCTTTATATGATTACGGTGTTTCACTTTCTTTATATATATATGTTAATGTTGTATTATGCTATATAATACAATATTAATTAATATCTAATATACAATGTTATGTATATATAAATTACGTGAATAGAAATATTGAGAAGGAGAGAGAGAAAGGGAGAGAAAGAGAGAGATAGAGAGAGAGAGAGAGAGA
>OZ038314.1:31690209-31760209 GCA_964035775.1 Osedax frankpressi
ACTCGGGTAGCGTACGCAAATAAGGAGGTAGTGATGATTGAAACGTCAATGCAAAGAGAAGAGAAGAAAAGATAGGAGTTAGAGAAATAAACCACGTATAAATATGTTACTATAAATATATATCAGTTGATTTATACCACCTATCTAATATCTCTAAACCTTATAAGGTAATTATACCTATAGGTAAAATATTGCAAGTTTTGTATTGGTGGTGACATATTCAAGAAGTTTGGCCAATATCTGGTGGATCCACTTGACATTTTCGGGAGTAGAACCGAGCAGAACCGTCTCTAGTAGGTAGGCAAAGGTTCCACTAGTTCGATATAGAAATGGGCGTGTCGTACTGGCAGGGGGCGTGGTTGGGGCGTGGTTGGGGCGTGGTTGGCGCGTGCTACGAGTACATCGTAATCTCGAGAACAATGCCGGTTGAGATTGGTTGGGAGCTATCAATAACCAAACGCCAAGGCCTCAACGGAGTCTATTGACTGCCAAGTGGTGTTTGTGTAGTCAGGTATTTACCTATATTAAATGTGTTTTCATCGTTTGGTGCGACGAATGTAAAATCCGGATTCATTGGATGCGTTTGATGGTGTCTAACGTTCGACAAGTGATTGATTTAGCTTTGAAATAATCACTTTATTGAATAATCAGCATTGTAAACTACAAAATACACCATACAGTATTGTGCAGTGTGCATATTGTAACTGTAGTTCTGAGGGACTTACTTAGTACTAACATTTAAATGTATCATTTTAGTGACTATTTTATCAGATTAACTATAGTAACATTATATCATAAAATTGTGACGGACAATAAAATGACCAGAATATTTTTATAATTAATGAATATAATATTTATATAATATTTAATATAATTAATGAATATAATATTTATATAATATTTAATATAATTAATGAATCTAATATTTATCTGCATGCATGCTTTCTAATATGTACCGAGTATCTTAGATATATATACCTAGTGGCTTATACACTATGCCAGACTAATTATTATTATAAATAAACATATACACAATCACACACACACACATACACTCACACACACACATGCACACACATACATATACACTCATACACACACTCACGCACAAAAATACCCATACGCATACACACTCATACATACAAATACATATACATATATATATATATATATATATATATATATATACAATATATATATATACAATATATATATGTATATGTATATATATATATATATATATATATATATTCCTAATTATGTTACAATACAGCACCAGTGAATGGCATGCCGCACTTCGGCAGTGAACTGTGAACTCGATATTGACCAAGAGAAGGTTAAACAGCGAAGGTTTTTACGTCTACGACATTTTCAAAAGTCACGTATGTCGATTTATCGCTATCACAAGTGTTGTCTGACCCAATAAGTGAGGCGTTGTTATATATGTTGTTGTAGTCCGAACAAAGCGCATAAATCGTTCATCGTGTATAAATGTATAACTATTTTAATATAATGTACACGTAAATATATTTATATTAGTAACACGTAATTCCAATAGATTCATGTGCAATTTTAATCACTAATGAATTTTAATAATTTAATAGTTTTATGGACGTCATATTTATTTATTACATATTTTAAATTTTATTAATTTGAAATATTTATATTAAATTAATTTAAATGAAAATAATTAATACTTTTGGAAATAACACTAATGTTTATATTAATATTTTATTTAATTATATTTATTATGGAAAATAGATAAATAAACTAGAGGATGTAACTATTATATAATCTTATATGATTATTTATAACAAAAATAAAAATAATATATGTTTAATAAACATAAAATATAATTAGTCTTTTATAGCAAAAAAGACTAAAATGACTTAGCTGGTCAGTTCAGTTTGTGATGGTTTCCCGAGGAAGATTATGTTCAGGTGAACACTCACTTCTCATTGTAATTTAGTAAAATGTGATAGTATCAGGTATAATAATAACTTATATAACAAAATTAATTATTAATTAATATATTCTAAATATTAAAATAGAATAACATATAGAAAATTAGTCAGTACATTGCCAATGAACTTGAATCGTGATATTTATTTTAGTTTCCTTAATTTGAATATAATCACTATATATAGAATAATTAATTATAAATATATTGTACGTATATATATATATTTTATATATATATTTTCCTATAAATTTGTAAAGGTAAGTTTATTTATCATGTAGAATATCATATCAATGAAATACAGATCAATATTTCCATATTATTCTAATAAATAATAAATGTATAGATTTTATTTATTAAATTCTAAAAACTATAGTTTCAAGATTATTATCTTATGAATCTCAATCGTAAGATTATAATCTCAACCGAATTCACATTTACGGTAAATGTACCCTGAAGAGACGAATGTCTTACGTCGTACATTTTCTGGCAAATATGCAGAACCTTTATTATTGATTTTGATGCATACATCAAGTCTATAGTTTTTTATTCGCTGTTTTTACACATAGTTATATATATGTATATATAAGTGTGTGTATGTGTATGTGGCTGTGTATGTGGGTGTATTTATGTGGGTGTGTACAGGTATATATGTGGAATAAATTTGTATACAATTCTATATTATGTGTATTAGAAATTATATAATATATATTTAAAAAGTAACGATATAAATAAGTTACTTATTGGAATTTACTATTTGATATTTTCTAATATTTGATATTTATTAATATCTAATATTCCATAGATCACCGAATAATTATGTATTCCATTTTAACTGTAGTTGTATTATAATGTATTTACGTAATTACAACTATTAATCAGCAAACACTGTGATATAATAACTTTATAAAATTAGTGTATGTGAATATAAAAATAAACATAATATAAAAGAAATTATGCGATGCAAAAAAATAAATATAGCCATATATATATATATATATATATATATATATATATATATATATATATATATATATATTTATTTAATATAAATAAAACAATTTTATATTTATAGTAATTTGATATTATTATTATATGTATGTTATTATAACGGTATATATCAACAACTAAATAATAATAGATTCTACTAAAGCACACATCTTATTATAGATAATTTAATCATTTAAATGTTTAAAACAATTTGTTAATATAATTAATTGTAATACAAACTTATTATATAGTATTAAAAGGAATAGACTATATTTTTAACTATATTTACATGTAAATTAATATAAAAAAATCTAATTCTACATTTTATAACAATAGCTTAACATCTATAGGTAGTAATCTGGTTTCGTATTAAATAATACTTTATCAAGTAATTTCCAAAATATATCTAAAACCTCTGTAAGAAGGCCACATTATGGTTCTCTTTCGCTGACCAATGGCATGTGAAATAGACCTCGAATTGATGAACTTGTATGTCTTCAAGTGATCGTATGTATCAGGCGATGGCTCGATCACTTCCGGTGATTTAGAGTCATGTTTTATATAACAGTTAAATATATATATATATATATATATATATAGTTTTTACTAATTACCCAAGAAAACAGATTATGTAACTATTATAAAATCTTTTAATTAAAAATTAACATACAATATTTTTAATGCAAATAAAATATATTTTCACTTTTATTATTTAACCAAAAAACTAAAATTACGTAGATGGATTATTTGGCTGTAATTACAAAATCTAATATTATTATTATTATATATCTATAGTAATATTATTTAATTTATATAATAAATAATTACCCAGAATATAAACATCATTATTATACATATAAAATTAATGCATTAATTATATTATAATTTAGTTATTTTACAACATATCTCGTACAACGATAAACAAATTAAATATATACTGAATATATATTTATAGAGAGTAGCATATGGTGTAGGTATTAATTTCCTTATTCCTAACCTACTTTCTTATCGACCCTCCTTTGTATAATCGAGTGAGATGGCATCGTATGCGATGTTACGTGAATTGGACCCAGTACCTGCTTCAAAGTGTAATTCGTCGGAGATGGCCACTGTAAAGACATAGACACAAGTAATACATAAACAATATCATATATAGATAAAACAATAGCTGCTATGTATTCGGTGTATCTTCTTTTATTAATATTCACCATTAATTATACTCTATTTATACTTGAATGTATAAATTCAGAACATATAATAAATATTTACGGAATACATCCTAGTAACACCTAGAGGTATAGTATAGATGTATAATCTAACTGAATGAATCACTTCTATTGCATACTAATTTATTATACAAGTAATAAAAAGAGGTGTTAATTAGTGTCTATGAAATTGTATACTTGTTTACAAAAGAGAGTTTTAAATTTCAAACTTTTTTATCGCTGTGGAAATCTACTTTTTGTCTCCAGACATCGGTATCTTGAAACCAAGTTTTCTCCCATGAAGTCCTATTCCCACCGGCTGCGTGAGAAACATATTCTAAACCAAACGATAGGTGTTTAATATGACGGTCCATGTAGCATTAGCATTACAATCAAATAGCATTACAATCAAAATATAATTCTTCTAAATAGAATTTATATTTGCGAGGAGTTTAATCGAATGTAAAAATAAGAAAATTACTTAAGTTTATTTTAAAAATCTTTTCATCCCGAAAAATTATATAAATCTGCTACCATAAATATATATGTATCCATTTATCCATAGTATGATAATCAGTAATTTGATTGACTATATGAATCAATATCAATTATAATTAATATTATGTAATAACGGTGTTCAACATGTGTACGTCTGCCAAAAGACCATATCGGCGAATTCTTTTCTCGCGTGGGTTTGTTTATTGGACTGACACGAAGAACATTATTAATAGATTTGCTCTAAAAGATAAATATGATCACTATCATATAGATCATATTAGTTACTATTAGTTATTAGTTATTACATTTCTAGGGAAATATATACGATAATTATATAATATATATATAATTATAAATGGTTAATTTTTAATGTATAGGAATTCACTAATTCGAGATTAGGAAACTTATTTTAATAATTATTCTACAACTTAATTTAATAAAGAATATTATGTAAATAGATGAATTATAAATATTTCATTCTTCTAATCATATTAATGAAAATATAAATATATGCAAAATATTAATATAAATATCGTGCTTTACATAAAATTCAATAAAATTCAATAATATTTCATATATGTTATAATCTCAAATATATATCATAGTAAATATATGCAATTGAATGTATCATATGATATAACAATGGGTACATTTCTAATGGGAGCGTTGCATGTACCATGATGTATATACCTGTATGTACACATGGTGGGACCTTCGCAGTCTATCCGAAGTGGAGGTCTTGCATTCATGGCCTCGTCCCAACGTACTACCTGTGCAATACAAACCAGACTGTACTTAATATTTTTGTATTTGATCATTTTTAATATTACTTTCACGTAGTAATAAACAAGACAATTGTACCATTTAAAATAATCTTGACATCAAATTCATCATTATTCAAACATCACGTCTAAATATATATATAGTATATTTATTAAAAAATATTTTTAGACATATGTTATTATATATATTATATATATGTATATAATATAGTAATTATAAAATCAATTATATACATATTATATAATATGTTTGAAATTTATTTTGTAATTATTATGAATTATGCATAGTATATTAAGTGAATATATATATATATTTATATAATACATAAAGGTATCCATGCAGGAAACGATATGATGTAAATATTATATATTTTGATAACATTTTTTAAATAGTATATAATACAAATTTAATTTATATACAAATAACATATATTTTCTCATTTATTATAAACAAATTAACAAAAATATTCGGGAAAATTACTTAGTATGTAACAATTATGACATAGATTTTAAAGAAATAATAAATTATAAAACATTTAAAAAGATTAAAACTTACCTTAATCATACACAAATCTAAATAATCGCTTTCTGAATAATAAACTTAAATACTAAACTTATTTATTGCTTGAATGACTTTCATTATATTAGAATGTGATTACAATTTAAAATTAATTTGTTCCATGCGGTATTGGTATTGGTATTGGTATTGGTATTGGTATTGGTATTGGTATTGGTATTGGTATTGGTATTGGTATTGGTATTGGTATTGGTATTGGTATTGGTATTGGTATTGGTATTGGTATTGGTATTGGTATTGGTATTGGTATTGGTATTGGTATTGGTATTGGTATTGGTATTGGTATTGGTATTGGTATTGGTATTGGTATTGGTATTGGTATTGGTATTGGCATTGGCATTGGCATTGGCATTGGCATTGGCATTGGCATTGGCATTGGCATTGGCATTGGCATTGGCATTGGCATTGGCATTGGCATTGGCATTGGCATTGGCATTGGCATTGGCATTGGCATTGGCATTGGCATTGGCATTGGCATTGGCATTGGCATTGGCATTGGCATTGGCATTGGCATTGGTATTGGTATTGGTATTGGTATTGGTATTGGTATTGGTATTGGTATTGGTATTGGTATTGGTATTGGTATTGGTATTGGTATTGGTATTGGTATTGGTATTGGTATTGGTATTGGTATTGGTATTGGTATTGGTATTGGTATTGGTATTTATTGGTATTGGTATTGGTATTGGTATTGGTATTGGTATTGGTATTGGTATTGGTATTGGTATTGGTATTGGTATTGGTATTGGTATTGGTATTGGTATTGGTATTGGTATTGGTATTGGTATTGGTATTGGTATTGGTATTGGTATTGGTATTGGTATTGGTATTGGTATTGGTATTGGTATTGGTATTGGTATTGGTATTGGTATTGGTATTGGTATTGGTATTGGTATTGGTATTGGTATTGGTATTGGTATTGGTATTGGTATTGGTATTGGTATTGGTATTGGTATTGGTATTGGTATTGGTATTGGTATTGGTATTGGTATTGGTATTGGTATTGGTATTGGTATTGGTATTGGTATTGGTATTGGTATTGGTATTGGTATTGGTATTGGTATTGGTATTGGTATTGGTATTGGTATTGGTATTGGTATTGGTATTGGTATTGGTATTGGTATTGGTATTGGTATTGGTATTGGTATTGGTATTGGTATTGGTATTGGTATTGGTATTGGTATTGGTATTGGTATTGGTATTGGTATTGGTATTGGTATTGGTATTGGTAATGGTATTGGTATTGGTATTGGTATTGGTATTGGTAGTATTGGTATTGGTATTGGTATTGGTATTGGTATTGGTATTGGTATTATTATTATTATTATTATTATTATTATTATTATTATTATTATTATCGTTATCGTTATCGTTATCGTTATCGTTATCGTTGTCGTTATCGTTATCGTTATCATTATCATTATCATTATCATTATCATATACATTATCATTATCATTATCATTATCATTATCATTATCATTATCATTATCATTATCATTATCATTATCATTATCATTATCATTATCATTATCATTATCATTATCATTATCATTATCATTATCATTATCATTATCATTATCATTATCATTATCATTATCATTATCATTATCATTATCATTATCATTATCATTATCATTATCATTATCATTATCATTATCATTATCATTATCATTATCATTATCATTATCATTATCATTATCATTATCATTATCATTATCATTATCATTATCATTATCATTATCATTATCATTATCATTATCATTATCATTATCATTATCATTATCATTATTATTATTATTATTATTATTATTATTATTATTATTATTATTATTATTATTATTATTATTATTATTATTATTATTATTATTATTATTATTATTATTATTATTATTATTATTATTATTATTATTATTATTATTATTATTATTATTATTATTATTATTATTATTATTATTATTATTATTATTATTATTATTATTATTATTATTATTATTATTATTATTATTATTATTATTATTATTATTATTATTATTATTATTATTATTATTATTATTATTATTATTATTATTATTATTATTATTATTATTATTATTATTATTATTATTATTATTATTATTATTATTATTATTATTATTATTATTATTATTATTATTATTATTATTATTATTATTATTATTATTATTATTAGTATTATTATTATTATTATTATTATTATTATTATTATTATTATTATTATTATTATTATTATTAATATTATTATTATTATTGTTATCACTATTATCATCATTATAACTATCTTTAAATATCATAGTTTTGACTGAACATATCATTGTATTCATATGGGAATGGTAAAACCGAGATATTCACATCTACATAAGAATGTAAGGTCATTGTTATTTACTTTCATATCGTCATAATCACTCGTGAAAAAACTTTCATATTATATAAATAATTGTTCTCTATTATAAGACATTATCATTAACCTAAATTAAATAATATAATAATACCTTTTTAGGTTTTTTGTTTTCAACGACGTAATGTTGATAAATGTCCATTGATGATTTAGCACTTTAAAAATTGCACATTGAAATTATTTTTTTATAAATATTAATTGTATTTTGAATGTAATTATAATTGTTTAATATGAATAATTTAATAATATTTATGTTTAGAGCACACAATTTAATGATAAAAAACAGCCTAAAACATATAGATATTTTAAATATAATTAATTTAACAACTTATATTTATATATATAATATCGAAATTGCATTTAAATAATCCGAACCAACCGTGAAGACATTGCTACCGTAGATAGTTTTAACATGCTCTGTGATCTCCTGGACTTACAAAGTCTACCTGAATTGGAACCTGAAGTCGCCGCACCCAATTGGCTAGAGTTTATCAGTATGGTGTGAGCAGACGTGCTTTTAGTTTTCGTCGAATTGTTATCATCTGCAGATTTAATTAATACTACACATGCTTTTTAACTTAATTACTAAACATATATATATGTATATATATATATATATACAAATTAATATAAATACGGTATTATAATATAAGTACACTTATTTAATAGTACGGACTAACCTTTTTTGCAACCACTCAATGGTGAATCTATTTGAGTTGCGCTATCTTTTCTTTCTGATTTTAAACTATCTGATATTTTAAATGGCAGATTATTGTTTGTTTCCACTTTTGCATTAGGAATGTCGCTATTTTCTTCAATATCTTGTTTTTCTATTAAATCTAAAAAAATTCAATAGATTAATTATATTAATTATATAATATAATTATATATATATATATATATATGTATACATATTATAATATTACGTTCTTTAAAATGATATTAAAACTATCGTTTTCCTGGTAATGAAATGCGATTTAAATATATCCATGTATTATAATTTATTTAATATAATGTCTAATTTTTCTTTCTGAAGGATCGTATTTACTTTCTTCTTTATTGTAAATACATCTGCTTAATTGACATCCTTAATTGCAGTATAGAAAATAATGTATTAACACGAATTATTTAGCAATCATTTTCAATATATATATTTTTTCCATTAACTCCTAAGGTTGGTGGGGTAGTTTGGATAAATAGTCAATGTACCCACATGCATACGATAAAGTTCAAGGACGAAGTTAGTTGGGAGAAAATATGGCTATAGGATATAATCAATGTAGTATCCAACGTAATAGAAATGATAAAACCGACTATATTGCATCAGATATATAATATATCAGGGTATATATATTATATATACCCTGATAATACCAACAACGACACGCTATATCTAAATAACGGTATATTGATCCAAACCCGAAAGGAAATATATATTCGACTACAACCATAAAAAAGATGAATTATTAAATACTGATCAGTTTTGAAAAATAATTGTAAAGATATGTTTACACTCAATAGATAATAGCATTAATAAACACGAAATAAGTAATCCTAGAATCGGTGATAATAAAATGTGATACCATAAAGACTTAATAAATTACGAATATAAAGATAATTCAATTATCATAACTATATCCTTTGTTAATCCTTTACTTAATACCAATAAAGTCTCTTTTTTCTCTTCATAAGTGGTAAACAAACCTTGTTAGCATACATAAAAAGTAATATCATAAATAAAATATATAATAATCGATTAATAAATGTTAGCGTTAATGGAATGCCAACGGAAAACACTACAATTCTGATTACTATTGCATACTTTATAGCAATGTACTATTCATAATTATCTATTCTCTAGGCGATGAATTTTAGGAACATTATGAAAAATTGTTAATAGCCAAATTAACTATAATTAAATATATAGCTCCGTCAATAGATATAGATATCAACAACTACAGAATAGAAAATATTGCAGCTGTCAAGAGTATTTACTACTGCATTACATACATCAATGGGAATATTACCATCGAATGTGCTGAAGAAAATAACATACCAATAACTATAAAGTAGAATAACACACGGTAAACTATGAAGCTTCTTTTCGTGCAAAAACGACGGAAGAACTAATATAGATAATTAATTCTTCAGAAAAATTAACTTAGTGAAACATTGTAAACATACAGGTTATTCAAAAATTAGACAAATACTATCAAATAAATATTTTCAAAAATATATCTGAGACTAAGATTCATTTCTTTAAAAACCAATAGAAATATTTACATCTTGTTAACCCTTAAAAATTAATATTAGTATAGAAGAGTATATCCTTCAACATATATTTGATACGATGAATAACGATTCAAGCATGTCAGCTAAAATCATATTAAAATTTATAAATATACCGAGGAAAAAGCAATTAAACTGATAGCCAAGAATGTAACACAAGGTCAACATTTTATCTCAATAAACCGATGTAATATCGCACTCGATATTTTAATACAATATCAATAACATTATGAAAAAACTTAATTGAAAAACTTATAACCAGACAGATATTTATATAATGATATTATATATATATATATATATATATATATATATATATATATATATATTATAATAAATCTTTCAAAAGCTCTAAATGAGTACTAGGTAAATGAATCCTATCTAAGGGAATCTGTGTTTTTCTATGTATCTCCTTTAGCTCGATTACATATGTAAATTATTTTAGGGGTCTTTTAGTCATGATTACCTATTTGAGTTACGTTAACGATATATACCTAATTTGTTATGATTTCAAAAAATCCCAATATAAAGGGATACATGCACATGTGGTATTCAAGTCCAAATTTTAATATGACGCACTTAGAAAATAGTTTCTATCTAGGAAAACCAGTCACTAGTAAAAACGTTTATCTTGAATATGGTCAATTCGGAAAATAAAATCTGAAATTTACCCATCAGAAATATACAAAAGGAAATAATCGTGTAGTTAAAACTGAAATCGTTACTTAAAATAAGGCTTTCAAGGCTACTATAAAACTATAAACAATAAAACTAGAAACTGTATTGCATACGATATTCAAGGATTTATAATTAACAATAACTAAATAAAATAGAACTTGATTAGTTAATATTCTTGAAAAATATAACAATATATAGTCTATGGACAATATTATAAAATGCCGATATACACCTAACATCACTGAGAGAATATTCGGATTAGTAGGAGTAAATTAGGAGTATTAAGCATAACTGTGAGATTGTCCATCACCTCATACCATACTCGCCAAACGAACGATATAGCAGTCTAAGGATATAGACTATTAACTTTATAATTGTGCGCAGAATGCCGTACTCTATATAGAATCCGATCCAGAATATGCAGATGAAATTCTAACTACGAAGACAACCGTTATGGTAAGAAACCAAAAGTAATTATTATTTATTAAATATCAAAAAATTATTTAACATAATTTTAATTAATGAATTATTTTATTTCATCAGAATACATTTTGTGAAGCATTTTTTATAGTACTTAGAATGTATTTATTTTGATTATTTTGATTTCATTTTTATATTTAAATATAATTCCATTTGTAAATTAAATCAAATAAAAATAAATACTATTAGCATAATTCACAGCTCACAAATAAACTCATAGCGTATCATATATCATTATTTAATAAAACATTAAATCTTCATACCAATAATTACTGATTTAACATTAGTTTTAAGATGAAATTAAGAAGTGATACTTGTTATTATATTAATTCTCTAATTGATAAATGTATATTTAAAAAACTTGTAAAATTGAATTAACTACTTTTTAATCCTATAACAAATATGATATAGTATATATATAACTATAATAAATAATACATCTGGTAATAAATATATACAATATAAATTCCAATAATTATGAATTTATTCATTCGAAAGCAATAGTTGGATAAAAATTTTAAATCTACAAAAAGTGTTTATACGTTAATGTTATTATCTCTAATTATCAAGTTTAATTTTTAAAATTATACTTTAAATTATATGACCAATATGCATAATAATTATATTTTTATCTATAAACTATTGTACATATTTTATAACATATTGTTAAATATATTTAATACGATTCAAAAAATATTAAAGAAGCAATAATAATATGTTACAGTATTTAGTTAACCCTTTAATGAGTGGCCATTATATAGAATTTTCTTTTAAAATAATTACGTCTATGTATACTTACATAACTAATCATTAAGTGTTTGTATACATATTAATAGATTGCATTGATATCACTAATTCCATGGTAATAAGCAAGCAGGTACATGATTTAGCGATGCATAAAATAATAATAATCGTACACTCTAAAATGTATTATTGTATTTCTGCTGCAAATCGTAGTAGCTAATAAGTAAAATTATAACTAATTTAATGACTATATTTGATTAATTTAAAAGAAATACATGCTAAATAAATATTTAGATTAACACATATAAATGAATACATATTTAGATTGATCTTATAATGTAAATAATAATCATTATAATTGTATGTTATAATTGTAGGATAAATAGAACTTAATGGATACTAATTATTAACTTCAAAGATATATATTATAATTATTTGATTATTGGGTTTATTTGTAAACAAAATAAAATAATAGGAATATATATATATATATATATATATGCGTATCTATAGCTTCACAATATCCTCTGATATTAGCATTTTCAAATAGGTTATAAATAATAATAATATATTATTTATAGTTTATTTTTATTTCGTAATAATAAATTGGTATTTTATAAGATATATTTGTTGTTTTTATGTGAATTACATTTAAACATCTATTCACTTAAAAATAATAATAAATGTATACTTTTCTTATATTTTAGAGGATTTAATTACTAGTAATTTAACATTTATAATTTTTGATCTTGATAACATAAAATCATATAACTTAAGTTTATATATTATATCCATATTCATTCACGCTATTAGCAGTGTTGACAAAGTTAATAACAAAATTATAATGGTGAATACAAAGATTGAGTAGGAATTTATTATATTATAATATAATAATACAATTGTGGGATAATAAACTCTCATAATTGTGTACTATATTGCTCTATAGAGCTATATATATATATATATATATATATATATATATTTAGTTTTAAACATAAACCATAGTGAACTAATAATGAGCATAACTTAAAATATATACATATATATATATTGTATAACCTTTATATATCTACTGCCCTACAAGAATCAGTATTTATATAATTATAATATAATTAACAACTATATCTGCATAGCTATTGATTCATATTTCCTTTTACTTGTTATACAAAATGTATAATAAATCCGTTTGAATGCCGTTTGTTTTGATTATTATTTTAAGCTTCCCTAAATCAAGTCACTGCATGCTTAGAACTGAGAAATAAATTTCATTTATAGTAATAACAAAGCAGGGCCTAATATAATATATACATTGTATATACAACAATAATTAAATAGAAAATGAGTCGATATATATCGATCGTACACTTAATATTTTATTGATGAATTAATTGTAAAACATTTCATTATATTTTAATATTTTCTAAATAAGTTCATATAAAATTATTCTATATTTTATTCATGTTATTTTTTAGATAGGTGAAGAAAATATAGTTTATTTGAGTCTTCGTATTTCCTGTTTGTAAATATTCTGATCACATTACGTAATATATATATAATACCATTCGTTAATTATATATAATTTATGATTAGCATCATATTTAACTAAATTAAATATTATGCTTTAAAAACAATATACAAATAAAAATAATACATATTATAGTAACTTACAAATAATAAATACATTATAATATGCATCTGGTATACATGGTATAGGGTATAACGTTATACAACACAGAGTATCAACTTACATATATAAATATAAAATAACATCAATTTATATACAAACAAAATTATAATAATTATGACTAACCATTATTTGTAGCTTTTATAAATGATTCTTTTGCTTCATTTGTATTATTATCGAGTCCGTCTATATGGTCTATTGTACTACTTTCACCGTCTATTTTCTTAGTTGTATTAGAATGGATTACTTTATCCATGGCATAACCTTCAACATCCTCAGATGTTGAAGGATTTTCTATTGTTTCAGACATTTAATTTTAAAATTATATTCTATATAATAAACTATCGAATAGAGTTACTACCTAAATCAATAATTATTATCAATTACAATATATCTCTACAAAACGATCATGCATACAACATAAAACGTGTAAGATTTACATTATAGCATACATAGCGAATTAGCTGACCTACGCTAAGAGAATGATTGGATAAATGACTTATGGGCAACTTTATGTAATAGAGTAGCAATTAAGTCCGCTACAATGCATGTATAGTGTTATATATAATAGTCTGGTTGTTACACGGCATGCAATAACCGATTAACTTCGCCTCTGCGTTATTAATAAAGTCACTATTGATTGTAAGTAGCTCTGTATTATACGGTCAATATTAGATATCGTGATCAGTGTGTACATGTTTGCATAGAATTTTTATGAAATAAGCTATACAATATAGCAATGATAGTAGTTATATAATAGCATACTATATAAATTCAATAAAGAAAAATATATTATTTTTAACATACTATCGTTAGTCATGTACTATAAAATTGACTAAAAATATAGATTTATAATTGTCCTGATTTTAGATAAAAACTATATTCACTATTTATTAAGCTAAATGTTATAAAAATTAAAACTTAAAAAAATAAATTTATATATATATTTAACATTTTGTTTATAAATTTGAATTGCTAATTACTAAACTATAGTAATTATAACTAAATCGTATAGATAACTTTAATATTATATTTGTATCACACTAAAATACACTATATATTCCCCAATTATAATAATTAAATTAATAATTAATTAAATTTCATTTTTAATAATAATTTGTTGCTAGTAAAACTTCTAAATTATAAAATATCAAAACTATATTACTCACAAATAATTAATAAATTCTTACTGTATCCAAAAGTATATGAGATATGAATATATAAATATTAAAAAACACAGTTTTAATAAATAATATATTTATAAAATAAATATAAATAAAAATACTATCAACTCATTGTTTACTATGTCCTATAAATTTGAATACAGAATTCTTATAATCTTCAGAGACATTGGATATACAAGAAAATAAGTTACTGTTACTTTTAACAAGTTGATAAATGGTTAAATGACCTTCATATATTTCCCTTTTTTGAAGAAAGACGTACATTTCATTGATATTACATCCGTTCGGATGTATAGAATCCAATAATGCTAGAAGAGCTATTAATCGGTAAATTAAAATAATGGATTAGCATAACACATAATCAAGTTCAGAAAACAGTTATATTAGAAATTATTACATTATATTATAGAATAAAATAAATATTATAAATTAATAAATGTAATATTCTACCTAGGATCCGTACTTCTTCTTTATTCAACATTAATTTTTTCATTGACTGCAATTCATTTGTATAAGAATAATTATATGCATTATTTATGAATGGCATATTAAATTTTATTAAAAAATACTATTTTATAAAATAATTAATTCAAACCTCAATATTTCTATCTTTCAATTTTTCGGAATGTTTATACTCCACAAGTTGCTAAGTTACAAATATCAATATATAGATAATGAGTAGATTGTTTAATAACTACTCAATTAAAAATGCATTATATAACTATAATGCTTCAAACCCTTTTAATTCTGGAAACAGTTTGTTGAAGAACATTTAATTCTGCAGCATCATTTCTATCCAGTTTTTCTTTGAGAGACTGTAACCAAAAATAAATATAATGAAATCCATATAAAAATAGTAATAAAAGGAGTGTGATTATGTTTAGGTAAATATCTAAAATAATTTAACGATTCGATTTTTAAAGAAACTTAATTCATCTTCATACAAAAATTCACATTTATTATACATTATTTTAGTGTATAATATAAACTTGTGATAAGAAATATGATTGAATTTCTACTATATTTCAATTAAAACCGTTTATAATACATTATTAAACCTCAGCTTTCAGTAATTCTAATTCATTAAGAATTTTTTTATTTTCTACTTTCAGTTTATCATATTTTTCGTAGAGTTCGAGATCCTGCCTCTCTGTATAAAAAACTTAAATTTGAATATAATTCTAAAATAAGAAAGGTAAATTAGGAATATATATATAGATGGTACTAAATAGGCGTGTACTAATTATAGTATTTATAAGTCAAAAGTCGTGGATAAGAACAAACACACCGCAGATTGAGTTTTCTTCAATGTCATTCGTCAAATCGATAGAATTCTTTTTGGATTCGGGATCGGTGAGCACGTCGACGATTTGCCAGGCTGACTGGAATGATCTCTTGCATTCGTCGTACTGATCCTGTTGGTTTAACGGGGGAGTGGTAGGGCTAGAGGTTTACTTGGCGGACTCAGGTGTCACACTCACCGCTGCATGTAAACTCAACTCTCCACCGCGTTCACGTACAAGTTCTCAACGGGAGAATTCTCACGATTTACCTTGGTCCGCGGGGAAACTGCGTCCGAAGTGAGGTGTGTTGCGACCTCGAATGACTCGCAGTACTAACCTTACGCGGATGTTAACCTAGTTAACCTCGGCAATACTAACCTCGTCTCAAATGGATTATGCGAATACGGTGCGAGGTGTGCAACTCGGCGTAGGCACTCTCTACGCGATCCCCACAGTTTCAATCCCTACAGTTTCAATCCCTACAGTTTCAATCCCTACAGTTTCAATCCCTACAGTTTCAATCCCCACAGTTTCAATCCCTACAGTTTCAATCCCTACAGTTTCAATCCCTACAGTTTCAATCCCTACAGTTTCAATCCCTACAGTTTCAATCCCCACAGTTTCAATCCCTACAGTTTCAATCCCTACAGTTTCAATCCCTACAGTTTCAATCCCTACAGTTTCAATCCCTACAGTTTCAATCCCCACAGTTTCAATCCCTACAGTTTCAATCCCTACAGTTTCAATCCCTACAGTTTCAATCCCTACAGTTTCAATCCCCACAGTTTCAATCCCCACAGTTTCAATCCCCACAGTTTCAATCCCTACAGTTTCAATCCCTACAGCGCTTCCTACCGGATGCCATCGGCGGTGTTCGACGTGTCCACGCCGGCTGACCACTAACCGCGAACTGTTGGTGCAGGGCGGCGAGGGTCTTGCGTTGCGGCCGACTGAAATGGTCCCAGCAGCGCTGTTGCTTGGCGGAGTTAAACACGCCGCACGAGTTCTTCACTAGGTCGGGACCGCGAGAGGGAACTCGGTTAGTATGCGGAGAAGGCGGAGAAGGCAATCTCGCGCGTCGACTGCGATACGCGATTTCAGCCTCTCAAACAGTCGAATGTAACCTCGCGATATCCTACTACGTACTCCTCCGTGAAACAGGTACTGACAGGCGTTAATTATATTATTATATCGACGCTAACTAGAGTAGAAACTGTAGCCTTCCGATACTCAACGAATTACAGTAAAGTAGTAACTAAACCCTTCAGATACTAACTGAATTAAATTAGATTAGAATCTCTATCCTTCGTATACTTACTGACTTACAGTAAAGTATAGACTGTAATCTTCTTATACTAACTGAAAGTAGAAACTGTATCCAACTTACACTTAATGAATTACATTAGAGTAGAATATCTATCTTTATTATACTTACAGAATTACAGTAAAGTATTAACTATATTCTTCTTATACTGAAAACATTTTCATATGTATGATGAAATTGGAATATAACTAACTTTATTATATATGGAAATAGTACACAAGAAATATTTAAATGGCTATAAATTGGTATATTAATGATGATATATTACCTTAACAAATAATTCTTTCTGTAAATTAATTATTTCGACTAAATAATAAACAAATAAAAATACTTCACTTTTTTGTAAAACATGATTGTCAAAACACTAATTTCAATATTAATTAAAATCCATTATTTAATTTAGAAATTCATAATATGAATATGAATTTTATAATGTAATGAATTTTTAGACTATGTCTAGTTTATATAGTTTAAAATATACTTTATAATATATATAACTATCCTTTCAATTATACTTTTGACTGATCAAATTATATCTTATAAAATAACAATTCTAAGAATGTAATCCTTTAATAACCAATCTTCAATAAATCTTCAATAAACGTATTCTTTTTTAATTGAATATATTCATTTTTCCATTAAAATCAGAAAGAATAATTTTACTCGAGAATATAAAGTATACAACTAATGAATGCTAATATTAGTATGATATATAATATACATGTGCAGGCACACGTATATTAACAAAATACAATCCGATAGTAATAGTAATATAATATAACTTTGTAAAGTCGAATATGCAATTATTGTACCAACTATTTTAAGTTTTTAATACTTACATTGTATCTTGATGTTTTTAATGCGCTCGAAAAGGTTGTTCTTGATCTGTAATTGGTCGGTTTCGTATTGTTTCTTCTCGGTACGAATGCGACGCAAATGTCCATTAAAAGTGTTCAACAAGTCTGGCGAAATTAGCGCGAGTTTTTGTAAACATATTATAATTTATGCTTGTAAATTCAATATTGTAACTTTCCGTAACATAACCTAATTATAAATAATTAAGTAGTAAAAACCATAGAAATCTTTTGCTGTTTTCTGGTTGCAATTACCACGATCTAACCAAATCTTGATTTGATTAATATGTTTAATGAACGGTTCACTTTCCGAATCTGTAATAATATTAACGAATGAATATTAAAAGTTAATTTTAAATTAATTATTCAAATAAAACGATAAAAAAAAACAAATTATTATACTATTACAATTAAATTATAACTTTATACGTATTTAAAAATCTTAAATAAATTTATATTTTAAATCAGATAACTAGAATTGTTTATTATAAATGTAAGAATAATTTCTGGAAATAATACATTATGAACTATAGTAAAGTATTTCAAAGAAATTAATAAAGACAATTATTAGTAAAAAAATTAATAAAATTAATTCGTTAAAAATAATAAAAGTATGAAATTTATAAATAACAGCAAAGATATTAAAATAGATATATAAAATGATTAAAATTAATATAATCCTAATAGTAAATTAGAATACAATATTAAAAAATATATAATAATAAAAATAACTTAATTATTAATTAGATACAAACCAGGAGAAACTTTCACATATATAAAATTTCATTATAATCTACTTATTTAAATTTTAAATGAATCTTAATATAGGGTAAGTGATAAGATAAACTTAATGTAATCAAGTTGAAATTATTCACATGCTATTTCAATATAACAAATAATTATATTTGTATAAAATAAAAAATTATATTTGGAAATCATAAAAAAATCAATAAATTATTGATAATTTTATAAATCTTAAAAACAATAAATAACATACTTGATTAATATTAATATTAAGACAATGGTTACATATAAACTTTTAATATTTTCAGATAAGATCTTGAATTCTCCATAGCTATATATGCAAGTTTTAAAATCTTCAGATCCATCGCTACAATGAAAGAAATCTTAAATAAAATCATAAATAACCATAACAACTTATAGTATACATAACTTATATTTATAATATCAATAGTCATTAGTTATTACTGATATACCCTTGTCTTTGTATTATTGATATACCCTTGTCTTTGTATTATTGATATACCCTTGTCTTTGTATTACTGATATACCCTTGTCTTTGTATTACTGATATACCCTTGTCTTTGTATTACTGATATACCCTTGTCTTTGTATTACTAATATACCCTTGTCTTTGTTGAGTTTCATATTCCTTAAGATCATCATTAGATTTTGCATAATCAACACGCAATGGACGGATTTCATTAGTCAGCTTGAACAGTAAATTCCTCTCTGTTTTTATAGGCAAAATATAAACACCTTTTACAAAAAGGAACACTTTTATATAATCCTATTATAAAGAAAAAATTAATATTAAATATATAATCACCCATTATATATAAATATAAATTTAAATTATGTAAATTATATACATAATTGTATAGAAATAAAGGTACAGTAAAGTAGCATATAAAGACAATTGGAAGTTGCACATTTAATATGAAGATCTTAAAATGATCACGATACAAACCATTGAACTTTGTTGCTATATCAATGGAAGAGCGTTCGAGAAACCGCAGGTGACAGAATCCCCGAGGATTCAAGCGCACCTCGGCAACCACTCCGCACAGCGAAAACAATTCTACAATCGAGTACGAATGAGTTACTAGGATACTAAGTTACCTATAGATAAGTAACTAGTTATTATAAACCGTCACTACAATGCTACTGAACTTAGACTACATGAATTTTATGATGCATGAGATGATTCAGGATTATATTCACTTTGTTAAATAATAAAACAACATACAAATAATACGAATTCAGTTTAGAATCTCTGAGCTCGATATGAATTTAATCTTATGATCGCAATTCAACCTTTAATATCGATGACTTTAATACTGGTCACCAGACCTCCAATCCAGATAGTTCGACATCCCTTCGGTCGATCCACTAGAATTCTAGGAACCACATCTGTAAACATCTTACTGTTGTCACAATCGTTGAATAGATTGTGAAATGTATTGCAAATATTGGCAGTACTTATTTATTCGAAGATTAGTGGACTAAAGATTAGTGGACTATAACCTGGAGCTAGCGGAAACAGAGTAAGACATGGTGTATGGATCACGGCGTTACTTATTATCAATGGAATATCCTGTCACAATTAATTATAGTATAGTATATCATAAAATACTATGAATATATTTTAACAAATTATTATTTCAACAAACAAAAAATATAAAAACTATATTTGATCTATTAATAACTCAATTATTCTGGACAGTTGACAATTCAAAAACTACACAATAATTCACTGAATTATTATATCACTCAAGTTATATAGTATTTATAATAAAATCTAGTATGAATGAAATTAAAAGTTTGATAACGGAAATTCTTATATTATATGTATAATAAATGTAACTATAGATGTAATGGAATCGTGCGATATCTACACATTACGAATGGCCTAGAGAGATGTACATACCGATGTGTCATTGGCAGTGTCGAAGCTGACGACATAATCCGCGCCACCGGTAACGGGTTCCACCGGCAACAGCGGCTGAATGCTCCCGCTGCTCCCGTAAGTGCTACGGGGACCGGGCGTCGAGTTCGTGGAGTAAAAGGGCGGCTGATGGTAGGTGGCGTCGCCTGCCATCGGAGCGGAGGCCGTTTGGTCGGCGGACGCGAGGAGCACGCTCTCGCGGGCGTTTAACGCCTCAATCTGCTGGGCAAACATCTGCTCGTTGTGCATCTTTATACGTTCAGACTCTGCGAGAATGCCGTTGATGTAAATCTATGATATTGTAACCTCGTCGAATTGATTTAGATACATTATTCAGAGATCACGCTAAATTGTAGAATTAAAATATTGCTTTTCCAACTCAGATATTTATTAAACTTATAGATTATGCAGAGATCGAATAGATTAACTTCATAAATTACTAGTAGAACCCGTGCGTAGTGGACTACACCAGCGCGCTACCTTTCAGGGCGTACAAATCATCCGCGATCTGATCCGGTTGGTTGTTGGAGTGCGTCCGGCCTCCGTAGGTCCTGCGGCCGGATTCTCGGCCGTATTCGGCCGCAGACTCCCCGGAGAATCGCGCATTCTTCGACAAATCCACGCGGTGCTTCGACTCGTAGCGAGAGGATTCGTGGGTTCTCTTACCGTCGCGCGTTGAACGCCGTTTCGTATCCGAGGAGACAACCGGATTTGGCTGTTGTTTCGGATTCGTGTAATCGGAACCATTGGCTTGAGAGAATCGGCTCCTGCCTTGTCGGAAGCTGTGTTCGTACATAGCCTGCGAATGAGGAAAATGTGAAGTATACATAAATGAATAAATTTACTTGGTAACCATGGTTACATGCTTGATTGAATGATTTATCTCTCGTACTGCATGCTGTATATTTAATAGCTAGTCATAAAAATCATTAAATAAAATAATTATAGATAAATACCTAAATAACACATATCTAAGAAATCTAAGAAATTAATATGGATTACTGTTTCCTAATTAAAATATTAAATATTAGAATATTTGCATAAATTGTTTTCTCAAATTATTCAAAAGCTAATTTTCAAAAAAAAACTTGTTATCTACATTATTATTTATTGATTATATTCACGTATATAATAAAATAATAGAGCTTTGTATAAATAATACAATTTTTGCATACGAGTGAATTATATTGATTCCTTCTACAACGCATTATCATAACCAGAAGTGCTTCGTAGTCAAACATATTATGATGCCACCTTAAGAATAACGTAAACAAACATGACCATTGGTATATAAAAATTGATATTGAAGTTAATTTTTTTTTAAATTTGAGTATATAATTAAAATACAATATGAATATCTTGATTTGGAATTTTGTGATCAATAATAATCTGAGTTTAATTTTTATACTTTCAAGAAAGTAGAAAAACGCTTTTAATATATTTTCTTTATTATTGAGGTAGAATGAATGTTGATTTATTTAAAATTATAGATATTTTAATAAAATGTACACATAAATTTATTTATAAATAACAAATTGTTTCTCTTATTAATTCCACCATTTTCTTATCCTTTATTTATAAAATAATCTAAATAAATGTAGTTTTAAAAATGAATTTACTCGCCAATTATCCACATTATACAACATTTATATCAAAAATGATTAGTAATTGTCAGTTGTAATAATATATTGATGTTTTGCAGTATTATTTACATATTTCTGATAATGGCCTGGAATAAAAAGTTACAAATTAAGTTTGTCAAACTTATAATAATTTTGAATTCAGTATCAATTTCAACGATATCATCAAAGTCGATGGCTAACAAGTTTAAAAAATTTATCAGAAAATAGCAAAATAACAACAAATTTCAAATTTTTGTTACAGTAACATCATTTATATAATTAAGATTATTAAAAAAGCATTATTACTATTAGTTTTAGAATTTTAATATCGTTCCTGTGTCCTAAATATTACATGTTAAATTTAAATAGGGTAGCATACATCCAAAAATTATAAAATAATTAAAAATGTATATATATTTATTATCACTCATATATTTACCACATACAATAATTGGGCAAATAAATAATTATGAAAAAAATATAAAAGTGAACCTTTTATGAATGGACACTTCTATATAAAGATGACATATCAATTATGTTAATACTAATAATAATAATGAACTTAATACAGAAGTGCTAATAATACCATTAGTAGTTGATTAGTAGTTGAATACAAAACTATTGCAATATAACTATAAATTACAATAGTTTAGGTTAACTAGTATTTACAAAAAATTAAATATAATAAAAATTTATTTTTTTGTATCTGTTTTAAATAAATAAAAATAAGTAGAATTTTAAATAAATTAATACATACCTTATAATATATAATATTTAATTAGTATATATTACGTATCAATAAATAAGAATAACTATTAGTATTATTAATATCAAAATATATAAATAAAATGTATGATTTATTGTATAATAACAATAAAAATAAATATTATTACAAAATTACTTTCTAATCATAGATATTTACATTGAATAATTAAATTTAAACGTACACTTATATATTTATGGATATATATATATTAACCGAATATATATAAATTTAATATCATTCAAATAACTCAGTTGAATAATTATCTTTAAACGTTCATGGCATATATACACATATATATATATATATATATATATATATATATATATATATATATATATTAGTTAGTTAGAGTTAATATATATATATATATTAACTGAACAACGAATACATTTATTTTAACCAATTAGTTAATAATCCGTATATATTTTCTAGAGTATGTATTATATATTACATACAATTATGTTATATACCAAAAAACTGAAATTATATATCTACAAAAATATTCAACTATATGTTAGATATATAAATAAATTAATTAATATATAAATAAATATTAAATTAAATTTTAAACGAAGTATAATATAGATAGATTTGAGTAGGAAATAATCTAAATCTATGACTAAAAATATCATTTACCCCAGAGTTTACGATAGCTTGTTGGCTTGAATATTTGCATTTATAATCATTGTTTACCACAATTTAAATTAATTTCAACTTAATTATAATCGGATTAATTTTCTATTATCTACGGTTTATTATAAATTAAACTTTATATTTATATATGTCATTAATATATATTTACGATATAACAATTATTAAATCGATAATTATTTAATATACAAATATTTCTAACTCGTATTGCGGGTGTTGAGTGTATTGCCTGTCGAACAACTGTTATATTCACGTATATCGGGTTGATCAAAAATACATTCACTAAATAAATTCGTACATATAGAATATGCATACTATGTGCAATTAGTAGTCAGTAGTTAAATCAAATAAATTAAATAAAAATTATATTAGTATAATATATTAAAATGTTATATATTAACCTGTATTCATATAAACATATCTCCATATTATAATAACTAATTTAATCAATAGTGATGATATTAATCTTAAAACATAGAAAATATATATAATCCAAAATACATCAATATTTATATATCCCTTAAATACTAGACTATCATCCAGATCATTAATAGTGAAAACTAATAACTAGACTGAAGAAAGTGATTCTTTTGTTATAATTGTTAATTTAACAGATTTAATTGTTCTTTAAAATTCCAATTTAAAATTGTTATTAGGAAATATATATGACATATAGTCATAAAATAATTGTTGAAAAAAATTATATTTTCTTCTACAGCGTACAGATTACTCTGAACACTTAATCTAACATTATCCTACATTGTACACCTACACTGTACACCTACACTGTACACCTACACTGTACACCTACACTGTACACCTACACTCTACACCTACACTGTACACCTACACTGTACACCTACACTGTACACCTACACTGTACACCTACACTGTACACCTACACTGTACACCTACACTGTACACCTACACTGTACACCTACACTGTACACCTACACTGTACACCTACACTGTACACCTACACTGTACACCTACACTGTACACCTACACTGTACACCTACACTGTACACCTACACTGTACACCTACACTGTACACCTACACTGTACACCTACACTGTACACCTACACTGTACACCTACACTGTACACCTACACTGTACACCTACACTGTACACCTACACTGTACACCTACACTGTACACCTACACTGTACACCTACACTGTACACCTACACTGTACACCTACACTGTACACCTACACTGTACACCTACACTAATAATACCCTATGAGCAATTAATGATCTTATGATAAACTTCATTGATCAATGCGTTTGTAACATGATAGTGTTGATACTATCATTATACTTCCATTACAAATAATGTGTATCAAATATTGTATATTAGCAGATTTATGTAATACTTTAATATATAGTTTATGCTGTATTTAGGAATTGAATTGATGAATTTATTGTATGAAGAAGGCTTTACTGTGAATACTATTTCTGATGACCTCTTTTATTATTCGAGAGTTATATCAACAGAGATGTTGGATGTCATTAGTTGAAAAAGTCATTTATTAATGGACATTATATAATATAATGACGCTTTTCATAAAATAGTTTCTAGAATTCACTATTGATATTGTTCTTCTTTTGTGTAGTTGTATTATAAGTACTTTCCTAGATTCTAGTCAACTCTTTTTAGTTAAAAATGCTATTATTAAAATAATTTTATTTAATTATATTAATAAACATTTCAGTTCAGCCATTTTGTTATTTGTAGGCAGTATTTCCAGTAATTCGATTAATTTGTTAGTAGTTTTTACTTAATCAATGTATACATCATCGCCATTAAAATGGTATTATTGATTTATTTAGTATTTAGGTTAAATAAAGAACATATTAGATTTTCCAAGACAGATCATAGAGTATCTGCATGAGTTTAACAAATAATTTGTTTTTTTTAATATATATTTCAAGTAGTTAAAATATTGAACATATCTAGAGAACACTTCTATCTATAAATTGACTCCATTTGAAATTTTATTATACCATGATCATTGGTATGTGTGTGTATTGAAAGTAAAGCTCGAGTCTAGAAGTTCTAGATATTTTCCAAGGAATCAAATTAAGAAATAATGCCTGAATTATTAAGGGTCTATTTGAACTTTGGATAATATGTTGTAATAGTTTGTTTCCTGCTTTATACAATGAATATAAACAATGAATGTATACAATGAATATTTACAGTTCTTTCATCTTATAAACTAGTTAGATAGGAAATTGATAAATAATTGTACTGTAGAAATCATAAAATTTGTCGTCGGCGGTGAAATAATGCCGTGATATTGCATCTATATATATGTAAATACAATTATTATTATTATTAATAAATACTATTCAATAATAGTTGAAAATCAAAAATAGAAATATTATACTAATATTATGTCATTTTCAGTCATGCAGGATTAGTCAGTTTTTATGGTTTTTTAACAAATAAATCATTAATTTTATTACATTTAATACAATATGTATTATAAATATTATATAGTTGTGGTGAAGCAATGTGATTATATAATATAGTGTCATATATATTATATGATAAATATAATTTATTGCAAGTTTGAAAGATGTTTTCTAATTCATTAAAGGAAAAGCGCTTTACTGGAAGTACATTTTTTAATAGATTATCTCTAAAATAAATATATTTATTTATAAAAATAATTTTTTTAAAAATATTCAATCTTTATTTTAGTAACTAATAATTTAATTTTTAAAACAGGTTTATAAAGAATATGAATTTAACTATGGAGCCAAGAGGTACTTTTATATATAAAAATCTTATAATAATTATATTATTATAATACAAATTCAATTAATATATTTAATCTTTCTTAATCGTTTTATTTAAAAATTAAAAAAAATATTATACTTATATTTCAATGAAATATATCTTTTAAAATATTTTATTAAACTAAATACTAAGTACTAAAACAACATTTCAAATTTAATTTCTTATCTTTTAATATTAATCTACAATATTAATACCAATTATATAAGTTTAAGAATTTTTATTTAATTATATCTGATAAAATCCATTATAAAAATAACTATAGAATTAACTGAAATATCTAAATAACTTGATTATATAAATAATTTGTTAAAATTTCGAATCTTGTATATAGTTTCTTAAACAAATTATTATAATCTTTGCATACACATATACTATATACCAATTAGTATAAAGTTATAGAATAAATCAAATGTTGTATACTGAAAATGTGCTTATACTTGAACTATACAGCTATATTATAAATATGGAATATGTATAAATAAAATCGATTCCTTCATTTCCTTTTACAACATAAACTGTATCACTCGCAAAGTATTCGAATTGATCTGCGGAGTGCAGAACTACCTGTGGGGCAAGAAAGGAACTAATAGCAAAGTAGCTCAGTTGCGATCGTCTTCTGATTCGGAATTCATCGTCAACGAACACAGTCACTATGCCGAGGTAGTTACTACCGCATTATTCCTACTAAGTACATTTATAGAGACTCGCATGAGTACTATAAGTCGTAACTTCTGTACGCTGCGCGTTACTTGGGTTTGGATTGAATTTATTATTAACTGTTTAAATAGTTTCGCATTAATACGACATCGTTTTCTACAAATTCAATAGCTGTGGATGGGAACGCATACTAATTGTCCCTCTAAATTACGGAAGAATGAAGTTTTATTGAGTGAACACCTTTCTAAATTCCCTGAATTTCTCGGGGAACGTGTTTCGAAGAAATTCAAATCGTTGCCGTTTTTGTTTAAAAGTAAGTAATTTCATCTTTTAGTTGATATACCAATTAGTAGACATTTGTATAAAGTAGAATGAATAATTAGAATGTTGTTATTAATGATTACATAATATCCTAATATTTTCTATATTTTTTTATGATTTAATTTAAATTTCGTTATTTTTGAAAGATTACAATCATTATGAAGTTTATTTATCTTTATTTCAAAACTCTTTAAATTCATGTAGTTCTCTCCGTGGATATTGCTCTATCAATTCAAGTACATCCTGACAAAGTTATTAGTTGTTGTTGTATAGATTATATTAGATTATATTATATGCGATGTAAACATTCATATAATCAATATTTATCATTGTAGAATTCATTTATTTCTTGAATATTTCCAAGCATATTTCCAAGGCAACCACTCTATCTCATTGTATTGAATATCCACCCATGAACTCAAGAACACAGCTGAACTACTACACTCCACTGACCCTGAACACTACGCCGACCCCAACCATAAGCCTGAACTGGCTATCGCTCTCACTGATTTCAAGGCATTGGTGGCATTTCGGCCGTATACGGATATTGTCGCTTCGTTCAACGGTCAGTTGCCGGGTCAATTTGCCCTGAGGCATTGAGTTCCAGGTATTGGAGCTGTAGATTGTTCTGACTAGAAGTTTGATTGTCTGTCGCTTAATTGTACTAATCTTTCTATTGTGTGTGTAGCTTTTCATTAAAATAATACAATTTAAAATTCAATTAATATATTTTACATGTTTCATTTGAGAAGATTTTTCTGTTATTGTAAATATAATATTTATGAATATTTATTAATGATAAAATTCTTAAATTTTAATAAAAGAAATAATATATTTACTAAAAAATATAAATATGATATATCGCTAAATCTAATTTATTTACAGATACTCCCGAATTAAGAGAAATAATTAGTTGTGAGGATATGCAGGTATTTGAGAAGTTGGTAATGTTGGATTTACAGGTATTTTCATCTTCTATCCATGAAATGTGATTAAGAATGATTAAGAATAATTATGATATAATAGATTTGTTATAATATTTATTAACATTTATGTTATGATATAAAAGTGATATAACTATAGCTATTATATTATCAAAGTATTATAATCACTAGGTTCATTTCATGTGTATTTAATCTTAATTGTGAGATAACCTTACTATATATATATATTGATACTTATGTAATATACCTGGAAACTAAGATGTAATTGTTAAAAATATAAGAGTAATTGATTATCCAATAATAATCATAATTATAATAATAATAATATTAATAATAATTATTATAATCATAATAAAAATAATTATAATTATTAAAATAATAATAATAATTATAATTCTAATAATAATAAATATAATTATAATTATTAAAATAATAATAAATGATACTTTATACTGCAATTACACAATTTAATAAATTTCATGCACAATTGTCAAATTATTTGCCTGTAAATCTATATTGGATATAGATTATTTAGCAAAAGAATTACATTATTTTACCTGTAACCTCATCGTTGCTTGACTCGCTTGACTTGATGACCTTGACTTGTTGACCTTGACTTGTTGACCTTGACTTGTTGACCTTGACTTGTTGACCTTGACTTGTTGACCTTGACTTGTTGACCTTGATTTGTTGACCTTGACTTATTGACCTTGATTTGTTGACCTTGACTTGTTGACCTTGACTTGATGACCTTGACTTGTTGATCTTGACTTGTTGACCTTGACTTGTTGATCTTGACTTGTTGACATTGACTTGTTGACCTTGACTTGTTGACCTTGAGTTGTTGACCTTGACTTGTTCGCCAGGAGGGTTCGGAGATCTATTCTGAAACTGCGGCTGAAACGATGAAGACATGTTTTCGTAGCGCCATTACTGCAGATGTCGCCACCGTACACCGTGTTCTTAAACTACTGTTTACACGCTTCAGCGATCAAACTGGTGAGACTTTGTATACCCTACTACCCTTCTACTCACTACTACTGGCTCTTACTCCCTACTATTCCCTGCTACTAGATTTTACACCATATTACTCCCTACTACTAACTAATATGCCCTTCTTACATCCTTCTACTCAATACTGGCTCATAAACCCTACTATACCCATATTACTAGCATTTAGACCATATTACTCCTGACTATACCCTTTTCACACCCTACTACTCTCTACTACTCTCTATTACATTCTACTAATAATTCCTTCTTCCAATTACACCCTACTATGTCCTACTTCTGGTTCATACATGCTATTACACTTTGTTACTCCCTCAGCTCCATTTTCCACTTCAAACTCGCTCTATATCCCGTAATATATCCCCTAATGCCCGTCCTTTCAGATCTATTTCCCTCGTCACTCCACCTCTTAATATCCTGCGAGCTCTAAACCCCCCGTTCATTAACTCCCCTTGAAATCGCGTTCTGTCTACAATTACAGCCCTTCTAACCTCTGCGCTCACATAGACAGCCTGAACGACGAAGCCGTTACATTCCTCCAGCTGTACCTTCAGCATCCGGGGGATGCCGGTTGCCTCATGGTATTCTTCCTCAACATCGTACACCTATCGCCCGGTCAAGCCATATTCCTGAAAGCGGGACTTCCGCACGCCTACTTATCCGGAGGTCCGTGACCATCGCGTAAACCAACACGCCCCTATGACCTACGACCTATTATTAATTTCTGATATCCGGTACCTGGTTGCCTCGGGCGGGTGTCGGCTATGACGAACCCACTACACCCTCGGCCTACTTTACGCTGTGCCCGCTTCATACCCATGACGCTCACTCCACTCCACCCACCACCCCCACCCCACCCCACCACCCCCCCTACATGCCGCCTATGCTCCGCCCACCACCCCCCACCCCCCCCACCCTACATGCCGCCTATGCCCCGCCCAATAGATTGTATTGAATGCATGGCGTGTTCAGACAATGTGGTTCGAGCGGGTCTTACGCCAAAGTTTAAAGACGTCGAAAGGCTGTGCAGCATCATCGACCTTCGACCCCCTACTACCGAAAACACCATCTTCTTCGCGCCCTCGCCGTCCATTGACCCCAATGACCCCTATTTGATAACTTTTCGGCCGGAACAAGCGACTGAATTTGCTGTCGACCAAATTAAAGTTTGTTTTTATATTTTATAATATTTCAATGTGTTTTGCGATTTCTACTATTTTAGTTGACTTTCATCTAAATAATCACCCATTAATAATGACTCATTAATAATGACTCATTAATAATGACTCATTAATAATGACTCATTAATAATGACTCATTAATAATGATTCATTAATAATGACTCATTAATAATGACTCATTAATAATGACTCATTAATAATGACTCATTAATAATGACTCATTAATAATGACTCATTAATAATGACTCATTAATAATGACTCATTAATAATGACTCATTAATAATGACTCATTAATAATGACTCATTAATAATGACTCATTAATAATGACTCATTAATAATGACTCATTAATAATAAAATAATCAGAACCTTAGACCTATTGCATTCACTACACAGCTGCCAGCAAATGTGCTTTCATATTCTCTAAAGCATACAGGCAGTGGATGTATTTGTATTGTCATATCTGGACATTGCAGCATACTCCATGCTTCAATAGAAAATGGTAAATCTCACATCATATAATTAAAATTAAATATGTTGTTCTTTTTCAAACAATAATAATAATTCAAATAACAATACATTTACAAAAATGCAGATGATCTCAATTTTAAGACTGGGAGTGTTTTCTTTGTATCATCCGATGCTGATATCAAAATCAATCCTGTGATAGACTCATCTAAGAAACATGAAGATGTGATAATCTACAGAGCCTATTGTCCAATAGACCAAGTCAAATAGAACAATTGTTACTAGTTCTATAGCTTTCATATTATTTATTTGCAATTTTCTCCTATATATGTATTAATTAATATATGTTATACTATTATACCTGTATAAGGGTATTTGATCTGGTTATTATTCATGTTTTATCTCTATCCTCTGACATATATATATTTGCTGTTTATATGGTCCCTACAATAAAGAAATGAATCTAGTCTTATTATTATCCCTATAATCATTTCAGAATTAAACTAAATATAAATATCCATCCATCTAGATTTTCACGTAGTATAAAATTAGCTTCTATCATAGAATATTATTATTATTAAAAAGCGAAGCAGAATAAATTGAAATGTATTCCCAAATGATATTGCACCTCGATTAACAATATATTTATAGGTTCCTATTATTAAGAGTAAACTTATATGTCAATATATACAGAATCAAAAGTTTCTTACTTTACTAATTTGTATATTGTTGTATATTAACATACAATAAATTGTCATCATAATTTAGCTAATAATTCCGAACAAATATAATTCCCCGGTCTAAATAATAATTCCCATATATTTAACTACTATCTTAAGATTATAATAATCACACATAAACTAGAAAAAATTTCCACTTACTTTTGAATCGAAGATAAACTTAAATTATAAGATAGGTAGGAAACAATAAAGATTACAAATGTAATTAATAGATTCCGATTGGAATATCATTCAACTAAGTCAAAATCCACTAAACTGTGGATATTTCTTGCTTCGGTTATTTAACTAATATAATAATATTGCATAATCATTTGCAAGTAAATATAATATTATTATTAGAAAAATATAATTATATTTCTTACATATGATAAATAAAAGAAATGTGGTATCTAGTACAATTTGTAATAATATAATTTGTTCATATATTCAAGTTTATTATAACACATCATATAATCATGATTATATTGAAATGCAATGTTAACTATAAACATATGTAATCAATGACGCATAAACATATATTGGTTTCATCTTCCCCTCAATGTAAGTTCCCTGTCAAGTTGGCAGATAACGCACTGGGTGCAACATACACTTAGTAAAATATCATCGCAAATGGAACCCTGTAAAATGATATTCAACGATTAGTGAACCGCTGTGGTAGTAATACGTGATACTAGCAATAGAATACAGATATACATATGCAATGCCTATAGAACATTGTCCCATTATATGAGTACATCCTTTCTAGAGAGCCATAGGTAAAGCTTTATTGTATTTGGTTAGTAATTGCCGCATTTTAAATTCACGCAAATAGCTCAAGACTTAATGACAATGTCGATGACACTCCAGACATTTATATTGCTATACAAATGATTACCGATATACCCAGGGGAGAGAAATTTATAACAGTGAAATGAATTAGTTTCTTCAAAAAAAGGCATGTAATATTTAATTTAATTGTTGTTATATAAACATACTCTTATATTCAATATATTATTAGAATTTTAGTGAATATTTTATAATCATTATTTATCAAATAGAATACAATTTTCTTTACAATATAAGAACTTAAACAATACTTTTATTATCTAGCAAGTGTTAATTACCCGTATGTTACAATAATATAGTTCGATGAAATATAGAATATCGAACTTCTATACCGCTGCATAGATGTGTTAAGCGTTGGTTCTAACCGAGATGTTGTTCTGTAGACGGTGTTTAGTCCTCAACGCTGGCAGGTTTATACTGCCGATGAGACAGCATTCATTCATGCGAGACGACACCGAACACGAATGGCACGCGCCCAGAAATAAACCGTACATGCCTACGAGTGGTGGCATTATAGCGAAGATGTCACCAACATAATAGTTATATAATAATTACATTCCGAGCGCCGTAGCGTTAACCGTAGAATAAATACCAACACGACGGAACGTCGTTGCAACAATCCATAACGCCGCTGTCCCATTGCCCGTTAGTTTGCAGCAATATCGGTTGAGGTTGCACCGTTCCCGGCTGCACCACGACAATGGTTTGCGAGTTCGTCGCTAACGAGTGCGGGTGCACCGCGAATGGCGGGTGCACCGCGAATGGCGGGTGCACGGCCGACGTCGGTAGCAACACCGACGACACGGCTGGACTGGCGAGCTGATCGTATCCCGCATGAGTTGTTCCATGCAACGTGGATTGGTAGTTTGGCGGTCCGTTGCCTATTTCTTCTTGCTTTGACATCTATATTTTCTGTAAAGTAATTATTGATATTTCATAAATATATATAATATTAAATAGTGAACGTTAAATTAATATAATTAAGGGTGTCTATATATTGATTGATTTTGATATATAACAATAGACAATCCCCACATTTAAATAACTAATAATATATAACAAGTTAAAAATGCAATTATATATATATATAAATAAATAGATATAGATGTATAATGTTCATATACGTACACTATATTGTAATAAAATTATAGCAAAATGTAATTACTAGTCCATAGTTTTAAATGTAGTATAAGTTATTAATGGTAACATTAGTGGTAATATTTCTGTCGTTTCGCGCATTGTAGAAATGCTGATAATACCAACAAATCGTTCACGTATATACTAGTTTTCGATATTACAAATTGGTAAGCCAAACGGTTTATTATCGGAATATAGCGAATATTTTACGCCGTTGTGTTATACTATATATCCATATATTGATATACCATCAGTAATACTTTCATAATATAATACTAAATGTTGGATTGCTAATTTACTAACTATTTAGTAAACCAAACCCATAGTAATACTACATAATTTAGTACTGCAGGTTGAAATTACAAATTTATATATGATATTAATACAAGTTTATATGACTAATGACATGTTTAGCAAATATGATATGATTCAAAATCATAAAACAATGCAATATTATTTGTACGTATAAATATGTTTCATATGAACGACTGACAACTAATAATATTATAATGCACGTATGCTTTTACAGGAACTTAAAATTGTATAATTTAAGACAGTTATATAATTGTATTATTAAGTAATATCAGAATAGCCTATCGTGATATTATTTCCTTTAATATTCGATGATAGAGAAAGCCACGACTATAATCACATACTATGTTTAATTTTAAAATATTTAATTTAATAATAAGAGTAATGAAAAATAATAATAATAAGATAGAGTAAAGGTGAATTACAACAAAAATTAATTAATATAATAATTGTATTTCAGTAATAATTATAACTTAAATATTCTAGAGAATATTTATTAAATATAAATATTATATATATTCAAATGTATGTATGTCATAATATATATATATATATATACATGTGTGTGTGTGCGTATCAGTGTGTGTGTGTGTGTGTGTGTGTGTGTGTGTGTGTGTGTGTGTGTGTGTGTGTGTGTGTGTGTGTGTGTGTGTGTGTGTGTGTGTGTGTGTGTGTGTGTGTGTGTGTGTGTGTGGATATACACATACAGTATATACATATATTGTAGAATTGGACACACAACAAATTATGGTATGTATTCTAATAATATGGCATATTATGTGCAATTAATAATTAATATTATTTATATATAACCCTGTATAATAAACATAAAATATTTCGTCATTACTCCTGTTTCATGATTCATATATGAACGACTTGTGACATCTAAATTTAGGCAGAAAATAAAAAATACGATTTAATAATCTGATACAGTTGTTTTAATATTGAAAAATTATTAATATGATATAATATTTATATATATATATATATATATATATATATATATATATATATATATATATATATATTGTATTAGTAGTATATTAATATATTGGTGAGTATAATATAGGGAAATACATTTATTATTTTTATTTGTGTATTCCTATTTAATTGATACTAATAATATTAGGATTTTAATAATAAAATGTATCTTTAAAATAGGGATTAGTCGAAGTGATATCATCGAAATTTATCACTTATGATTTTATCGTGCGAATATTAATATTATAATAATAATCACAACCTAACACCATCATAAACACTCACAAACAAACGCATATAACTGAATACAATCCTTTATATAAAATATTACACATAAACTACGTGTAAATAATATAGAAGGAGTGATCCTAATGAATTAGATTTAATCTGAATATAAGATAGGTAAGATATAGTAAATCCTATTAACGACATTCTTAAGGGTATACTTATTATATTATATATATATAATAACAAAACAAATCGAATTATATATGATTAGTGTTTATACCGTACATTATATACACGAATTCGCTTACTTGATAGTTTTGATATAACTGGTTGGAGTGTACCTGAACAAATGGCCACTGTGTGAAATATAACTGAGTTGTTTAACGTTTTCTTATCGTAATAACTCAAATATGTTCATAAATTATCTTGAAGTCACCATAAAATAATGATTCATAATAAGCTGATGGTCGGTAGTTAAAAAAGTACTGAAGTACCGCAAAAATAATTGTATTCGATAACTGCTTAACTAATTATATAACTTAATCTCTTAAATTCATTATTAAAGATATTCAAATTCAATAAATACAAATAAACATATTATTATATAGTATATTGACATAAATGATAGGTATTATTATCTTTTGAGTATTTCTAAATAACAAGTTCCTATAATTTAATGATGTTAAGTAAGTGTATCTTTCAAATATCTTTCAAATATCTTTCAAATATCTTTCAAATATCTTTCAAATATCTTTCAAATATCTTTCAAATATCTTTCAAATATCTTTCAAATATCTTGCATGAAGTCAGAAGTTAAAATTACTGTTTTAACGGCAACTTAAATTGCAGTATCATAGTCAATAATATTGTGTTAGTTTTAGTATTGTACTGCTAGAAGAATGATTCCTATATAAACTATTGCGCATTTTTATTATTTAGATTAAGTTATAATAATATCCTAAATTTGATGATTTGAATTTATCTCTAAATTGTACTAGAGTTAATAAATGACATCAGTTGTACTACGTATATAGGCTATTGCTTCTTCTTATTACATAATACGTTTCTAATGCATTACAAGTATATATTTAAATATAGTTCCACTTTAAAATGATCACTTTAGTTGAGTATGTGTGTACATATATATTTCTATATATAGAGAGATAATATATGTAAATATGCATAGCAACGATTCACCGTATATGCAGTGTATACTGTCAAAACCTCATCCTAGAAACCCTAGATGGATTGACATCTTACGATTATATTTAGTAATATTGTTCATATATATAAATAATATAACTAGTATTATATATATATATATATAATGATTAGATGTACAATAAAAATAATCATCACGTGAGAAGAATTTTATCACGTGATGAAAACAAATACCGTCTATTAATAGCTTTTAGGTCTTAAACAACAACCATGTTTTTATCTTATAAATCTATTCGCTTAGAGAACATATATCAGGTAAGTTCTATTTACTAAATATAACCGAATATATAGAAGTTATATATATACATACATACATACATATATATATATATATATATATATAAATATATATAAATATAAATATATATATATATATATATATATATATATATATATTGTATATATAAATATAACTATATATAACATAATGACATTATACTATAGTATATTTTTATGTAGATGCTTGCATATATGGTATTATATTTATAAATATATACATATATATATAAATATATACCTATATTATATATTGATGCATAGTAAATATATACTTCTATTCATAAATATATTATGTAATTATATAATCCTCTTATCTATATGTTATAAATAATATAATTTACAATTGATCTCGATATATATATATATATATATATGTATATATATATATATATATATATATATATATATATATATATATACATATATTTATTAATAACTGAAATAAATCAACAACTAATAGATTGCCTAATTAATCAATAATAATTTGTTTATCATATATTAAAAAATCTATATAAAATTAATTAACCACTTATAATTAATATTATTTACAAAACCAATATTATTTACAAAAAATATTGATTAAATTATTCACATATAAGCTAATATAATGTTTAATATAATATTTAATATAAGTCATTAAATTATTTGTATGATATTTTTAGATAATTAATTGTATGCAATTAATAAAGAGAATGTTAATATAATATTAACATAATGATAACATAAGAGAACATATGATGATGTTATATTAATATAATGTTATATGTTAATTAAATGTTAAAATAATGTTAATTAAATGTAGTATAATGTTAATATAATGTTAATATAATGTTAATATAATGTTAATATAATGTTAATATAATGTTAATATAATGTTAATATAATGTTAATATAATGTTAATATAATGTTAATATAATGTTAATATAATGTTAATATAATGTTAATATAATGTTAATATAATGTTAATATAATGTTAATATAATGTTAATATAATGTTAATATAATGTTAATATAATGTTAATATAATGTTAATATAATGTTAATATAATGTTAATATAATGTTAATATAATGTTAATATAATGTTAATATAATGTTAATATAATGTTAATATAATGTTAATATATGTTAATTAAATGTAATATAATGTTAATATGATGTTAATATTGTAATATAAGTTATACATTGTTTGTAAATTCTTTTAAACGTAAATGATTATTTTATTTTGTCCTACTTTAACCTTCCATCCATCAATCCACCCATCCACCATTTATTAATGCTGAAAATAGAAATAATGTGATATATAACGATCTCATTAATCTCAAATGATACTAGGGAAGTTATAAAGTAGGCAATAAGGAAAGCTATGAGATAGCTTATACTGGCAGCTATAGGCGGTGACTGTACCACAATGTACCCAAGGTGTTTTATCTATAGCATCCTATGTAAGCAGATTACAATCTTATATATAATATTTATATCGATATTGCAATATAAATAATAAAATAAATGTTATAATGTTTGATAAACGGAAACCAGGATAGTATTCCAGTTGACTTATTAGAATGTTATAAGGTATTAATAGTACTAGTAAAATCCTATGACCTATGACCCAGTATTCGTATAGTACAATTATAATAATTAAAATGAACTTAATTTAATTCTTTGTTACGATTAACTTATTATAATAATTTATTTATAACAAAATACAAATTTATACAGTAAGTACAAAGGCTGGCTTTAGTATAAATATCATAAATAATGCTATATAAGCCATGGTGGTATTGATGCTATATTCAAGTAATACTGAATACAATGTTATATGTTATAAAATATATAAAAATGATAAATATATATATATATATATATATATATATATATTTATATATATATATATATATATGTATGTTTATATATATATATATATACTAAGTATAGTTAGTTAATACGATATTATATAATATATTTTACTAGATATAATAATTACGGGGCATATTAGATATAATTTTAAACAAATATCAGCCAATATAAACCAAATCTCACAATATTATATGTAGTATCACTTACCACAGAATCAAATATAAGATTCTTTTACATTTGAAACTAATTCGATTTTGTATACAATTAAGATTAGTAGTAAGTAATCCAACATAACCGAAATCTATTTTTATGTTTGTAACAAAATTAACAATATCATATATGATCTAACTATTATATATATATATATATATATATATATATATATATATATATATATATACATATATTATAAACAATGACAATATATACATTATAATGCAGTTATTTATTATATTTATTTATGTGCTAAGTGTATGTACGAAATACCATAAGTGTACACAATATAACATACACGAGTTGTTTACATTGGACGGAAAACATATGTATCATTCATTATAGTTTATTATCTCTACTTCCTGCTAACTATATATATATATATATATGTACTCAGCAGAAAATAAAGTTTCTATAGAAACTTTAGTTTGATGCACAATTGTTTATACAATTAAAGTTTTAACTGACGTGATTTTCAACATAGATGTATTCTTTTCCTTATAAATTGTAAGTATATGGATGTGGAAACATTACCAATTATGGTGGGCAATGCAAGATAAATAAAAAGAAAATCTGGATTTTATTGTATTTTTATTATTTAAATTATTCGTATTATATATATATATATATATATATATATATATATATATATATATATATAATTATATAACATGGTAAATAATAAACTTTATATTTTAATTATAATAATTATTTAAAAATTTAATTTGTTTTCATTATATACCAAATTTATATGTGATATGCATACTAAGAATTAGTGAATGAGTATGTAGCCTTATTATATCTAAACCTCCCTTGCATATTAATATGCATACATTATAAATTAACACTTTTCTCATATATATCACATTGAATAAATAAATAAATTCACAATTATTAATAATTTCTATATATCGTATAAATTCAAAACGCCAATATTAACGTTTTGTTCAATTTTGTATGTCTAATATATTAATTTATATTTCAAGTTTTAACAAGTTTTAACAATTAACAATGTGAATTTAATAAACAAAGTGCTATCATGCAATGTATATGAATTTATCTAAAGATATAATTATCTATTTAATCAAAGTTGTTGTGTCATAATAATTTAGTATTACTGTATATGCAGTATATCTTATTATACACATTCAATAAGTATATATATTCAACTGTATAAAATTAAAAAACTAATTATAATAATTAAATATATGTAAATATGATTATTTATCAACTATAGTAGATACATTTATTTATATTATATTTGAGCCTTACTTAGGCATGCTATAGAAAATATCTCACTATTTGTTAATTTTGGTCATAATATAAAATCCATAATGAAAAAATAAGTTAAACACCAACTCAACAATATAAATTTCATATTTGAAATAAAAAATAATAAAAATTCCTTACATATTATTATTATTTACCTATTTACTATTTTAACAAATGAGTGAATGCTACTTATCTCGTTTCAAATTCACTTACTAAATAGTAAACAACACAAATGTAAACAATACAGATTTAGACATAATAGTTAGGCAACCGATTTGATGTTTAATTACGCCAGACCTAGTAAACGTCTTATTGTATTGACTACTGTAGATAAGCAACGCGCCCTCTAGATAACACTGAGAAGATGTTGGTATTCGGAGTAGGATCTATTGTTCAGTTGTGGTTATGCGGAGGATTGGCTGGCAGAACTCAAATACCGTTGTCGGCAAAAGATGTTTAGCATCTCGCCCGCATCTAGAATTCGTCATCGTGCAGGAATGCTCAGACAACCCACACACAATGTGTCTAGCATTGAATAGTCCTTATTTGTAACGCGACGATGCGATTGGTCGACGGATTATATAACTCAAGGGACGTCTATTGTTCTCGTATCACTTACTTCGCGGGATCGATTAAATCGCAGACATGGCTGATCAAAGAGAAGGTAATAGTAGTGAACATAACGCGATGATAGAAGTCAGTTACCTCTAGAGGGTTTCATCGTAGTTTATAAAGTAACTGTAGTTACTTTACAAACTGGGATGCATACAGTCAAACTAGATACGATGGAAAGAAGATTCCCGAGTCTATATCTCTGTTTTCTATACACATTGTTTTTGTCCGGATATAATATATATATTACATAGCCAACGGTAAACCACCGCATGATATACACATTACCTTATACCCCTTACACCGTACGCATTACACGTTACGATGGACAGAGGGCGCTGGAGGCTATTCGTATGCTTCTAAATCCAATGATTTCAAATAAAACGGTATTTTAATGCTCCTCCTAGTTCTTATAATTCCTGTATTTACAGGAAACATGAACATGCGAGCAAAGAAAGCCGGCATTGCCTACCAGATCCAGAAAAAAATGGAAGATGTTAGTAGATGAAATAATCGATAATTTTAATATTTCAAAACACATTACTGCATGATGATGCAGATGAATGAAACATATATATATATATATATATATATATATATATAAACTAAAATATATATATATATATATATATAAATTAAGTATAACAGCAGTTGATACGTCAACATATTGATATAATTCGCAGGGTTACGACCAACAAGAGGAACTCGGAACCCCGCGAAGGTGCATGGAGTGGATTAACGAAATCCTGGGAACAGATCATCCAACTTGTGTTAGTCATAGACGATATAATATTGTAATGTATACATTTAGATTGGCATAACTTAAACTATAGTTCAGCAGAAAGGCACGGCCCTCGAAATCGGTATATTTCAAGATCTATGGGACTATATTCATATAAATATATTAATACATATATTTATAAAATATATATAGCATGCGTCATATGTATTACATAAAAGTGGGAGAGTCACCTAAAGATCCGTTTACATCTATCGAAATCACGTAGAATACTCAGAAAATCCGTAATATATTTTCGATCTAATTTAAAATATATTTAAGATAGATAGAACTAATGGAATATTAGTTTTTCATGGAAATGAATCATCCGTGAAAATGTAAATCAAATATGTTTGATATTTTCATCCTAATCGAAATCAAAGACTTTTAATAATATTATTATTTATAAATATTAAATTCAAATATCAATAATGTATACTAGAATTTAAAAATATAATCCCTTTTGAATACACATACCTATATACTATTATGGGACCCAACATATGAATTATCAAAATAGATATAATGAGATATATCCAAACCAAACTACTTGTTTTCTGGGTTAACTATCTAAATGTTTTGAATTAAAACCAAATAAGTTTATAAACAATGAAGTAACACTATTGGATAACTTTCGACATTAAATATGTGTTCTATTTTAGTTTAAATTATAATGTATATTTATTTGAACACTAGAATAACCGACAAATCTAAATGAAAACTATATCGTATTTACGATTCATAATTTTATTCCGACAATTCCACATGATTTTTTTGATGGATATAAACGGACTTTAAGAGAGATAGATACCACAATGTTACAATGTACAGTGTAAACTATACCAACTATACCGACACTCTACATCTGATGGCTATATATAGCTTATTACTATAATTATTTCTATATTATATTTATATATATACATATATATATATATATATATATATATATATATATATATATATAGATATATATATATATGCAAATACTCTATATGATATTAAATAATGGAAAAAACACATATGGCTAGGCTAATGTGATAATACATCAAAGCTATAGTGGATATAACATCATGACTCTATAACTCACATTTATACCGAATTCGTTACTATGTAGTCTATAGTGTGGCGTAACGTGAATACTACAAGGTTAAAGAATATTAACAATAGGTTATATATTCTATAACGGTGGTGTTTTTATTTAATATACCGAGTTATTTTAAATTTAATTTTAATATGAAGTAATGCATTATTATGCGGAGGTGTGGGGTAGTAATGTATCGGTTTTAATGATATATTAGATAGACTAAGTTATTTCTAGTTGTTTTTGTATGTAAATACGTGCTAAACTATAGACAGATGGAAATGTAATCCGTTAGCGGTGAAATTCTATTATTGCTTATATTGCATAATAACGCCGAGTAAAATATCTGATATATTACTAACACATGCGATATAAGAAAATAAAACAAATAATAGACAGTAATGCATTTTACTATAAATTACGATAGTTATATATATATATATATATATATTTACATATATAAATATATATGTATATATATATATATATTTACATATATAAATATATATGTATATATATATATATATTTACATATATAAATATATATGTATATATATATATATATTTACATATATAAATATATATGTATATATATATATATATTTACATATATAAATATATATGTATATATATTTATATATTTACATATATAAATATATATGTATATATATTACTATTATAGTTATTTGAATTTCTATGGGTTTATTGTTGTGATTACACAAGGAATGCAGTTACAATATAAATAATAAATAGAATAATATTATAATAAAAATGTATCCGCCAAGTACAATCTTCATTATATATATATATATATATATATATATATATATGTATATATATATGTATATATATATATATATATATGTGTATATATATATATATATATATATATATATATATATATATATATATATGTAATCATATATATATAAACATTCCTTCAATTAAATGTTAGGAACAGTTGTATATTGAGAGCACGGGTTAAATAGACAAGCTTCTGACCAATGTCCTGAGGGCGAAATAGACTTCATTTCGACCTCTGCCAATTTGGCTTTCGACGTAAACATAATTTCCCGGCGAGAACAATCTAGTGTATATAATCTAGTGTATATAATCTAGTGTATATAATCTAGTGTATAAAAGCTAGTGTATATAATCTAGTGTATATAATCTAGTGTATATAATCTAGTGTATATAATCTAGTGTATATAATCTAGTGTATATAATCTAGTGTATATAATCTAGTGTATATAATCTAGTGTATATAATCTAGTGTATATAATCTAGTGTATATAATCTAGTGTATATAATCTAGTGTATATAATCTAGTGTATATAATCTAGTGTATATAATCTAGTGTATATAATCTAGTGTATATAATCTAGTGTATATAATCTAGTGTATATAATCTAGTGTATATAATCTAGTGTATATAATCTAGTGTATATAATCAAGTGTATATAATCTAGTGTATATAATCTAGTGTATATAATCTAGTGTATATAATCTAGTGTATATAATCTAGTGTATATAATCTAGTGTATATAATCTAGTGTATATAATCTAGTGTATATAATCTAGTGTATATAATCTAGTGTATATAATCTAGTGTATATAATCTAGTGTATATAATCTAGTGTATATAATCTAGTGTATATAATCTAGTGTATATAATCTAGTGTATATAATCTAGTGTATATAATCTAGTGTATATAATCTAGTGTATATAATCTAGTGTATATAATCAAGTCTATATAATCTAGTGTATATAATCTAGTGTATATAATCTAGTGTATATAATCTGGTGTATATAATCTGGTGTATATAATCTGGTGTATATAATCTGGTGTATATAATCTAGTGTATATAATCTAGTGTATATAACCTAGTGTATATAACCTAGTGTATATAATCTAGTGTATATAATCTAGTGTATATAATCTAGTGTATATAATCTAGTGTATATAATCTAGTGTATATAATCTAGTGTATATAATCTAGTGTATATAATCTAGTGTATATAATCTAGTGTAGACTTCATAGGATTGTACGAGTCAACCCCACAACACCTATACCGAGTAGCATATCGAATACTGAATGCCTGGAATACACTAGTTCTAGATATTACTAACGCACAGGTTACTAGGTAAAGTACAGTAAGTATATACCGATACGCGGGGGCAATTACATTGAAGTACTCACGGTACACGATTAGTGTATTCACGTTGACTCCCAATGTATTGCAATGTACAGCCGATGTCCTTAGAATTTGGTATACTCGTGTACTTTAACAGTATATTAAAAGTTAATGAATACATGTTACATATCAATATATATATATATATATATATATATATATATATATATATTCTTATTTACAATGTTTATTGTTCATTATGACTCTATTATCTATATCAACACGATTTAAATGAGATACGTATAACATCTCAATTACTGATCCATTATGCTGTAATCATACTTCTTAATTATATAAACATACTTCTTAATTATATAAACATACTTCTTTATTATATAACCATACTTATTTATTATATAACGGTACTTTTTAATTATATAACCATATTTCTTTATTGTATAGCCGTACTTCTTAATTATTTAACCATACTTCTTAATTTTATTAATTTGCTTCATATTATATAACTATACTTATTTATTATATAACCATACTTTTATTCTCGAATATATGTAATTCACTTCATCAATATATATCTAGAATTCAAGTAATTCAATTCATATTAATATCATTGTATCCAGGTACATTGTATCCAGGTACATTTATCATATAGAGGTTATCGTTATATTGTATATCAATGCATTGAATACATAGGTCACAAGATGATATTTATCATCTTAGCCTTTTTAATGGCACTACATATGGTATTACGGTTATTCTTAAAATGCATATATTGATGCATAATATAGAGTTATTTCATTACCATGTCTCCCTCTCCCTCTCCCTCTCCCTCTCCCTCTCCCTCTCCCTCTCCCTCTCCCTCTCCCTCTCCCTCTCCATCTCCCTCTCCCTCTCCCTCTCCCTCTCCCTCTCCCTCTCCCTCTCCCTCTCCCTCTCCCTCTCCCTCTCCCTCTCCCTCTCCCTCTCCCTCTCCCTCTCCCTCTCCCTCTCTCTCTACCTCTACCTCTCCCTCTCACTCTCACTCTCCCCTCCCTATCCATCTCCCTCTCCCTCTCCCTCTCTCTCTACCTCTACCTCTCACTCTCACTCTCCCCTCCCTATCCATCTCCCTCTATCTATCTCTCTAAAAGATCAAAACTATAATTATTATCATTCATAACTAACGTCGTAAACAATCTACCTATCATTCCCTATATTATGTTTTTTATAAGCCGCCGTCTAATCAATTATGGACCCTATATAAGCTATAGCGTATAATAACCATAAGTTACCATGGTTACTAATAGTGGGACTACACATGTATTGCAGTACATGGCGGATCTATCGTTTTTATACACACTGCGGTGAACCAGGGTCAGTTATGCAATAAATGCGCGGCAACCTATAAATAGATTAGAAATTCGATCCAGGAATTCCGGAGAACTGCCTGGAATGTCGAGTTTATCGGACAGTGTGATATACGAGCGAAGGGCGTGGTAAATCGAGGGGTGTGACCTGGCAACAAGAAAACCGTGTGGGTATTTACGTTATACCGCGTCGCTGGGACACATAACAGCCAACCCTAGATAGTATGGACATTGTTTAACTCGGTACTGTTATTTTGGCGTAAATGCCGCTATACGCATAGGTTGTAGCGGCCTACAGAATAACCTATGCGTACGGTATATCGAGTACGTGTGTATTTTTTACTTCGCCGAGTCAGCAGATCTAATTACGAATTAGTACAACGGAATGTATATATTATCTGGTAATCTTCAGACCTAGTAATCGTTTACCTTTGTTTATATATTGGGCAGGTTATAATTCACATCTAGTAAACGTAATATTATTGGCGATACTAGAGAAAAATACTACAATTTAGATATAGGTTATAAACCTAATAGCTAACGTATAACCCGTGTAATAGAAATGAGCATTGTAAATTATAATATGTAGAGTATATATATATATATATATATATACGTCAACTATTATATTTGCTGGATTTAGTTAATATGGTTTTAAATTATGTTTAAAAATAAAGCAGGCATAACTCAAGAAAACAAATAATATAACCATTATATAATCTTATATAATTATTTAAAATAAAAATTAACATAATTTATTTAAATAGCCTTATATTTTAAAAGGTCTCATATATCATTTATAATGTAGTATAGAATTACAGAATTAAAACAAAATATATATCATTATTAAGTTATACTCTTTTATTAATGCGACAATAGAATACTAGAAACTTTTTTCAATTGAGAATGTTATGATTTTATCAGGCAGACTTCAAGTGGAGAACAATCCACTTTCATCTCAAAGATGGGGTTGCAATCAACAAGTTAGATATATTATTAAGAAGTAATATAACAATAACAAGTCTTTAAATATATACTACTCTTGTAATATATATATATATATATATATATATATGTCTATATATTTATATATATATAATTATATTTTGTAATACGTAATCAATTATTTTTCAAAGAGAAGAAAACTTGAATGTATATTTTTTTAATAAAACATAGTCTATTTATATCCACCTCATCTTAGTTATATCTAAATTCCCCAAATCGTTTTTTATCCAAGAACCTAGCGAACTGTTTGTTTTTGCATACGATGACTCATCTTTTCTCTCGGATATCTCACGCTTTTATTTGCACTACATCCGGGCACGTCAACCTCTCACAGAGTGATAAACAAGTTGAGGACTGCTGGAGGAATGTCGACAGTGAAATTCTCTAAGAACGCGCAGACACCCTTCGTTGCAATGGAAAACATTGAAACATTTAACAAGGTAATTACGTAATTAATAAGGAAAGTAAACGGTAAATGTTATCGCCAGAAGCAAAACTTTGATATGTTATCTTTTATTCATATAAATAGTGTAATATACATAATTAAAAAAAATATTAATATTACATTGCAATTAACATAACAAGATAATTAATATAACGATATAAGAGTGGAATATAAGAAATTGACAACTTATAATGTTCCTCAAGGCTGCAGCTCAGTACGGTCTACCAGATAGCGACTTATTCCAATCGGTAGACTTGTACGAGGGAAACAGAGGTCCCCTACTAAACGTGATCAATTGCATCCACAGACTGGGAACAAAGGTAAAACTACTACGCACATCGTAAACTAGGTAACATCCCACTGTTCGCAATTTATATTGCTAACGTAAGTTCACCGAAACATGTTTGCTTCGCGTCACAAAAGATTGTAGTAGTAATATGATCCATAACTAACGTGTATCGTTATAAACTATAATAGGCTATAGTCTATTAAAATAATACACATTCGTATGTGTATAAGTATATACTATACGTATAAAAGCTTCTTGTTGCTAATTCACTCCATATGCAGGCTAACGAGAAGGGATTCACGATCAGATACAATGCAGTCGAGGCACCGAAATGTGCATACTAGCAGTGATGACGTCAGCAAAAACTAGGCCATAGTACAAACAGCGTACTGGGGGCCGCAAAAGTCAATCAACCACTAAACTAACAGAATGCAAGAAACCATTTTAAAATATAGTTTATTTATTATTTATTTTGCCACCAATAAACATATATTGTTAACAAACTTGATATGTAATAAGTGTAAACAATAAGTAAATTGCTTGTAATGTATTCTAGATTATAACAATAAAGTTATGTTTAAAAATAACAGTAAATAGTATATCAATATGTTTATTGGTTTTATAGAGAATTATTCATACAAATTATTGTATAACAATACAAATATATTGTCAAATTTCAACTGAATTTATAAATTATTAATAAAATAAATATTGGTAAAATATATAGTATAAAACTATAATCATATAAATACATAATTCAAATGCGATTTTAATGGTATATACTTAATAAATTTCTTATTTTAAAATTAATGTTGTAATCTATAAAATTATTTATAAGATAAATAAAATCATAATAATATAAATTAATGATATTGTATATATTGCATATTTGATATCTATATTAAACAATGAAATTATAATGATATATGAAATAATATACACATAAATGATAAAAAGTCAAAATAAAAACAAATTAAACATTAAAAACATAGTATTCTTTTTATATTATTAAAATATATATATTTCAATAAAATAAATTAATGGTACACTATATAAACATATAGATAATACATTACCTCAATATACTTATACTAATTCATATAACACCTGCAGATATAAAGAACAATCTTAATAAAAAGCGACACTACGTAATTTCTAAGTTCACCCTAAAGGGGTTAAGTGTTGAATGGTCTTTTGTAGTTTTCTGAATCATAAACTAGATGGTTGTAGCTATCGTTAGTGACCTGCATGTTAAAAATAATGGTAATCGCGAGTTTTCCAATAAATGTGAATTTATCTAAATAATATTAATTGAACGTTACTATTTTTAAATCTGTATAACATAATTAATATTCGCATATTTAGATTTCTATAAAGTTTAAGAACAATTTCGAACCAGTATGAATTTCTTTCTTTCCTTGCTAAACATAAAGAAGTCTCCGCTGTAAACGTCAAACCAAAATGCATTCAGTTTGATCTTATTTGTACGAATTTTATCATAAAGAAAGTCGTACTGAGAAATTTTTTCCATTTGCACCAAAGTGTTGATCTACATTATTTAATAAGAGTATGTATAACGTGAGTGTATCAAATAATCTAATTTTATATTTAAATTAGGAAATATTATATACAATATATATAACAAGAAAATATTCAATACTATTTAGAATATAGTTTTATAATTAATTATTATATATTGAATTTTTCTGATATTTGAAAAATGTTATCTAATTATTAAATTGCAAGAATATTAAAATATGGAAAATATATGGAAAATATAGTTATTGATAATGGAAATATAGAAACCTGTGAAAATTTGTCAACATCTTGAAGAGCACCTTCCTTATCGATAATTGCATCAAATTGAAGCTTTTCGCTTCCAATCTATAAATACATATCTATAGATATATAAATATAATGATAGCTATTCAAGTTTCATAATACTAACCAAGACAAAATTTGAATATATTGCATTGGTTTATTGTATAATTGAAGATATATTTGTAAAATAAAATAAACAAAACATAATTTTGCATATTATTTTTGCATTTTAAAAATGATCATTTAAAATTTGTTTATATATGAAAAAAGTGGAAATATATTTTATTTATTAAATATATTATGTTTATTTTTTATTTAAATAAATATATATATTAGTTTTTTATTTTTTCTTCAGAATATACTAGAACAATTAAAATAATTATATATATTATATATATAATCTTATATTGTGTCAATATATTTTATTAACGTATATATATAATTAATAATGGAAATATGATTTTTAAATGAAACCTTAAAAATATGAACTAATTAAGACTAAATTTAATTAAAATACCTATTTTAATTGTTACAAATAATATTTATTCATTTAATATTTATTTATACATTCGCCCCTTTATTTTGAACAACGGATTATTGGCGAGTATGAAATTTGTACAAAATAGCAGACCTTAATCTCGCAGTTCTTAGAATTGAGCAGGCGATCGTAGGCATTAATGGTGTCGGCTCCGTGTAGGAATAGCCAACGACGCATTGCGTCAGTGGGAGGAGCGCAACACGAGTCACTTTCAATGTCGGAAGCTGAGGCGACGATGGCGTCTAAGCTCGTAGGGCAATGTACGTCTTTCACCAGTTGACGGTTGGAGAACAACACTCCCATCGCCTACAAATGACAACCGGTTAATCTAAGAGAGAGAATATTAAATTGTTTTCAATCATAATATAAATTGTATAGAAGTTTGAAAAATGATTAAACATTTTGGATTCGGTCTCTTTTGGGTCGTGAATAAAAAACAAGAATTTCACTTTATATCATAAACATGTATATTACAAAATTGCTCTAAATATGGTTTTTTGTCAAATATATAAAAAATAATTATGGTTTTTATCAAATATTAGTATTTATATATATATTTATTATTTAATTTTAAAAATTATTATTTATATGCTAAAAGTAAATCTACTATTGTTTATAGAAAAATAAAATTTCAATAAAGTATTCTATATTATTCAATTTCTATAATATTTCAATAAAATATTCTATTAAAATTATATTGAATATAAGATTCAAAAATTAACCAAAATATTAGCTTAATATTAATATTATTCATACTTTTTATGTTATAAGTAATTTTCAAGAGTTAGAAATATAAAATTTCTATACAAATTATGTTATAAACACGACAGGATTTAAGTATTCATAGATTAATGTCAAAATTTAATAAAATCGCAAACAATTTATTATTATTAAATTAAAAAGGTTAATAAAGATTAAATAATAGAAATATTTGATTATTAATTAATTAATCAACAATAGAAAATAATTTTCGAATCAAAACACTTTTAATTACTCTTAAAAAATCTCTGAATTATATCAGAGCTCAGCATAATTACTTTTCTATTATTTAATTAAAATTATGCACACAAAGTTATGCCAGACGCACAGACGACCTTGCAATCGGAATGACCGCAGACCACGACGTGGCGTATGCCGTTTTGCAGGCACCCGAGTTGTAGGGCGGCAGCTTCGGTCGAAACAATAGATTTATCCGGCGCCACGTTGCCTTAAACGACAATGGCGTCAACGGAAAACAATACAACCGATTATTCGTTTAGCGTTAACGATATACGTACGATTCAGCGGTTACTTAAAACTTTAAAGGTTACTCCGGCGGTCACGAGCTCGAAAACCTGCGTTGCGGACCAGTAACATGTCTCCGACTTGCGACTGTAGCAGTCGAGTGATAATGATCCTACTGTCCACGCAGCTGATCATCACTGCTTTGGGCTGGCCGATGATAAGGTATTTAGGAAGAATTTCTTAAGCAATACGATGAATAATTACGATCTTGAATACGTATCTATATAATAAATGATACGCTTAAGACGGCTTATGGAATATACAATATAGGATAGAGAACTCAATACCAAACTAAATATATTTAATATTAATCAATATAAAAACTGTAGTAGTTATTAATATAGAACTTTTGAAAAATACACAAAGGCAATACTATATTATTTGGCAAAAAGTATTTGAGTATTATATCGAAGTGTATATATTACAAATAAATCCCCTCTTTTGGAAAACTTCTATGAAATGCACCCAACTCTAATGTGGGTTACCTGTGGGTTATCTTTGATTCTCTGGAAATCTTTAACCATCGAAGGTTGAATCGAAGCTCGATACCTAAGTACTCCCCTTAATAATTTATCCAAGCCCGGCATTGCTGAAACAATACGATATAGTATAGGATATGATATAGTATAGGATATGATATAGTATAGGATATGATATAGTATGATATAGGATAATATAGGATATAGTATGATATAGTATGATATAGTATAATATAGGATATAGTATGGTATAGTATAATATATGATATAGTATGGTATAGGATAATATATGATATAGTATGATATAGTATAATATATGATATAGTATGATATAGGATAATCTAATATCCAAAAGGTTTCTAAAGTATTGATAAGAATGCAACAAAACATTACAACTAGTCAATAATTACTTGATGTAAAATAAAATGCTTACTTAACATTCTTGATAAGAGTAAATTTAAAAATCTGTTAACTTGAGGTAAACGCTGCTAGATATCACTTTGAAATCAACTTTGTAATACATTTAGAGTATTAATTCCATATTATAGTAGTAGTTAGTTAATGTTGTTATTTAACAGTTATGCAATATAATACATGACTGGTAATCATTGCCCATTATTAAATAATTACAGAGCAAATAAATATAGTTAATAACTATTGTTATTACTATTAGTTTGACATGGAGTGAGTCATATCAAAGCCCCAACATCTATTATAGGGTCATTGGATAGTGAACATATATAGAATACAATGATTCATTATTTTTCATATACAGGAATAATTAATTTAATATCTATAAAAAAACGTGCTTTTGATTACACTCCAAAATTGCATTAAATATAAATAAACAATCGAGCGTCATCATAAAATGAAAAGTAAGATCAACAATGTGTGTGAGGACAACATTGCTTTAATCATAGAATGTCGACACTCTGCAATTTCGGTACACATACACGTAATAAGTATCTGCATTGTAATGATTAGTAGCAATCAGAAAGTTACACAAATATCTGAAGCTAGCGAATAAATAAGTGTTTTGTTAAAAAATGTATTGTGCTATCCGATTATATGCCCGTAATACATCCTGAGCTTAATGATAATATCACTCGATAGTTTACTAATATTTAATTGATATTTCGATTTAACGAGGTTCATTAATCAAAAAATGAAGAGTTGCCATAAAATTAAAACTGTTATTCTGTTTTACTAAAATATTAGGTGTTCGGTTACTAATCATAAATAATCTGATAACTGTTATTATAATAAGTTAATAATATTTACCTTGGCAATCTTGGATAATACTATTATTACATAAATAATTATTAATCTTAATAATTATGTTAATTCGGAAATCAAGAACTATTAATATAAACTATATTTAATATAATATTATAAAGTTATTATAATACGTAATTATTAAATAATCAGAGTTTAGTAATATAATTTCAGATTGTATTAACAAATAATATCTTGTTAATTCACTTATGTTAATATCAAAAAAGTAAAGAGGCATATTTATTTTGATTTCAAGCATAATTTACTTATTATAATCACGCTTGGTTTTATGCTATTTTGTATATATTATAAACTTACAGGTTATTAATCAATACATATATAATACTTATTATTTACAAAGCCAGATGTCTCTAAAGAAAAGAATAAAATTATAATTATTGGATATCAAACAAATAAATAAAATATATTAAATTCTTTAAATTATTTAAATTTGTAAAATAACCTAGTTATATATTTAAAAGAGTATTATATCAATATTACATATTATTATTAAATGAGTGTATACTCGAGACAACATGATACCATTTGATTTAACATATGATATCATATTCAGAACATCACTTCAGAATATTAAATTAATAATATATATTAAATATTGAAGAAAATTATCATAATTCTAGAGATATTAATCTTTATTTATATATTAAGACCATATTTTAAAATTAACATATAGACACTTTATTAAAAAGTTGTATAAACTTAATTTTGTATTTATGATACAATATATATCTATCAAACTATGCTACCAAATAACAAATTATTAATTTCACAATTAAATATATTAAATAATGTTATTCAATTATAAAATTGAACGATTTATGAATAATAAATTGATATTTATAAACTGATTGGTTGAGATATTTTATGTATATTTCTTGATTGTCTGTCACGAAATAAGTATGCATCACCTTTGCCTTTTTAGGCATTACCTTCATTTATAATATATTGTAATTCGAGATATTTGTAATTAAGATGAATTGAGAGTATAAATTTAAGTAATAAATTGGATACTGTCTTACATTGTATGTATTTATTATAAAATATTTTTAATAATAATATTAACCTCAATTTAGAATTTTTATTATAAAATTTATTTTAAACAAATTTATAATTTTCATTTATTTATTTTAAAAAAATGTCAAAGTTCAAATTCCTAAATCCCGCCTTTTGAACTCTCTTATTTCTTAATAATTAGTGTTTTATTTTTTTAATAAATCATCTATTAAAATCAAGAATCATGATCATTTTTAAGGATGTTTTCACTGGTAAATACATTAAAAAATGACTTAATTACAATTAATCTGAAATAGAAATAATTATTTTAAAATAATTTTGACAGAATCAGCTTTATAAAACTTACCTTATTATTTCATATAGGCGATGAGTTGTTCAGCGATTCTTTCAATGTTGAACTCGTAAATGATTGTGTTTACAAACTTAAAGGAAAGGTATTTTAAATCACATATTTAAATTACAATATTATTCTATATTTAATTATTATAATATACATATAATTTATGACATGTATATTTTGAAAAATAAAATTACATATTGCAAAACACTGTAATCATTACAATATAATAATATTATATTGCAATATGTATAGATCATATACAATGTATACTAATATGTACCTACAAACTTTAAAATGATACGCACATTAATTTTTTTGTTTTTATATTCTATAGATTTACATTATGACGCTAGATCTATGTGATTAAAAAAATAATAACTGTAATTCAGCTGTTAATAAAATTCGGTGCTATAGATTCGGTACTGGAGTATATACTATATATTCCTTTATAAAATATACCCTTATATAGTTTTCACATTATGAGCATAATATAAAGAGCAAGTAATCGTATATGTATCGTATATGGTCATTGCCTTTATAAAATGACTTGTGAAAGTTCACATGAGCATAATTCTATGTAGGTTACATATCATATAAAATATATATTCAAGTAATTATCTATGAATATAATACAAACTATTTAATTTTACTAGTTCTAAATAGTTTTCTAATTTTCATATAAATCAAAGAAATTTATTTCATATGTAGTGATTTATTATATCATTCTTAATTTCATCTTTTTTGCAAGTGATAATAATTTAAAATATTTCATTTGATTTACATTATATTTATTAATAATAATTATTAAACTTACTTTTAAAAAATATAAATAAAATTTCAAATACAATAGAACAGAACGCATTGCATTGTTATTAATATTTATTTTTATTTCTTGTGAAACAGTAAAATATAACATTAGAATTTTCAAGCTACTGGTTGAAAAATCTAATATATATTAATATACATCCATGCATTTTTTACAGGACAGCTCATCTATAATATACTGTAAGTTATACCTGTAATGCTGAATTGTTTATTAGAGTTTCTCCGATGTAGTATATTTAAAGAGTTCATACCTGTTGTCCTAGATTTATATGTCATTCTTTCCTTTGTCATATTGAATGAGGTATCTAAAATAACTTCATAACTGTCAGTCGCGGTTGAGAGGAGGTAATGCTTCATGATGCTAACTATGACTACATATTCGCTCTAGCATTTAACAACTTCGTTGCCATATTTTTCTAAATATTATTGACTGCTTATCTCCTTTCTTCCATTTATTATGTCTTGTTTGTAGTTCTGTTCCCTAGAAGTTTGAGCTATCTTATGAATGGTTATGATATTTATTATTTACAACTCGGCATTATCATTTGTAGTTTTTTGTTTTTGATTTGGGTAAATTACTAAACTCTGAATGATTATTTCTATCGGAGATTTTTTTTATCACATACGCATATTTCTTGTATTTTCTATACTTTCTTAATAGACATCTTTTTAGATCTTCATTATCTTTGTCGTTTCCTCCACTATATTTTATTTGCAATTTCCTGGGTTGCTTGTATTGCGCGTAAAGTTATATTCTTACATAAAATTCTTATATCCTTTGAGTTGAATTCAGTGATATCAGATATTACTTCTAATGGAATTCCGTAACAACCAATACAACTTTCTGTCGCTTTTTATTTGTTTTAATTCGAAAAAAATGATGGTTTAAATTTAATTTTTATTAAATAATATATCTATGAATTTAAACAAGTAAATATCCAGTTTTGAGCATGGTTTTGGTAGCAACAATTAATTTGGTGGTTATTTTAAATAATTACTATAAATTAGGATAGCACCATAATTTTCCATGTATGCTTATATTTCTTTATACATTCCATGCCATCATTACTCCATACCAATCAAGCTATTATTCAAGGAGAAGATTTTTTAAAATTTGTTATCTACTTATATTGGATATTAGGAATTATTTCCTTATATATTAATGTGTGTTAAACGGTATATTTATTATTAGAAAATTATTTAATATTTGTTAAATATATTTATTTTTGTTAGTGAGACAGAATATTTTCTAATATTCTAAAAAAAAACATGTCCTAAAAAGTTGTATTAGTTCAATATGATTTATTATTCTTTTAAAAGTATATTTTATTGAAAATAAAGACTATTTTTTAAACAAATAAGTTGTTTTTAATACATAAACAAAAAGACGCTGATGATTTCTTTCGCGATGTGAGGCGCTGGCGCAAAAAGGGTTATTTTTTTTAACTCATTTTATAAGCAATTGTGTAACATAAGTATTGTGAGACAATACAAGATGTTGATGTTTTCGCTCGTGAGTTAAAATGAGACGATTACGGAAAATGGTTAATTTAATATTTCATGGACATTACATTGAATTACTACATTAGATAGATATACAGTAGAATATGTATAAACGGTATTTTTTACCTCCAATTATTACTTTTTTATAATCTATTAGTATCATAACGAGATTATTTAATCTTTCATTTTGATCACCTAATTGTAAAAACTCGTAATCTAAATTGATCTTTTGAGGCTTCTTGTTTTTTAAAATTCTATTATATTTAGTATATGGAATCTGATATTAATAGATATATTAGTTATATAATTATGTAGTAAATTAACTTACCTTGAATTATTAAAAATATTTGATTTATTTTTTAGTTAATATATAGAGCTTAATTTGTTGAATATTATGTCATTTTTTTGTTATTGTATATCTGATTTAATAATATAGTCTTTTATCATAGAAGATGATGTATTTCTAAACATGAGTATTATTTTAACTTTTTAGGATAACTTCTTATTTTTGCACTAATACCAACAAGTATATAGTAGTTATTTACACATTTCATTTTATATTTTTCTATATTGTGTATGAAGATAATATAATGTTATTTTATTATCAAATTAATAATGTACAATTGATACTTTTAATGACTTCACTTAATTTACTACGTAAAAACTACACCACAAAAAGATCCATCTTTCCTAATATGCAATTGTCAAAATTGTAGTCTGAAAATATAAAAATATATTAATGATTAAGAAATAAATACCTTATTTAAAATATATTTAATCATAATTAAATTTATAACAATTTAATTTTAATTATTTATATAAATTTATAATTTGTAATTTAAATCTAGATGAGAACTGAATCGAATGATATTGATGATTCACTTATCGGAGGAAATGCATCGGCAGAAGGAGTTACTGATGGTGGTGATGCTTCCGCAACTACAGGAATTGATGTTGTTTTAAATGGACGATTACAAGAATACCAAATGAGCAAAAAAACCTACATGACTTCAATTAAAGAATATATGAAGAGAGTAAAGGATCATTTAGAGAAAAATAATCCTGATCAAGTGTCAGTATTTACCTCGAATATTCAAACATTTGTGAAAACTGTTTTGGGTGAATTCAAGGAATACCAATTCTTTACTGGAGAATCAATGAATCCCGATGGCATGGTCGCATTAATGAGATGGGATGGACAAACCCCATACTTATATTTCTTTAAACATGGATTAGATGAAGAAAAATGCTAAAATAAATTATTTAACATATTTCTATTGTATTATTATAGGTAGAAGTGATTATTTTAATGAATAGGTGATGTTTATATTTACTTTTTAAATTAAAATATTGATAAGAATAATATACTTGTTTGGATTAGTTATTTTAGAATATTATATTTGATGATACATGATGAATTTGTCAAGCATTTTTACTTATAGATCTAATATACATATTGGTTATTTATTTATAGAGGACTACAATATAAATTAGATTAAAGTGTACACGGGTAGTGGATATATGTTGTCTATTTGTATTAAGATCGTAAGAAAATTTCATTTTCTTATTTTTGATAGAAACCAATGTTATGTATATTATAACTTTATTTTTAATCCGTCAATATCAATCATACTTCCAACCTATATAAATTTCCTAATATAAACTAATAATATTAAACTTAATTTGGGTAATGTATTGATTAAACCATATCAATTCTAGCATATCAAAACAACATTAATTGAGATATATTTTTTTGAATTTGTGATAAGCAAATATTTAAATATTTCTCTGTTTATTTATTAAAATGTACCCTACACATATTTATCTGAAAGATATCGAGAGAAACTAAAGTAATTTTATAAATGGAATTTCAAAAAATAAACATTTGATCAATTTCTCATATAGCTTTGATTTTAAATTCATCTTAGAAAATATTTATTTAAAAATAATATGCCATTGCAATTTATGATTCTATGGTAATATCGTGGTAATATTGCAAGTTGAATTTAGTATTACTGATATGCCGATATACTTAATTGGGTATAATTAATTTATATATAATTTAATTCTATAATAAATGCTTATATCATTAGTGTATACAGTGCATCTAATATTAATAGATTTTTACATGTATATAGAAAATAGAACTCTCATAACTCTCGATATTAATTATAATTACAATATGTTTATTATATAGTTATTTTAATATTTTATTTTTAATAATAATTATATTATTATAATTTACCAAAATTATATAAAGGAAAAATTAAACTTTTAACTTTATAAGAATCGTTACTTTACTTTAATAATATAATACAACAAATAATTATATTTTTTATTTTAATATATTATTTATCTGAAATTGTATTTAATTTAATGCAATATTTTATGAATTATGGATATTAATTGATGAAATTCTTTATAAAATGTATTTGCTCTAAATTGAAGTTAATTAAAATATTTGAATTATTACATATTGAATTGTATCACATTGTATTATATCATTTATTAAATATACAATTAAAAAACTATTCATATATATATAACATAATTGTTATAAATATTATGTATAAAATATTTATTATTCTAGTAAAATAATATAAACAAATATATATATATATATATTGTTGGCCATGCACTATTTTAATTCATTTAGAAGGAGCCATAATTGAGACAAAATGCGTAATATGTTAATGTAATGATAAGATAAACAGATTAAGTAGTAAGTAATTAATATAAAATGTAGTCATTAGGAAAATAAGTAAAACATACTGACGATTAAGTTAACACATATTATAAGTAAAGAGAACTCTATCGAATACAATGATTGTGAATACAGTAACTTTATTTTTATATTGAAATTTATAAAAATTAATATGTTCGTTAAATTGTTGTAATTATAAATTATAATAAAATGATTGTAAATAAAATAATACATTTTGATATAATCTGCTATTAAATGAGCTTTAAAAATATTTATTTTTGAAAATAATACTTTACGTAAAAATAAATTTCCAATGTCCAACTAAAAATAATATATTATATTTTTATAATATATTATTTTAACAAAAACGAATTCAGGCACATTATTGTTTCTGTTATGCACTGTACACTAAATATTATAATATAGTATAGCATAGGATTTAACATATTATTATCGACTAATTCGTATTATAGAATTTATAGAATTTATTTATATTATACATAATCGTCTTACCCATATTCTCTGAAATAGTTAGTAGTAGGTAGTAGCTATATCCAGAGAGACTTCTGTGAACACGATAATGATGGATATAAGGCAATTAAGGAAATGTTTTAAACTATGGATAGGAATGATGATGATAAATATAGTTTTCAAAATGTTTATGATGCCACGAAAGATGAAGACAAGTCAGGTCTAGTTAAAGATGGAATAACGGAGTGTTTGGAAATAAAGCGAGTTGCTTATTAATTTTGATAGATTATGGAATAAGTTGGTATAATCTGAAACTAATATTTTTAAAATTATTTATTTCATATTGAAAATGAAAAGTATACTTTGTATTTTATTTGTATTTATCCATCCTAAATATTGATGTTTATATTGTTAAATACATTATCTTAAATCATATTAATATATATAAATAGAAGGAATTACTTTATTTTGTAAATAAATTTTTTTTAATATTTTACTAATTATTATTTATATTTTATTTCATCGCATTTTACCAGTGTCTATATGTTTATAATAACAATTCCGATTACACTTATATTTTTGATTGACATTTCAGTAGCACATTATATAGATATATATATTAAACAATTTTTAAATAAACATTAGTATAGTAATATTTGGTATATAAACCATATATGGAATACACATTAAATGTATTTATATGTGATAATATTATTATAATTCTATTACTGTAATGTATATTATTACTAAATATAATATATATGTAATTATCTGAGAATAATTAATGTATACTATAGTATACATTAATTAACACCTATAGGTGTATACTATTTCCTATATTAGATAGATCAATAAAATTGAGTATATCTGTCTACATAATATACAATTAGAATTTTACTAATTATTATAATTATTAAGATAATATATATTTATAACTTTATTAATATAAAATGTATATATAATAAACATGTCAATAGACTTCCAAAGTCTATTGACTTGGCAAAGTATGTGAATGGTGAAATGAAAGTAGATGTCATTGGAAATACAATTATAATGAAGAATATACAATGGAAACGTATGAGTTAAATAATGAATTTATTGATCATTGATCATTTTTACCTGAACAATACGACAACAATTTAAGATATTTATTTTTTGAATATCTGCAGTAGAGCCATAAGCGAAAAGATTGTCTTCGGTGATATATTCGTTTTCATCTGATCAGCGAATGCAACTCCTGGAAACTGGTGATTTGATAATTCGTGGATACACGGCATTTTGTCGTATTGTAGTAGTAACACAGTCAAGATGTCCAGTACTTATAATATAGCGATAGTGTGGGCGTGGCAACCACTGTTATCCCTTCTTGTTATTTCTCATAAAAACGCATTACGAATTGTTATTTTGATTTTGCATGCAAATATTTAAAACAATTGCAATCGAAAACAGAAATAGATTTTGTTGAGAAAATTCTTTCAATTATTTATTAGCAATTATATTAATATGATAATATTAATAACTTTGCTTTATAATATATATATATATATATTATTTGTCACTTTTATATATTAAAATCATCATTAGTACATATTATATATAATGATAACGATAATGATAACGATAATGATAACGATAATGATAACGATAATGATAACGATAATGATAACGATAATGATAACGATAATGATAACGATAATGATAACGATAATGATAACGATAATGATAACGATAATGATAACGATAATGATAACGATAATGATAACGATAATGATAACGATAATGATAACGATAATGATAACGATAATGATAACGATAATGATAACGATAATGATAACGATAATGATAACGATAATGATAACGATAATGATAACGATAATGATAACGATAATGATAACGATAATGATAACGATAATGATAACGATAATGATAACGATAATGATAACGATAATGATAACGATAATGATAACGATAATGATAACGATAATGATAACGATAATGATAACGATAATGATAACGATAATGATAACGATAATGATAACGATAATGATAACGATAATGATAACGATAACGATAATGATAACGATAATGATAACGATAATGATAACGATAATGATAACGATAATGATAACGATAATGATAACGATAATGATAACGATAATGATAACGATAATGATAACGATAATGATAACGATAATGATAACGATAATGATAACGATAATGATAACGATAATGATAACGATAATGATAACGATAATGATAACGATAATGATAACGATAATGATAACGATAATGATAACGATAATGATAACGATAATGATAACGATAATGATAACGATAATGATAACGATAATGATAACGATAATGATAACGATAATGATAACGATAATGATAACGATAATGATAACGATAATGATAACGATAATGATAACGATAATGATAACGATAATGATAACGATAATGATAACGATAATGATAACGATAATGATAACGATAATGATAACGATAATGATAACGATAATGATAACGATAATGATAACGATAATGATAACGATAATGATAACGATAATGATAACGATAATGATAACGATAATGATAACGATAATGATAACGATAATGATAACGATAATGATAACGATAATGATAACGATAATGATAACGATAATGATAACGATAATGATAACGATAATGATAACGATAATGATAACGATAATGATAACGATAATGATAACGATAATGATAACGATAATGATAACGATAATGATAACGATAATGATAACGATAATGATAACGATAATGATAACGATAATGATAACGATAATGATAACGATAATGATAACGATAATGATAACGATAATGATAACGATAATGATAACGATAATGATAACGATAATGATAACGATAATGATAACGATAATGATAACGATAATGATAACGATAATGATAACGATAATGATAACGATAATGATAACGATAATGATAACGATAATGATAACGATAATGATAACGATAATGATAACGATAATGATAACGATAATGATAACGATAATGATAACGATAATGATAACGATAATGATAACGATTAATATCACCGAATACCATCATTTCCATGGTGTTTCTTATGCAGAAATTCAAAAAAGAAATATCTTTAATTGTTGTTATTTCGTTCAAGTAGAAACTATCAATGTTCATTATTTGACTCATATATTTTCTTTTATATGAGATAATATTTCTTTTCTTCGATATAATATTTCCAATGGCATCTACTTTCATTTTTCCATTCACAAACTTTGACAATTCATTGGAAGTCCATTGATATGCTTATTATATATAAAATTAACATTAATAAAGTTATAAATATATATTTTCATTATATATATTTATTAATTTCTATTTGTTATATTGTATGACCATACATAATTTATACTCTATTTTATTCATCTATCTAATATAGGCACAAATAATATATATATTATAACTAGATGCAAAGTTATTGTAATTAAAATGATAATGTGAATGGATTTTATCGACTATTTGCACACCTATAATCATAAATGTTTAAAATGACTTTACTTTGAATATACATAATAATGAAACAATTCATTCTTAAATTATAATAATAATAACTATTATATAATAATTAGTAGAATATATTATATATTAATATTAACGTTTTCTATCACCGATTACAATTACTTCATTGTTGTCTCTTCTGTAGATATTCAAAAAAGAAATAACATTATTTGTTGTCCTATATCGTTCTAGTAGAAATTATCAATGTTCATTATTTTACTCATATATTTTACTTTTATATTCTACGTTATAATAATATTTCCAATGACATCTACTTTCATTTCATAATTCACAAACTTTGTCAACTCATCGGAAGCCCATCTATTATAAGCCCTATTATATATAAAATTTTTTTATAATTATATTATTAATAAATTTCTATCTGCTATATTATGTAACCAGATATAATTGATACTCAATTTTATTTATCTATTTAATATAGGAAATAGTACACTTAGTATGCCTTGTTTATTCTAGGATAATTAAATATATATTTTATTTAGTTATAATATACATTTATTGATAGGATTATAATACTATTATCACATATAAATACGGTTAATGTATATAACATGTATGGTATATATACCAAACATATAGTATACATACTAATGTTTCCTTTAATAATTTTATAATATATGTATAATGTATGATCTAAATAGATGTTACTTAAATTTAAATCAAATATACAAGTTTAATCGGAATGATAATTACATGTAGTATATAAAAAAAATATAGTTGTTGGTAAAATGTGATAAAATAAAATATAAAAATATAAATAATAATAATGAATGAGCTATTAAAAAAACAGATTTACATAATACAGTTATAATAATTATATACAAATCTATATTTAGTATGGATATATACAAACTATACTTTGTATTTTAAATATGAAAGAATTAATATATAATTCAATAATTTTAAAGTATTACCTGCAGATTATACCCATTTATTCTAAAATGTGTTAAAAGTAATAGGTGTGCTCTCTTTATTTCCAAACACTCCGTTATACCATCTTTTATCTAGACTTGGCGTATCTTCATCTTTTGTTGCATAATAAGCTCCTTGAAAACTCATTTTACCGTCGTCGTTCTTATCCATAATTTCAACATTTCCTTCAATACTTTATAGCCATCCCTATATTGTTCGCCTGACACAAGTCCTTTTGAACACACTGTACGATTTCAGAAAATATGAGTAAGACTTTTAAGTATAATTTAAAATAAATTTTATGCGAATAGTTTACGAATAGGTTGATAATAATATGCTACTAAATCAATTCACTAAAATCATGATATAATATATATTATATAATATCTTATAATACACATCTTGTAGATTGATATAAGAACATTATTTTTTACTTCCAGCATTAATATAATAAATTTTAAAAAGTTCATATTTAATAGTAGATTAAATAAAATGTATTATTTTATTAAAGATAATTTTAATATAATTTTATAAATAACCACGAATAGAAATAATCCAAACATTGATCTTACAAAGGTCTTAATTACTTATATTTATATTGCTTTTATTGATAGTATATCACTTCCACTTTCCAAATAAATATATAAATTTTAATATCATACTAAATTTATTTAATTCTTATTAGATCGAGTGAAATTTGCGTTTGAGAACATTCATACATCATAATTCATAGTATTTAAGATATAACTATATATATTATATTATGCTGTAATGTATAAATTGGTGGAGTCCTTTCATCCTATATAAGGGAAATATATTCATTTATTTCGTAAAATAAAACATATACCAATGTACTGAAGGCCCAACATCAATTAGAAGCATCACCTTAGTTAAGATTATCTGATTTTAATAAGAGCTGGTGAATTAATCCATAATTCGTAAATCTCGAATACACTTTTATTTGATACATTTATTTGTCTTATAATATAATAAAAAGAAAGTACCGAAGAATAAGAAAAGTATATTACTTCAAGAATATTCTATTCGAAAATTAGTTTGTAAATAATGTGCATGTATACAATGATATGAGTAATGGGTGGTAATAATAAGCAATACATCAGTGTCAGTATATTATCGTGAACTTGAACAATAGAATAATAAATATTTATTGTATTGAATTGCATATCATTTTGAACCTAGAAAAAAATTTATAATTACATTTTTTTATTATTGTCAAGATATATTTTTAAAAATTAGTTTTCTTGAGTTAAAATTAAATTAGCAATATAATTCTCATATATAATATCAAAATCGAAATATATAAATATTTCGACATAAATTTGTTTCTGAATCATTATTATTGAATCTATTCTATTATTACCTCACTTAATTTTTTACAATTTCAATATCATTTGATGTGATCAAATTAATGAATTCTATAATAGAAATACTTTTTTGCTATTAGAAATTATGTATCTGAAAAATATATAATATTTGCAAAACTAGTTAATAAATATTTGAAAATGTAATTCATTATTAATAGGAATTGAAATTTATTTTAAATTTCTATTTAAATAATTTATATATAGAAATAATACAATATATTTAAATTGCAAAGTAGAATTTAGTTTTTATCCGTATTAATATTCTATTTATTTAAATTGATCTATTTTGATACTTATTTAGGTATAACATATATTAGTTATGTACATGTTACTCATTACTCTAAACTATAATATAGCTATATATTTATATATATATAGCTATATATTATATATGTATATATTTATAGATTAAATTATAATACATATTTGTTGATGCACGATAATATAATATTTCAATTTAATGATTTATTCAATTATGTGTTTAATCAAATATATTCTTCTTTCTCCATAATTAATAGTTAAAACTTCAAATAAATTATAAATATATATTTAGACTATTTTATGCGTATATTTTCATATTTTAGTTGTTTTTAATTGAATAGTTTAATTTAAGTTTTTAAGCACTTTTTAAGAAATTTATTTTATATTTAAAAAATATTAATTATTAATTAGCATTGCAAATTATATATCACCTATCTGTTAAATTAATATTATAATCTAATATTATATTATTAAACTGCGTTATAATATGTAATTACTGAAATTTTAAACAAAAATATATAATAGCAATTATAAAATTATATTTTGGATAAAGAATAAGTAGATTTGGATAATAAATTATGTATTAATATAACTCTATAGTTTTTTTTATTATATATTGGTAAATATAAATTCATAATACAATAATATAAATATATAGATTATAATAACCAATTCAGTAATTTTTGAACTTGAATATACGTTATATTCTACACATACAATGATTTCATATAGAAAGGCAGATATTGTAATGGATGATATTTTACCTTTATTATTATATCATATGAATTAATGATAAATAGACAGATAAATAATAATTAATTAATGCTAACATATAATAATATAATATCTATGACCTAACGTGTTATGACTAATTACAACATAAATATAAGTAAGTTTATCATTTCAATTAAATATAAGATACTTATAATTAAAGATTTATATATATATATATATATATATATATATATGTATATATATATATATATATATATATATATATATATATATATATATATATATATATATATATATATATATATATATATGTGTGTGTGTGTGTGTGTGTGTGTGTGTGTGTGTGTGTGTGTGTGTGTGTGTGTGTGTGTGTGTGTGTGTGTGTGTATGTGTGTGTGTGTGTGTGTGTGTGTGTGTGTGTGTGTGTGTGTGTGTGTGTGTGTGTGTGTGTGTGTGTGTGTGTGTGTGTGTGTGTGTGTGTGTGTGTGTGTGTGTGTGTGTGTGTGTGTGTGTGTGTGTGTGTGTGTGTGTGTGTGTGTGTGTGTGTGTGTGTGTGTGTGTGTGTGTGAAATGACTAATTGTAATTTAGTCAGTTTTACGTATTAAAATTATCTAAATATATATAATTATAATAATTATTATAGGATATTATATATTAATATAAACTTTTTCTATCACATAAGAAATATGCATTTTCTGATTTCTTTTTTTTGATTACATTTTAATATATTATATTCATCTCTTAGTGAAATGATTTAATATCAAATTATTATCGACCTACTTGTATACTATATTATAGTATTTATTATAACTATTTTTAATCTTGGTGTGCCCAGATGGACTTCTGTCATGCGAATAAAATAAGGATGGCTATAAGACAATGAAGGAAATGTTTGAAACTATGGATAGGAACGACGACGATAAAGTAAGTTTTCAAGAAGCTTATGATATCACGAAAGATTAAGACGCATTCAGTCTAGATAAAAGGTGGAATAATGGAGTATTTGGAGATAAAAAGAGTACACCTATTACTTTTGACACATTTTGGAATAAATGGGTGAACCCTGCAAGTAATATTTTTAAAATTATTTAATTATATATTATTAATTCTTTCTTATTTAAAATACAAATGATACTTTATATATACATACTGAATATAGCTTTATATATTATTATATACATTATCTTAAACATATAAACCTGATAAGATTACAATTGATTTACTCTATAAGTATGACTCCATATTACAATATAAAATAGAATGAGTAACTTTATTTTGTATATCCATTTTTTTTAATATTGAAGTTTTAAATTTTCAAATAATTGATTATGTTTAAAAATAATTAAACAAGATTTATAAAATTAAAAAAATTAAAATTCGGCATTTATTTGTAATATTAAATAAAATTATTATATTGTCTTGTGATTAATTTATATTTAAAGTAATTTTTATTTTAGTAAGACAATGTAATGTAGTAAAAATTAATGTAATATCAGTATTACATTTATTAATGTATTAATTCACTTTTAAGAATGTATATATATATATATATATATATATATATATATATATTGATAAAATGTTCATTTTTTATATTTATCTAATATTTTTAAATATAGGTTTTATATTATTGAATTATTTTAAACTACAAATGTAATATATATATATATATATATTAAAAATGTAATTACAAATATAAATATTTATTGATATATAACTAATTTCTATCGACTAAATACGATATGGAGGTATATATTATGTATATGGGCGAGTTGAAGGGTCGCGGGTGCCATGCACCGTAGATGAGTTCAGATGCTGGAAGTTAGACTACGGTATCGATATGAGCTCCGCGGGGTTGCGAGAAAAACGACTGGGTATCGGCGAGTTTGCTATCGCGGCGGTGGTGGGCGTTCCTGTGACGACGCACGCGTTTCCATAACAACGACGCGCCGCGTCTCACCTCGGGCGTGCGTATCCCGTAGACCAGCGGTTCGC
>OZ038314.1:31765209-31785209 GCA_964035775.1 Osedax frankpressi
GTTGTCGATAGAATATATCATTTAATATATATATATATAATTTATATATCGACTATACCTTGACATTCTAATATTGTGATCTATACATATGCTATTGAATTCATATAGTTATACATACTGATAGGTCATTGTAGGTCTGTAATATTACAGTGCTAACAGAGGTTGGCGAACATCGTGTGATAGATGGAGCGTCGGGTGCTGGGCGCATACCGGATGCTGACCAGTGCGGTCAGATTCGCCATCACCGCGCAAACCGCCAAGATACTTCCGGTTAGCAGGCGACTTGGTGAGTAGTAACCCTGCGTGTGAACATTATTAATGAGTGCTTCTAGACATATGTACACTGTACACTGTAATCTGTACATTGTACAATGTACACTGTACAATGTACACTGTAATCTGTACACTGTACACTGTACAATGTACAGTGTACACTGTAATCTGTACACTGTACACTGGGTTAAGGAGCGAAATATAATGATAAGGGTGTATTATTTGTAATGAACCGTATTTTATGTATAAATATATATATATATATATATATATATATATATATATATATATGTATGTATATATATATATATATATATATATATATATATATATATATGTATATATATATATATATATATATATATATGTGTATGTATATATATATATATATATATATATATGTATGTATATGCTTGTATTTGTGTATGTGTGTGTGTGTGTGTGTATATGTGTTTATATGGTATATGTGTCATATATATTATTTAGATATTAATCTTATCTTGACATATTAATATCTATATATATAGTCTCTACTTTTAATCGTTTGGTATAATATATCCAATGATAGAGTTGGTAAATAAATGTATCAAAACTAAATTGACAGATAATTTTAAAAACATACTTATAGTTGGAGATGATTACATACATATATATACTTTAGATTACTATTTTGGATTACTACTTTAGATTACTACTTTAGATTACTACTTTAGATTACTACTTTAGATTACTACTTTAGATTACTACTTTAGATTACTACTTTAGATTACTACTTTAGATTACTACTTTAGATTACTACTTTAGATTACTACTTTAGATTACTACTTTAGATTACTACTTTAGATTACTACTTTAGATTACTACTTTAGATTACTACTTTAGATTACTACTTTAGATTACTACTTTAGATTACTACTTTAGATTACTACTTTAGATTACTACTTTAGATTACTACTTTAGATTACTACTTTAGATTACTACTTTAGATTACTACTTTAGATTACTACTTTAGATTACTACTTTAGATTACTACTTTAGATTACTACTTTAGATTACTACTTTAGATTACTACTTTAGATTACTACTTTAGATTACTACTTTAGATTACTACTTTAGATTACTACTTTAGATTACTACTTTAGATTACTACTTTAGATTACTACTTTAGATTACTACTTTAGATTACTACTTTAGATTACTACTTTAGATTACTACTTTAGATTACTACTTTAGATTACTACTTTAGATTACTACTTTAGATTACTACTTTAGATTACTACTTTAGATTACTACTTTAGATTACTACTTTAGATTACTACTTTAGATTACTACTTTAGATTACTACTTTAGATTACTACTTTAGATTACTACTTTAGATTACTACTTTAGATTACTACTTTAGATTACTACTTTAGATTACTACTTTAGATTACTACTTTAGATTACTACTTTAGATTACTACTTTAGATTACTACTTTAGATTACTACTTTAGATTACTACTTTAGATTACTACTTTAGATTACTACTTTAGATTACTACTTTAGATTACTACTTTAGATTACTACTTTAGATTACTACTTTAGATTACTACTTTAGATTACTACTTTAGATTACTACTTTAGATTACTACTTTAGATTACTACTTTAGATTACTACTTTAGATTACTACTTTAGATTACTACTTTAGATTACTACTTTAGATTACTACTTTAGATTACTACTTTAGATTACTAAGTTATGGTGGACAAGCGAAGTTAATTCTAGTGATTGAATATATATCGAATATAAACATTTAAAGAGCGATTCCGTTATAGTTAAAACGGTTAGAGTATAATTGAATAATTAGGTTTAGACTTTAATATACGACTTTAATATACGACTTTAATATACGACTTTAATATACGACTTTAATATACGAATTTAATATACGACTTTAATATACGACTTTAATATACGACTTTAATATACGACTTTAATATACTACTTTAATATACGACTTTAATATACGACTTTAATATACGACTTTAATATACGACTTTAATATACGACTTTAATATACGACTTTAATATACGATTTTAATATACGACTTTAATATACGACTTTAATATACGACTTTAATATACGACTTTAATATACGACTTTAATATACGACTTTAATATACGACTTTAATATACGACTTTAATATACGACTTTAATATACGACTTTAATATACGACTTTAATATACGACTTTAATATACGACTTTAATATACGACTTTAATATACGATTTTAATATACGACTTTAATATACGACTTTAATATACGACTTTAATATACGATTTTAATATACGACTTTAATATACGACTTTAATATACGACTTTAATATACGACTTTAATATACGACTTTAATATACGACTTTAATATACGACTTTAATATACGACTTTAATATACGACTTTAATATACGACTTTAATATACGACTTTAATATACGACTTTAATATACGACTTTAATATACGACTTTAATATACGACTTTAATATACGACTTTAATATACGACTTTAATATACGACTTTAATATACGACTTTAATATACGACTTTAATATACGACTTTAATATACGACTTTAATATACGACTTTAATATACGACTTTAATATACGACTTTAATATACGACTTTAATATACGACTTTAATATACGACTTTAATATACGACTTTAATATACGACTTTAATATACGACTTTAATATACGACTTTAATATACGACTTTAATATACGACTTTAATATACGACTTTAATATACGACTTTAATATACGACTTTAATATACGACTTTAATATACGACTTTAATATACGACTTTAATATACGACTTTAATATACGACTTTAATATACGACTTTAATATACGACTTTAATATACGACTTTAATATACGACTTTAATATACGACTTTAATATACGACTTTAATATACGACTTTAATATACGACTTTAATATACGACTTTAATATACGACTTTAATATACGACTTTAATATACGACTTTAATATACGACTTTAATATACGACTTTAATATACGACTTTAATATACGACTTTAATATACGACTTTAATATACGACTTTAATATACGACTTTAATATACGACTTTAATATACGACTTTAATATACGACTTTAATATACGACTTTAATATACGACTTTAATATACGACTTTAATATACGACTTTAATATACGACTTTAATATACGACTTTAATATACGACTTTAATATACGACTTTAATATACGACTTTAATATACGACTTTAATATACGACTTTAATATACGACTTTAATATACGACTTTAATATACGACTTTAATATACGACTTTAATATACGACTTTAATATACGACTTTAATATACGACTTTAATATACGACTTTAATATACGACTTTAATATACGACTTTAATATACGACTTTAATATACGACTTTAATATACGACTTTAATATACGACTTTAATATACGACTTTAATATACGACTTTAATATACGACTTTAATATACGACTTTAATATACGACTTTAATATACGACTTTAATATACGACTTTAATATACGACTTTAATATACGACTTTAATATACGACTTTAATATACGACTTTAATATACGACTTTAATATACGACTTTAATATACGACTTTAATATACGACTTTAATATACGACTTTAATATACGATTTTAATGTACGACTTTAATGTACGACTTTAATGTACGACTTTAATGTACGACTTTAATGTACGACTTTAATGTACGACTTTAATGTACGACTTTAATGTACGACTTTAATGTACGACTTTAATGTACGACTTTAATGTACGACTTTAATGTACGACTTTAATGTACGACTTTAATGTACGACTTTAATGTACGACTTTAATGTACGACTTTAATGTACGACTTTAATGTACGACTTTAATGTACGACTTTAATGTACGACTTTAATGTACGACTTTAATGTACGACTTTAATGTACGACTTTAATGTACGACTTTAATGTACGACTTTAATGTACGACTTTAATGTACGACTTTAATGTACGACTTTAATGTACGACTTTAATGTACGACTTTAATGTACGACTTTAATGTACGACTTTAATGTACGACTTTAATGTACGACTTTAATGTACGACTTTAATGTACGACTTTAATGTACGACTTTAATGTACGACTTTAATGTACGACTTTAATGTACGACTTTAATGTACGACTTTAATGTACGACTTTAATGTACGACTTTAATGTACGACTTTAATGTACGACTTTAATGTACGACTTTAATGTACGACTTTAATGTACGACTTTAATGTACGACTTTAATGTACGACTTTAATGTACGACTTTAATGTACGACTTTAATGTACGACTTTAATGTACGACTTTAATGTACGACTTTAATGTACGACTTTAATGTACGACTTTAATGTACGACTTTAATGTACGACTTTAATATACGACTTTAATATACGACTTTAATATACGACTTTAATATACGACTTTAATATACGACTTTAATATACGACTTTAATATACGACTTTAATATACGACTTTAATATACGACTTTAATATACGACTTTAATATACGACTTTAATATACGACTTTAATATACGACTTTAATATACGACTTTAATATACGACTTTAATATACGACTTTAATATACGACTTTAATATACGACTTTAATATACGACTTTAATATACGACTTTAATATACGACTTTAATATACGACTTTAATATACGACTTTAATATACGACTTTAATATACGACTTTAATATACGACTTTAATATACGACTTTAATATACGACTTTAATATACGACTTTAATATACGACTTTAATATACGACTTTAATATACGACTTTAATATACGACTTTAATATACGACTTTAATATTCGACTTTAATATACGACTTTAATATACGACTTTAATATACGACTTTAATATACGACTTTAATATACGACTTTAATATACGACTTTAATATACGACTTTAATATACGACTTTAATATACGACTTTAATATAAGACTTTAATATACGACTTTAATATACGACTTTAATATACGACTTTAATATACGACTTTAATATACGACTTTAATATACGACTTTAATATACGACTTTAATATACGACTTTAATATACGACTTTAATATACGACTTTAATATACGACTTTAATATACGACTTTAATATACGACTTTAATATACGACTTTAATATACGACTTTAATATACGACTTTAATATACGACTTTAATATACGACTTTAATATACGACTTTAATATACGACTTTAATATACGACTTTAATATACGACTTTAATATACGACTTTAATATACGACTTTAATATACGACTTTAATATACGACTTTAATATACGACTTTAATATACGACTTTAATATACGACTTTAATATACGACTTTAATATACGACTTTAATATACGACTTTAATATACGACTTTAATATACGACTTTAATATACGACTTTAATATACGACTTTAATATACGACTTTAATATACGACTTTAATATACGACTTTAATATACGACTTTAATATACGACTTTAATATACGACTTTAATATACGACTTTAATATACGACTTTAATATACGACTTTAATATACGACTTTAATATACGACTTTAATATACGACTTTAATATACGACTTTAATATACGACTTTAATATACGACTTTAATATACGACTTTAATATACGACTTTAATATACGACTTTAATATACGACTTTAATATACGACTTTAATATACGACTTTAATATACGACTTTAATATACGACTTTAATATACGACTTTAATATACGACTTTAATATACGACTTTAATATACGACTTTAATATACGACTTTAATATACGACTTTAATATACGACTTTAATATACGACTTTAATATACGACTTTAATATACGACTTTAATATACGACTTTAATATACGACTTTAATATACGACTTTAATATACGACTTTAATATACGACTTTAATATACGACTTTAATATACGACTTTAATATACGACTTTAATATACGACTTTAATATACGACTTTAATATACGACTTTAATATGCGACTTTAATATGCGACTTTAATATGCGACTTTAATATACGACTTTAATATGCGACTTTAATATGCGACTTTAATATACGACTTTAATATACGACTTTAATATACGACTTTAATATACGACTTTAATATACGACTTTAATATACGACTTTAATATACGACTTTAATATACGTCTTTAATGTACGACTTTAATGTACGACTTTAATGTACGACTTTAATGTACGACTTTAATGTACGACTTTAATATACGACTTTAATATACGACTTTAATGTACGACTTTAATATACGACTTTAATATACGACTTTAATATACGACTTTAATATACGACTTTAATATACGACTTTAATATACGACTTTAATATACGACTTTAATATACGACTTTAATATACGACTTTAATATACGACTTTAATATACGACTTTAATATACGACTTTAATATACGACTTTAATATACGACTTTAATATACGACTTTAATATACGACTTTAATATACGACTTTAATATACGACTTTAATATACGACTTTAATATACGACTTTAATATACGACTTTAATATACGACTTTAATATACGACTTTAATATACGACTTTAATATACGACTTTAATATACGACTTTAATATACGACTTTAATATACGACTTTAATATACGACTTTAATATACGACTTTAATATACGACTTTAATATACGACTTTAATATACGACTTTAATATACGACTTTAATATACGACTTTAATATACGACTTTAATATACGACTTTAATATACGACTTTAATATACGACTTTAATATACGACTTTAATATACGACTTTAATATACGACTTTAATATACGACTTTAATATACGACTTTAATATACGACTTTAATATACGACTTTAATATACGACTTTAATATACGACTTTAATATACGACTTTAATATACGACTTTAATATACGACTTTAATATACGACTTTAATATACGACTTTAATATACGACTTTAATATACGACTTTAATATACGACTTTAATATACGACTTTAATATACGACTTTAATATACGACTTTAATATACGACTTTAATATACGACTTTAATATACGACTTTAATATACGACTTTAATATACGACTTTAATATACGACTTTAATATACGACTTTAATATACGACTTTAATATACGACTTTAATATACGACTTTAATATACGACTTTAATATACGACTTTAATATACGACTTTAATATACGACTTTAATATACGACTTTAATATACGACTTTAATATACGACTTTAATATACGACTTTAATATACGACTTTAATATACGACTTTAATATACGACTTTAATATACGACTTTAATATACGACTTTAATATACGACTTTAATATACGACTTTAATATACGACTTTAATATACGACTTTAATATACGACTTTAATATACGACTTTAATATACGACTTTAATATACGACTTTAATATACGACTTTAATATACGACTTTAATATACGACTTTAATATACGACTTTAATATACGACTTTAATATACGACTTTAATATACGACTTTAATATACGACTTTAATATACGACTTTAATATACGACTTTAATATACGACTTTAATATACGACTTTAATATACGACTTTAATATACGACTTTAATATACGACTTTAATATACGACTTTAATATACGACTTTAATATACGACTTTAATATACGACTTTAATATACGACTTTAATATACGACTTTAATATACGACTTTAATATGCGACTTTAATATGCGACTTTAATATGCGACTTTAATATGCGACTTTAATATACGACTTTAATATACGACTTTAATATACGACTTTAATATACGACTTTAATATACGACTTTAATATACGACTTTAATATACGACTTTAATATACGACTTTAATATACGACTTTAATATACGTCTTTAATATACGACTTTAATATACGACTTTAATATACGACTTTAATATACGACTTTAATATACGACTTTAATATACGACTTTAATATACGACTTTAATATACGACTTTAATATACGACTTTAATATACGACTTTAATATACGACTTTAATATACGACTTTAATGTACGACTTTAATATACGACTTTAATATACGACTTTAATATATATCTTAAATATATTATAATGTTATTGTGCACTTAATATGAGTTATATTTTGTAAAAGAGTAAGTATTACTAATTATAGTTATCATAGATATTATAATTAAATAATTAAGTCAAGATATATGATCCTGATTCGTTACCTAATCTCACTCATGAGTCTATCTCAAAAGTGATCAATTTGGTATAATAGCGCAGATTACATAATGTATATGAATAGGTAATATATATAATTATGTAATATATATGACATGTATAGTTTTATTGTGCTATTGTTCCATGTGCAATGAACAATGTACACCGCATAATGTAGTCCGCAAACTGTAAACCATCTAAGCCATTATTGCGATTAGCTAATTAGTAGTAGTGTTGGTATTATGGCATGTTACGTAACTCTACACATTACGCAACTCAATAGATGATTTAATGTTATATTAGGTGTTACACTAAATATAATATCTAGATCATTTCGTGGGTAGATACATCGGTACAAAATAAAGTACTACAGGTTGTAATGTGTAACTGGGTTTACGAGATGACTCCGTACGACAGCTAAAAATGATGTAAATCAATCAAAAATAACCTCAAAAAAGGATTCGATCGCTTCGCTGTCGCCCCCGTAGTACACGTGAGTGGTGTTGTTCATGGTTCGGTTCTGTGGAATGTACACCAGTCGTAGAGTTAAAATGTTATGGATATTGCGAGAAGTTCCTAAATGTACGTCATACATTCTCAAGACATAATGCAGTCCTCCTTGGTAAAGCATATTTAAATAACTCACACTTTAGGAATCACAAAAACATAGAAATTTTCATAATAATTTTTAAAATGAGCAATCTATAGAGTATATAGAGTATATAGAGTATATAGAGTATATAGAGTATATAGAGTATATAGAGTATATAGAGTATATAGAGTATTTAGAGTATATAGAGTATATAGAGTATATAGAGTATATAGAGTATATAGAGTATATAGAGTATATAGAGTATATAGAGTATATAGAGTATATAGAGCATATAGAGTATATAGAGTATATAGAGTATATAGAGTATATAGAGTATATAGAGTATATAGAGTATATAGAGTATATAGAGTATATAGAGTATATAGAGTATATAGAGTATATAGAGTATATAGAGTATATAGAGTATATAGAGTATATAGAGTATATAGAGTATATAGAGTATATAGAGTATATAGAGTATATAGAGTATATAGAGTATATAGAGTATATAGAGTATATAGAGCATATAGAGTATATAGAGTATATAGAGTATATAGAGTATATAGAGTATATAGAGTATATAGAGTATATAGAGTATATAGAGTATATAGAGTATATAGAGTATATAGAGTATATAGAGTATATAGAGTATATAGAGTATATAGAGTATATATCCTCTATACGATGCATTATATGCAGTGTACACTGTACAGGTTTAAGTTTACACTATGCCTGTCTAGTAAACATATGATCATTTATTTAATACACGTGTTTAAATGTTGCGTATACAATATTTATATAATGTACATGTACATTGTACATGTACATTGTACATGTACATTGTACATGTACATTGTACATGTACATTGTACATGTACATTGTACATGTACATTGTACATGTACATTGTACATGTACATTGTACATGTACATTGTACGTTATAAAGTATCAAATATGGAGTTTTCGTGTTATATTCGTATTTGAAGCGTAATAAAATCAAAATAGAAATCTTATATGGAATAGGACATTTCCAGTTGACCATGCTCACAATGACGTCTCATTCGACAAACCTCCACATAATCACTATATTATAATAATTATATTATAAACTCAATAGTTTATGGAATAATTATAATAAATGTAATTTTCTATATTATTAGAAATTTTTTGATGGGACTTTATTTAAATATGTATTAGTTAAAAGAGTAGATATATATTGCAAACATACACATGAACTGTGTTCATACACATGCACTGACATACTTAGTTATTGTATATTACCATACATAATTTATATTTCTGATAATATCATTAGTATTAGTGGAAATAAATTTAATTATTTAAATTATAATGTAATATATGTTGATGTTATTCATTTTAAATTAAAAAGTACGACTATTAATTTGGTTAAAAAAGTTTAAATAAAGTATTTGAGATGAATTTCAAATGAATGACATTAGCTTGAAACTAATAAATGTAATCAATCGGAGTGAATCTTATAGGAGTATCTATACTTAATAATGATAATTAGTTAATAAATAGAATTGCATACATTATATTTCCGAAACCGGAATCAAAATGATCTAGCAAATATCATCATATTGATGTCCTGAATAATGCATACGAATAGGTCAAATAAAGTATGACAAATTGCTGGGACTGGTCAAAGACTTTCCGTAAGGAGATATCTCATAAGCTTATAATCTAATGGACGAAGTAAAGGACATGCACATAGGGGCTTTATCGAACTTGCATATACTCTGGTATATGTATACTCTTATGTAACCATTAGTAAAAAGAAAAGCATCAAGCATACATATAGACTATAATATACTACATTGTAAATATATATATATATATATATATATATATATGCATATGTATCTCTCGAATAGGTATGCTCTGCAAATAATGATACTAATTACTTATAGTAATTTTATACTAAACATTATCATTCAATTTATAAGTCGTAATTGAATACTTTATAGGGTAGCTCTATAAAGTAGCACGTACTAACATCCGATATATGTATACACGTATATGTATAAGAACTATATGATAATATTAACTAGTTAGAATAGTATTGTAAATAAACAGTCTATAACTTTATTAGGCATATTTTGTAATTTTATTAAACTTATATATCTCAACATATATTTATATTATAAATCGTAAATTAATACCGATAATATATATATATATATATATATATATATATATATATATATATATATATATACATATATATATATATATATATAGTATTCAGATTATCATTTAAATAACAATAATATTATATCTACAAGTATTATAATATAATATAGTTATATAATTGCAGTGAGAGCTTTTGAAAATCAATTAATAAATCAATCAAATCAATTGTGAATGTTATTGAAAGTCTTGAACCCTTAATTTTTAAAAATTAGAAAGGAATAATAAGAAATATTAATATATATATACCTATATATATATATATATATATATATATATATATATTTATATATATATATATATTTATATATATATATATTATATATATTAAATCAATTTTAAAACGAACAATTTTATTTTCATATAATTTGATATAAATTAGTCATATTATTTTTTATTATTAGAACAATATGATAAATTAATGCAAATTAATAATTGTAAAAAATAAATTAGTTAACATAGTCGGGCACTAAAAATAGATTTCTAAGTAAAAATGATAAGTTGTCACAAGGAAATATTTAGCATTAATATTAATATATATATTCATAGACAATCTCTATGGTTTTAGAAAATATATATTCTCGATATTTAGTTATATTTTCAGTATACGAACTCTATATATTGAATATTAACTAGTTTATAACTGTAGGAGAATAATCTGCATAAACCGTTATTATTTATCTAATGATGGCAAATAAAGAAATGAGAGTATATATACTATAGACTCGTTTATTATTGTATACAATAGAGTTATTTCAAAGGCAATTTATTATAAGTCTGTAAAGTGTACACTCTATATAATATGTATATATATTATATATAGATATATATATATATGTATATATATATATATATACATATTTATATATAAATATTTATGTATATACTACATATATATGAAATTTGATGACAGATCTGTAGTAAAAATGGTACTCCATTGTGTAAATTTGACTAGATGCATTACACTATAATAGAGAATAACTAATATAATGGAAATTAACTATAAATAAAAATGACTGCGTGTATTGTATTATGTATTTGTATTAATACTTTCTATGTTTGTAAAAATATATTTATATTAAAAATTATTATTTTAAAATCTATTATGAACTATTATCTGTGAACTTTAAACTATGAACTATTAATTATATTATAAAATAATAATTATAATTACAGAATATATTTGATTTCCATTTATGAATTTAATTTGTAATAATTATGATTCAATTATTATATTCGTATTATAAAATTGATATATTTACAAAAATAATAACTTAAATTTAGAGTAAAATTTTAACATAATACATGTATTACTATTTAACTGTATTTATATATATATAATATTTTAATATTAATATGAACATAACATGTAAAAAGATTTCTAAACAATTAAATAATAATGAAGTTATATCAATATCGTCGTATCCATTGCAAAAATATGATGTATGATTAATATAATATTCTAAATTAACATGTTAAATAAAATGTTAGACTTTCTGTAATAATAACTCTGGAATCTACAATACCTATGCCGTTCCTAAACCTATGTATACGCAGACTTGGTATAATACATATTTACTCGTATTCCAAACTCCATTGTAAAACATTGATATAACCATATGTTAAATATATATACATATATATATATATGTATATATATATATATATATATATATATATATATCAATTCGAATAAGAGTTTAATTTAAATAAGTAAGAAGGTTTATATATCTAAAACATATTATATAATATAATGTATTTAATATAAATTAGTTAATATTTACAAAATGTGTTTATGTAAATGTATATAATAGTATATGATAATATATGCATAACATATAATATACTATGTTATATTTACTAATATAATATTAATGATAAAAACCAATGGCAAAGTTAGGGGAAATGTTTCCGTTTGTAAAAAATGACAAACGGAAAAACTTCGTTAGCATATACCTAATAATAAACTGAAATATGTACTTATTATATAACATATGTAATGGATACAACTACTTAATAGTAGCCATTAAGTCCTCAACCCTACTCTGACCCTGACCCATCCTCTGACCCCTTTTTAATAGCAACTAATTTAATTTTATACTTATTTAATAGTGTAATTACTTCATTTTTATTCTCAGATTTAATATATAGTGTACACTAAATTCTGGCAATGGTTTTATATTTTATTATGTATATTATATATAATTAATTAAATATATTTGTTTACACATATTTGTGATTGTTTAGTTGTTTTATATTAAATTAGATTATGCTCACTTATATAATGATATATGCAAGACCTTAAATAGCATATACTTGTACATTTATTATATCAGCTTAGATTTAATTGATTTACAATAATACTCGCCTGATTGTCATTATATATATATATATATATATATATATATATATACGGATATTTATGTGTTGGGTAAACGTATAATAAATAACGTATACGATATAGTATGTCATATTGCATATTTCTGAGTATTACATAATATAAATATACAGTTATTGTATTAATACATTATCATATTAATACGATATTATATTCTATATATAGAATTTGTTTTTGTGTTTTTATAAAGAGAAAATATAATCATTATTTTCATTATTTTCCAATTAATTGGACGTATTATAATATATCTTCCACAGAAGATGACCGTTCTACCAATATAATAGATATACGTTGGCTGTAGTCTACACCATATATATATATATATATATATAGCTTCGTAATTGTCCATAATAAGCTATTACATAAACAATTCTCTATATATAGTAGACCATTGGTTGTCATTACATAATAAAGTAGTTACTTGTGTCTAGGTAATCTAAAATAATGTAAAATAGTATCACTATAAACCATTGTTATAACCTATACGCATAATAATAATAATAATTATTATTACTATTATTAGTATTAATAATAATAATAACAATAAGTATTATAAATAATAATAATTAGTAGTATGCGTATTAGTATTAATAATAATAATAACAATAAGTATTATAAATAATAATAATTATTATTTATATAGTATAGTATATATATATAGTATAGTATTATAAATAATAATAATTAGTATTATGCGTATTAGTATTAATAATAATAATAACAATAAGTATTATAAATAATAATAATTATTATTATTATTAATAATAATAATAATAAAGTACATTTATAACAAATATTTGCAAGCATTACATAATATAAATATACATTATTTTATCATTACATTATATAGTACATTATCATAATTGATTATACACGATTATATTCTGTATATAGGAAATTGGGTTTATGTTTTTCTAAAGAGAAAACATAATAAGCTCATTATTTTCCAATTAATTGCATGAATTATATTATATTTTCCATAGAAGATGACTGTTCTACCAATATAATAGATATATTCTGCTTGTATTGCATAACTTATACAAATTCGAGGTTATCTATCAAAAGATAATGACACATCGATTGAAGTTACATAATAAAGTAGTTAATATAAAATTATGTAAAATAGGAACATTCATAAAATAAATGTTCTATCATAAATCATTGGCAATGATAATATGATATGTAGCATTATCATAATTGATATAACCTTATACGGAGACATAATAATAATTATTTTTAATACTATTATTAGTAATTATAATAACTATTATTATTAGTAATAATAATAATGATAATTATTATTATTTTTGTTATGTAAATATATATTAATATGCATATTATAATTATTAGTATTACTATAAAAACTTTATAATAAAGGCTGAGCGTTTTTTAAGTGAAGAGTATTATCAATAATGACTATTTTAAGATAACATATTATCATGTTATCAACACTGTAGTCGTACTAATAGAAATCAAACTTACACTGCATGTGTGTAGCGGACATGTGTATATCCTACAGTGTTGGTCCTGTACTATGTCATACAGTATTGGTCCTGTACTATTTCATACCGTGTTGGTCCTCTACTTTGTCCTACAATGTTGGTCCTGCACTGTGTCCTACAGTGTTGGTCCTGCACTGTGTCCTACAGTGTTGGTCCTGCACTTTCTCCTACAGTTTTGGTCCTGCACTGTGTCCTACAGTGTTGGTCCTGCACTTTCTCCTACAGTTTTGGTCCTGCACTGTGTCCTACATTATTGGTCCTGCGGTTTGTCCTACAGTGTTGGTCCTGCACTTTGTCCTACAGTTTTGGTCCTGCACTGTGTCCTACATTATTGGTCCTGCGGTTTGTCCTACAGTATTGGTCCTGCACTTTGTCCTACAGTGTTGGTCCTGCATTTTGTCCTACAGTTTTGGTCCTGCACTGTGTCCTACATTATTGGTCCTGCGGTTTGTCCTACAGTGTTGGTCCTGCACTTTGTCCTACAGTTTTGGTCCTGTACTATTTCATACCGTGTTGGTCCTCTACTTTGTCCTACAATGTTGGTCCTGCACTGTGTCCTACAGTGTTGGTCCTGCACTTTGTCCTACAGTTTTGATCCTGCACTGTGTCCTACATTATTGGTCCTGCGGTTTGTCCTACAGTGTTGGTCCTGCACTTTGTCCTACAGTTTTGGTCCTGCACTGTGTCCTACATTATTGGTCCGGCGGTTTGTCCTACAGTGTTGGTCATGCACTGTGTCCTATAATGTTGGTTCTGAATTTTGTCCTGCAGTTTTGGTCCTGCACTGTGTCCTACATTATTGGTCCTGCATTTTGTCCTACAGTGCTGGTCCTGCACTGTGTCCTATAATGTTGGTCCTGCATTTTGTCCTACAGTTTTGGTCCTGCACTGTGTCCTACATTATTGGTTCTGCATTTTGTCCTACAGTGTTGGTCCTGCACTGTGGCCTAGAGTGTTGGACCTGCACTTTGTCCTACAGTTTTGGTCCTGCACTGTGTCCTACATTATTGGTCCTGCGGTTTGTCCTACAGTGTTGGTCCTGCATTTTGTCCTACAGTTTTGGTCCTGCACTGTGTCCTACATTATTGGTCCTGCGGTTTGTCCTACAGTGTTGGTCCTGCACTTTGTCCTACAGTTTTGGTCCTGTACTATTTCATACCGTGTTGGTCCTCTACTTTGTCCTACAATGTTGGTCCTGCACTGTGTCCTACAGTGTTGGTCCTGCACTTTGTCCTACAGTTTTGGTCCTGCACTGTGTCCTACATTATTGGTCCTGCGGTTTGTCCTACAGTGTTGGTCCTGCACTTTGTCCTACAGTTTTGGTCCTGCACTGTGTCCTACATTATTGGTCCTGCGGTTTGTCCTACAATGTTGGTCCTGCACTGTGTCCTACAGTGTTGGTCCTGCATTTTGTCCTACAGTTTTGGTCCTGCACTGTGTCCTACATTATTGGTCCTGCGGTTTGTCCTACAGTATTGGTCATGCACTGTGTCCTATAATGTTGGTTCTGAATTTTGTCCTGCAGTTTTGGTCCTGCACTGTGTCCTACATTATTGGTCCTGCATTTTGTCCTACAGTGCTGGTCCTGCACTGTGTCCTATAATGTTGGTCCTGCATTTTGTCCTACAGTTTTGGTCCTGCACTGTGTCCTACATTATTGGTTCTGCATTTTGTCCTACAGTGTTGGTCCTGCACTGTGGCCTAGAATGTTGGACCTGCACTTTGTCCTACGGTGTTGGTCCTGCACTGTGTCCTACATTATTGGTTCTGCATTTTGTCCTACAGTGTTGGTCCTGCACTGTGGCCTAGAGTGTTGGACCTGCACTATGTCCTACATTATTGGTCCTGCACTGGGTCCTGCACTGTGCCCTACAGTGTTGGTCCTGCACTGTGTCCTACATTATTGGTCCTGCACTATGTCCTACAGTGTTGGTCCTGCACTGTGCCCTAAAGTGTTGGTCCTGCACTGTGGCCTAGAGTGTTGGTCCTGCACTTTGTCCTACAGTGTTGGTCCTGCACTTTGTCCTACAGTGTTGGTCCTATACTATAGATGCTATACGATGAAGTCATGGTGGCTAAATATAACTCGCCCGGCCGAGTCCGCTGAAATCAATGTCACCCAAAATAGTCTTCATCGGATCCATATGTTATTGCGTCATAGAATGTCTCATCACTCCATATTCGTTGTGATACATGTGCAGTGCTTATATGTATATATAGGTAAGAAGTATATTTATATACTAATTATTAATATTTATAGTAATGGTATCATATAATATATGATCAATATAATAGATAATTATCATAATAATTAAGGAATCGTGGGTTATAGTCACTATGTTTCACTTTGAGAATATTTGTATTCTAGACTGATAACATTAATTAAATTAAATTGTCAACAAATAGAATTATAATATCCTGCAGATTATTCAGAAAGATAATATTTTATAATATATATATATCATATGCTATATATATATATATATATATATATATATATATATATATAAATGTGTATTACTCTAGTACGATTCATTCTACTAATTGATTCATACTAATGAATGAGTAACTCGATTTTTGACCGCTATGTCTCAACTCTATATAATAAAGTTAATTAAGATATAATTAATGTTTAGTAATTGGCTACAATTAGTTTAACAATTAATTCATTAATTAATTAGTCATAGTCAATTATTGTATTATCGGTTATCTATAATGTAACCATTACGTGAAATTAGTGTAGCCCTGCGTTATAATATTGTATTATACTAAATCGAAATATCCATTGACTAAATTGATAGAATTCTAAAAAATAGATATTAATTATTAATTATTAATATTGTATAAATACAATCGATATTATATTGGATCAAACTAGCTATACAAATTATATGTAATATTCAGTAATCTGACTAAAATGTTCTTTATCAATTAATAGTGATAATACACCCATAACATGAATTGCGTTGACAATACTACTGGATTCTATTCAGTGATATATTATTTGATCATTAAAATCAACTTTTGCATCTTTAAAAAATAAAGATAAAGTAGTAAATAAATAAACACAATGTAATTGTTTTGGTAACTTATTGAAACTTTTTAATTAAATATGCTGCTGTTATAATTTCACTGTTATTATTTACACTATGTCAATTATAGTAACGGACTATTTCTAATACCTTTAAAAATTTTATATTTATATATGTATGCTATATATACATACATAATTAATTATATTTCTTCCTATTTCCTATCATTGTATCAATGTTATGTTATATCTTTAATTGTATGCATACAATTAAAGATATAATATAAAATTAGGAGTCATGACTTCTATTACAAGATGAAGTGAATATTTCTGAACCACGAACCACGTAACATAAAGATATTACGTATAGTGGCAAATGTATACAATATTGATAAATGTGTGTAATTAATATCTCCCGCTCTCCTTTCATCTGAATATTCCGAAATCTGCAACGCAGGGTAACATCTATGAATTATTGTTAAAAATAATTTTATTAACGTTAAATATAATGATGTGGTTTTATATAATGGTGAGGTTTTCATTTATATATATCTGATGTATATATATATATAGATATATATATAAATATATATGTGTGGGTATGTGTTTAGTTTATAAATGGGGTAAACACGCATATTATAAATACCTGCTATGAAATCAGAAATTCATTTTATTCCGTAACTCGTATATAATATATAATTAGATAATATCTATATAAGTTTTTATATCAGATATTTATATAACTTATATTTATAGTTTCGAAACTTTTTAACGTTGACTACTTATGCCAGTTATATACATACATACATACATACATATATATATACATACATACATATATATATATATATATATATATATATATATATATATATATATATATATATGTATAATTTAGTATACCAGTAACTTTAGTAGAATTGTTTTTCTCTATATATTAACATGAACAATTCATTGTATATACTTCTTCGTACCATCAGTCATTGAGTACCGTCAATTATTGAGTACTATCAATTATTGAATACTATCAATTATTGAGTAATTCCAATAATTGAGTACTACCAATAATTGTTATATTAGTAGTACTTATATTCTTTGTAGGTGTATAATATGCAGTGTGTATCGCTACATAAATCCGTTTTACCTTACAGTTATGATATCATGTTTTTATTTATGAATAGTAATATAATTTCTAAATGATAAATATTGCAATTTACATATCCGAAATATAAATAGTACAACTATTTAAATAACAAAAATGAAGTTATTTCTAAACATTTTACAATGCTATGAAATCACTTTAATATCGAACTTTTACTTTCAAAATAAAATACATATGCCATATCCATATTTGAAATTTGCAATTCGGGCGTATTAATATTTTACGTTTTATCATGAATCCTTAAAATTAATGATGCCTAGCGATGTTAATATTAATTAGTTTTTACATTGTAAATATATATGTTATTATAATACCTTAATAATATCGAATTCACTGTCATTAATTAATTAAATCTTAAAAACATGGAGTATAAATATATAATAACTTAATTCTATAAAGATGTTTTATGTTGAGTTGATATTATATAATAGAGTTTTTAAAATAAATTTTAAAAGTTTACTATTAACTAAAATATAAACTA
>OZ038314.1:31790209-31901884 GCA_964035775.1 Osedax frankpressi
TTAATAAAGTTACATAATTTGTTGACAACTATAACAAAAACTTAAGTTTCTGATAATATTCAGCTATTGATGTTGGTTAAATGATAAACATATTGGACTTTATTGCAATTTTACACTACTATTGAAACATCTCAAATTATCATGAATGTTGATTATCAAAGGGTTGGATGAACCTTAAGGTTCATTTGACACCAATTGGTTTCAAGTTTATCATGATGTTAGTTTGAAAGACTTCATTTTTGTGTTTATCATAAGACAACATCAACCATAAATATGAAATAATCATATTATTAACATATAAATGTGTATCTATAATAATAATATATATGTTTAACGTGTCTATAAACTGTTCATTGTAAATACTATCGAGAAATTAATACAAATTATACAATAACCCATTATTATCTAATATTTACTGTAACGATATAGTATATTTATAAAGTTTTATAATACATACAAAATATCTATACTTACTATTATTTATATAGTTTTTGCAAAATAAAAAATATATTATTTAAATATTTTATTCTTTATTTCATTAATATCATTGGATTAATATATTTAGGTTATTATATATATTGTAGATCAACTATAATTCTAAATTTAAAATATTTGTTATATATTAAGCAATTCTAAATAATATGAAAATTCTAGAAATTACATAATATATCTAGATATAAGGGGATATTTATAAATATACACAACCAGTAATATTTCCCAATATTTCCCATTATTACCCTAAATTAAAATTACCCTAATATTGGATATTTGATAGTTAATATTTTAAAGTCGTTAATATTGTATTATTATTCTTTTTAGTCGTTAATATTGTATTATTAATTTTTTTAGGTAATTCATATATTACTGTATATTGGTAAATTTATATTTTATTGTTAATATCCAAAAATAATATAAAATAACCGTTATATTATGTAACAATATTAATTGTGGAATATGCATTGGAAAATATTATGTTGGTAAATAAAATATATAAATAATTTACTTTAATCGCCATTTTAATTACGAGTTAATAAATGAATTACAGTTTTGTAAGTGGAAAGAAATGTATTCTAGTGAAATTATTTAACGAATTAAAATATATACTTTGTATAAATATACTATTATATTAAATATTTTATTAGAATGTGAGATGCTATTATTTGTTTTATTTTATAATCATTATTTATCAAAAAACGTAACATTTTCTCTACAATGTAATTATTAAAAGAACTTTTTTTTCTAATAGGTGTTAATAATATAAAAATATACATATATGTAAAGTTAGATAATAAATAAAATGATACATTAATACTCCACCACATCAAATATAAAATCTAATATATTTTGCATTTCTGTGAACATTAATTTATCAGAAATTATAACCATGTTATAAATCATTCCATTTTTTAAGCATTCCTACTGTTATTAAGATAATTAGGTTCTTTACAACTGAATTTTTTTGAGGATAATGAAAGTAGATTTAGTATTCTCCGCCAATATTTCGTCACGCAATAAATATACTGGTATAAGTTAATATCTGAATATTCCTTCGCCTCTAAATGGTTATAGTAATCCTCCTGGTCATTAAGACTACATACTGATATAGACATTATAATGACATCAATTGTGTGGAATTCATGTACGGAATTAGTTCCTACAGCGAATAAATCAGCGAATTAGACCATTATTTAACAGGACGTATAACCGAATATAACACCATTATTATAAATAAATATTGCTATGTGTTAATTTATAGCATAGTATAGTTATATAATAGTTATATAACTATGATAGTTAGTTACGATGAGACTACTAGTTACAAGGTTTATATGAAATTTAGATATTGAGAGTCAGCAGACAGTGCACGGATAATTGATATCTTGAATAATTGGTTATAAGTTGTTTATTTACTGGTAATATACATTGTCTCAGGGTTGGAATACCGGGTATAACATACACCAACGTATTACACCACATATAAATTGTACAACTTCTAGGAAAATTCTCTTCAATTTAATAGATTTATTTTTTTAAGATTTAAATTTAAAATTATAAAATGCTCTTTGCAAATAATTTTTTCTTCATTCCACCATAATTCATAACGTAAAATACAATTATAATTTCCAAAAAACTATAGCAATCTTATGATTGACTTTATTGATCGAGTCCATCATAGCATGATAGTTTACTTTCATAACAAAATAATATGGATAAAATATTATATATTAGAAACTTTATTTATTACTTTAGTATACTGCATCTGTAAGATGGAATGCAATGTTTAATTTTAGATTATTTGAAATCCCTCGATCTGTAACAGTCGATCAATCATATGTATCAAAATTGACGTCCCACCCAATACCTGCCTTATGCACTTATAATATTATTATGGCTCATTATATATTTATTCTTTTAATAATTATTACTTTTTGAAAATCTGTGTTCTATAATTATTGTATTTGTATGCTTAATGAAATTCAATTAAAATATGCGTAAATTAAAATAAATATCTACACCAATATATTTAATAACCTATACTGATTATGCGAAGTGATCAATTTGTACACCATGCCCTATAGGGTTTTATAAACTGAATTTTTTTGACTGAATAATGCTAAATGTTTATTTTTCTTATATAAAATTGTTTATATCCAATAAACAATCAACCTTCCTAATTTAAGGTGCCCTTTTATTTATATTTCGTACATTAACCTCAGTTTTGAAAGAAAATCATAATAAATCATTAATTACAATTTATAATAATCAACTTGTCTACCCAACCAAGGTAGTTATTGTATAATTTACATATACCTCACATGACTAATGCCTATACTCGGCTACATATATTTTCTAAATTGCTGTAGATGATAGCACTGACGTATCTTTAATAAGATGTGATTACTTACTTTACGAATAATAATAATAATAGTGATTTCTATATATTTTATAGTTATTATAATAATAATAATTATTATATAATAATTTATTATATTGTATAATGAATGATATTTATGTTATAACTATAGGTTTATAGTTATATTGTTCTACACTGTACCACCTAACATACAATTTAGTTCTACACTGTACCACCTAATACTACCCATATAACAACTCTACGTGTTTGATTTATTTATATATATATTCAATTTAATATATCTAATATATGTATAAGTGAACGTATTAATAATTAATGCATTTTATAGAATATATAAAAGTATTAAAATTATGATATTTATCTTAGGGTCAATAGTATATTATATATTAAACAGACTATATTATATTAAACATGTTTATATATATATTGTATAATTAAATCACATAATTTAGTAATATCGACTAATTTGATATATTAGATATAATTCTGAACCATCTTCACTAATTTAGTCGCAAATTAATCGACGAATTTAAATTTGTTCATCTTTGGATTAAAGTTATTTAAATAAAATAAAAGGATTTCATAAATTAATGAATATTTCTACTTGTAGTTTGTTGCTTTTGAAAAATGGAATCATCAGCTTCTGTGGAGTGCATTGATATGTCTTGCGACACTAATCATCAGCAGGAAAACTGTTTATCCGATGGTACTCATTCTATAGTTAATGCAGACGTCATTCACAGTCAATATGCAGTTCAGGACGAAACCTGCGAAGTTAGTAATGGGCTTGAGAATGAGGGTATGACTTAATAATAATCTATGCATAATTACTAGTTGGTTATTGATGAGGTTAGAGCCGCAGTTATGAGTGAGGATAATATTGAGGTTATGGATGGGAATAGTTGTGGTTATTTTGATAGTTAGTAGTCTGAATGTTGTTAGTGTTTAGTTTATTAGTTGAATGTATTTGTATAATTAATGATGATATCATTGATTGAATTCTTGGGACAGGCAGTCTGTAAGATAGTAGATAAGCTATTTGTGACATTAGTAGTGGTAGTTGTGTCAAGTGTGTTGTTAGTAGTGGGATTGATTACTGATGATACTTCCCCTGTAGATGCAATTTATAAATATACAAATATCAATGAGATTTCATTGTTCTTTTGCAAACAAATAACTTTAGAATCGCTTCACAGAATCAATCTCAAGATTTGCTGTCAAGTTCATCTCTCGTTACGGCAGACTCTAGCGATCCGAGTGCAAAACAGATAAGAAATATTAACCATTCTTCAATTTCACCTATTGGCTTCATTTGCAAGGTACACGAGAAGTAAATAAAGTTTTAGGAAGTGTGTTCTCATTTGAATTCAACCTGTTTTAAATTATTTTAGTATTTTTTAATACTACTATAATGATGAAATTTATATTTAATAAATATATCTTTTTAACAAGCATAAATATATATATATATATTCTAATAAGTTAATTAAACTTTATAATAAATAAAATAAATTAAATTGTATTGTTAATTTTCCAATATATATTACTGTAATTTCATTTTCTACTATCTAATTATCTATGTAGTTTATATACTATTAATCTTATGTTTTTCAATATTTGTCAATGTTTCATAGTTTATTTCAGTGTTTTATCGATAAAATTCATAAAAATAAATATATATTTGCAATTAAGAATGTTTACGAAATAACAACACTTGAATATAGTCAAAAGAAGAAATTGAAACTTTTATTCAAGAAATTAAAGCAACTGACAATATGTATAATCACGTAAACTGTTAGTTTAAGTGAAAGTAGTCCATTAGAATATTTTGAGTAATCAAATATTAATAAGCATTCATTTTGTTTATATATCATTAATATTTATTAGTTTATTTCTTATATACAACTTAATACTTATATATAGTTTAATTATTATATACATTATATTTATGCAATATATGAAAGTCATTATCCACAACTATATCTAAATACAGTCTCTCACTTTTACAACTTTAATACGACACTACCACCACAACATGCCTTAGCCCACCAGGTGGGCCCCACCTCCGCTACAACTCCACTACAACTCCATTACAACTCCACTTCACACAATAACAACCCCGTAAAACCTTCGCCGTCAGTTGTAGGAAATGAACAGGGTAAGTACAGGTGCAACTACTGCGACCATACCCTAACCACCCAACTGCAGTTCACGTCACACATCGACATGCATCCCGAGGTCAAATACAAACCTTTCTCTTGTGCCTTCTGCGATTACACTGGTAAGAACATGGTGCTATATTCACTCGATGTCCGAAAACCTATTCTATTATGTATTCAACATATTTTATAATCTTATAAGAATCTAAGATTAGCATCTTAGAATCTAAGATTATCATTTCAGAATCTAAGTTTATTATTTCAGAATCTAAGATTATTTCAGAATTTAAGATTATCATTTCAGATTCTAAGATTATTATTTTAGAATTTAAGATTATTATTTCAGAATCTAAAATTATCCTTTATAAGCTAATTAATTAAGTAGAGGTTCACAATATAAACATTTTTTTATATATTCAACAATTTTATTACTACGTGAAGTACTTTGACCCATTTCACACTTCAATATTTGCAGTGGTTACCAAAGGAGCGCTGATGAAACACCTAGTGCAGCACAGCTCCACCCGACCTTTCAAATGCACCATCTGCAGTAAGACCTTCAAATACAAACAGAGGGTTAGCTTGAGCTAGCGTGAGGATGTACGAACTGCCGTCGTGAACTAAATTGTCGACGGTTCTTCAAATAAACAACGGCAAATATCCCAACTAATTTTAATAAATCCTCCCGTATCCGATACCCGGACTTTCCTCTTAACAAAGCTATTTTGACGACCGGCGAGCAGACAGCTCCATTAGCGAACCCTTACACTCTACGACCCACCCAAAGCTCACCACCCACATGAAGTACCATGCGGATATCAGAGACGCCCACTGCCAGATCTGTAAGAGGTCCTTCCACGAATACAATTCGCTGAAGAAACACCTCAAAGTAGTTCACGACATCAAAGATTACGGAGGTACGAGGGGTTGGAGTTCTTCCGGATTAACTTAACGAGGGTTATCAGGGATGTATTCTTTACTAATAACGAAGACACGTGGTGTTTAATCAGGGCAGAAGGCACCTCAACACAAAGCAGTATAGGTGCCAGTGTATACATTCCAAATGTCATATATGTTTAGTAATCGCTTAATATTACCAATATATCCTACGCAGTTTTATCTGATTTCATGAAGATGGGCAAAATTGTTATTTTAGATACGGAGGAAGTGAAAGGTTTAATTAAAGCCATTCAATTAATATTAATTATTGATTTATCATCCATTTGAATAATAATATTCATAAAAATTATTTGTTAATATTTTACTAAATGAATATATATTTATAGGATTTTAAATTTTAAATCATTGTTTATTTCTCTGAGATGGATCTCCCATGCTTGTAAATTTACATAATTTAAAAAACAATACTTTAACAATTGTTTTAAATTTTGTTAGAATCTCTTCCTTATTTTATTCCATCATTCGTATCACAGTTTTATGTTTAATTGCGATTATTAAATAGTGTATAAATATAATCAGCATCGTAAATTTGCAGATACAAATCTAATATCACCAGAAGATATTATGGAAGTGGATTACGACTGCTATGGTTTGTGTAGGAAGTCATCATATGCATATATATTGCGTAAGAACACATTTTATAATATATTTAGCAAATTGTACAGAATATGAGGAATATGAATTATAATAATAAGAATTTATTTGATTTCTATTTTAAAAATATTTCAAAGTATAAAATATTTGATAAAATAATTTTTTATATAATTTTTTTATTGTTAATTTATATTTTATTTAGTAAAATTGCAACAAAGTTTAGTTTAGGTAGCAGATTTCCAATTTCTATTCGAAGTCACTTATTGTGATGTCATAATGTAATACGGTACTATGATCTCCATCTCGTAGTACCAACTCAATCACGGCAGTTCAGTGAGTGCAGAACCTCCATGGAAAGCAATGCGTATGTATAATACACTAGATATTCTGTGACCTATTTACTAATCACACACAACATTACACACCTCATTACACACCTCATTACACACCTCATTACACACCTCATTACACACCTCATTACACACCTCATTACACACCTCATTACACACCTCATTACACACCTCATTACACACCTCATTACATCGACGTGACACTTTGGGGTGGTTTGTTGTTTTTTCGACTAATAACTGATTAACTAATAATGAATCCATTTAAATAATCAATGATCTTTCTTAATAATACAATTGCTATCTAATTCGACAATACTACAACATATAACTTAATTCAACCAACTTTACTACTCTCATACTTTATACCAATGATTTCCTACAGCGAAACAACTGAAAATGGTGTGAATCATCTTGAACAATCGATTAAGAAGGCAGAAGATATAATCGCATCTCTCTACGGAAAAAACGGTTAGCATGTGAATTTCAGTGTACGCAGCTTTCACGCCATTTCAGGGTTCAATTAGTTTTCTGCCAGGATAAAAGATTTTCTAAACTGAATATGCCGAAATAATAATTCTATATTTACGAAAATATATTATTTAATATTAATAAAATAATGTGATATTAATTGAACTTAATAGATATGATTAGAAATTATTAACTATAAATATTCTGATACGATTTGCTGCTATCAAAATATCAAAAATATCAAAATCCTAAATGCTGTTAAATAAATATGACGACTATAATATTATTAGATACTGGTGTCAAATTCGCTCCGATGTTCTACTGTAAAATTTGTTGTGGAGAGTTTGATGAAAAAGGTGAAAGGTCGGTAGATAAAGGTAAGTTTCCATTAATGGGTTAACAATGATTTATAATGATTTATAATTTATTATTCTAACTATCCCCACTCTTCCCCTTCCACCTGTAGTCCTATTTCCATAATCTTCCCAACACCTTCCAGTATCTGTTGGCACCTCGACGTACTACAAGAACATTACGCTGATGAAGAAACATCTCTCGGATAAGCATCCTCTTGTACAACCTTGGTGTTGTTTCATTTGCAACTTCAAATGTCAGAGGACTTAGTAACAAATAGTCACCTTATTGTCTCCATTATTCAAAACTGCTCTTTATTTATCTTTATTTATATTTATCTTTATCAAACATTTACAATGTTGTTTCCTATATAATAAATTAATGAGATTTATTATGTATCTCTGCTAAATTTAAAGAAAATCAATTAAGACCTCTTAAGACAATTGTGTCAGTTGTCAGTAATATCCGCTGTCGCTTTCCCTCTAAACACGCAATACCAAATCATCATTGTCTTAACTTTGTAAATATTAAAGAAGAGATGCTATGTACTTCTTATAACATCTGTTGTTATTAGTTGATATTACCCCACTTTAATACCCTTACTAATGTCCTAATTAATAAATAACCCCATTCACAGCTAAACTACGTTCATCTCTTAGCCTTCACAATACTTCACATTCTTCTGAAATATATTACGAATGTAATTACTGCAACCGTGGATTTCACAGCAAACAGAAAGTTTGTTTTCTCCCTCATTCGCTCTCACACTCCCACTTACTCTTTCCTTCTCTCTCTCTCTCTCTCTCTCTCTCTCTCTCTCTCCCTCTCCCTCTCCCTCTCCCTCTCCCTCTCTCCCTCTCCCTCTCCCTCTCCCTCTCCCTCTCCCTCTCCCTCTCCCTCTCCCTCTCCCTCTCCCTCTCCCTCTCCCTCTCCCTCTCCCTCTCCCTCTCCCTCTCCCTCTCCCTCTCCCTCTCCCTCTCCCTCTCCCTCTCCCTCTCCCTCTCCCTCTCCCTCTCCCTCTCCCTCTCCCTCTCCCACTCCCTCTCCATCTCCCTCTCCCTCTCCCTCTCTCCATTATATCATTCCTCCCGCCACAGTACACTCAACATGCCCAGATGCATGCTAATGAAAGACAATTTGCATGTTCAATGTGTTCAAAGAGTTTCAACAATAAAGACAACTGTATTGCACATGAGAAGTACAAACACATCATGGGTTAACCACACCACTCTATCATACACACCGCTATATTATACACTCCATCATACACACCACTCCAACTCATATTAAGTGTAATTGTAGATTTTAATGATAAATATATTTTGATAATTTAAAAATATTATTTCTAAGTTCCGATTTGATTTAATTTTACATTTCAAAATTTTGTCATGAAATAACTTTGAAATAATTTTGTTAAATATTCAAATTCCTTCTTACAATTATAATATTATATTATTATATTTAATTTATATTGAATTATAATATTATATTTGTTCAAATAATATTTAATATAATAAAAATCCATTATAAGAAGAAATTGTAGAAAATATATACAAATTGTGAATACAGTATTCAAATTTAAGTAAATAATTTAATTATTAAAATAAATATATAAATATAATTAAAACTCATACTATATATTATATATTATATACTAATATAAATATATACTGTTTTTAATATATGTTTATTTTGGTGACTATTATATATACAATAGAATACATCTTATTATATCTCTGTGTTTGATTAATTTCACACTGACTTCTATAAGGAAATATAATTAAAAGTATTTCTATATATCTAAATATCAATACAATAGTATGTAATATTGTTTAAATAAAGTATTGTATAGATATCATTGTATTCAGTTCTAAATAAACTATAAAAAATCTGCTAGCTACAATCAATTGTTAGAATAATAATTTATAGACTTGCACTTTAACTAATCTTATGTTTAACATCGTGCGAACTGAGTACCTTCGACATAACCTTTAACCCGGATCTCATCGAATCAGAACGCAACTTCAAATGCAAGAAGTGTACCAAGACCTACGTCAGCGAAAGCCTTCTCAAAAGTCACCTCGAATCTCACGAAGCCAATAAGAGATTTCTTTGCACGGTCAGTCCGGAGGCAACGTGGGAGCTAGCTACAGTGAATACAGACTACACTAGTCTAACACTAGTGGCTAGCCTAACACTAGTGGCTAGCCTAACACTAGTGGCTAGCCTAACACTAGTGGCTAGCCTAACACTAGTGACTAGCCTAACACTAGAGGCTAGCCTAACACTGGTGGCTAGCCTAACACTAGTGGCTAGCCTAATACCTAATATAGCCTAATATCTATCTCAACCATATCCACATTGCATTCTACTCGCCCTTCGTACCTCTCGACCTACTCGAATATAGATATGCCCATCGTTCATTCACAAGCCCCTCCCCCTCGAATCCCCCTTGACACTCCTCCCATCGTAAGCCCCTCCCCTTCGACACTCCTCCCATCGTAAGCCCCTACCCCTCGACACTCCTCCCATCGTAAGCCCCTCCCCCTCGACACTCCTCCCCCTCGACACTCCTCCCCCTCGACTCCCCCTCGACACTCCTCCCATCATAAGCCCCTCCCCCTCGACACTCCTCCCATCGTAAGCCCCTACCCCTCGACTCCCCCTCGACACTCCTCCCATCATAAGCCCCTCCCCCTCAACTCCCCCTCGACTCCCCTCCCATCGTAAGCCCCTCCCCCTCGACACTCCTCCCCCTCGACTCCCCCTCGACACTCCTCCCATCATAAGCCCCTCCCCCTCGACACTCCTCCCATCGTAAGCCCCTCCACCTCAACTCCCCCTCGACACTCCTCCCATCGTAAGCCCCTCCCCCTCGACACTCCTCCCATCGTAAGCCCCTCCCCCTCAACTCCCCCTCGACACTCCTCCCATCGTAAGCCCCTCCCCCTCGACTCCCCTCCCATCGTAAGCCCCTCCCCCTCGACACTCCTCCCATCGTAAGCCCCTACCCCTCGACTCCCCCTCGACACTCCTCCCATCATAAGCCCCTCCCCCTCGACACTCCTCCCATCGTAAGCCCCTCCACCTCGACTCCCCTCCCATTGTAAGCCCCTCCCCCTCGAATCCCCTCCCATCGTAAGCCCCTCACCCTCGACACTCCTCCCCCTCGACTCCCCCTCGACACTCCTCCCATCGTAAGCCCCTCCCCCTCGACACTCCTCCCATTGTAAGCCCCTACCCCTCGACTCCCCCTCGACACTCCTCCCATCGTAAGCCCCTCCCCCTCAACTCCCCCTCGACACTCCTCCCATCGTAAGCCCCTCCCCTCGACTCCCCTCCCATCGTAAGCCCCGACCCCTCGACTCCCCTCCCATCGTAAGCCTCTCCCCCTCGACACTCCTCCCATCGTAAGATCCACCCCCTCGATTCCCCCTCGACACTCCTCCCATCGTAAGCCCTTCCCCCTCGACTCCCCTCCCATCGTAAGCCCCTCCCCCTCGACACTCCTCCCATCGTAAGCCCCTACCCCTCGACACTCCTCCCATCGTAAGCCCCTCCCCCTCGACACTCCTCCCATCGTAAGCCCCTCCCCCTCGATGCTCTCCAGACCTGTAAGAAGTACTACCGAACAGAGAAATCCTTGGCTACCCACATGAAGTCTCATATCTGCAGGTTCACGTGTTGTATTTGCTCCGAAGTGTTCGCCAGCTACACCAGCTTCATGTTGGTTGTCGGTTGTCGTCGAGTAAACAAACGTTTCACTAATCCTACAAAAGATCGGATTCGCGTTTCAAATCTAATTCGATATTTTACGAGTCCGGAGTAAAATTTCGTAAATTTATAATTCCGATAATAAATATTTTATAACAATGTGAATCGCAACAATCATTAAAACAATAGGAATTGCACATTTCAATACCAAATTAAGAATGTGGGTTAAGAAGGTATGACTCTATAATTAAAAATTATGAATTATCCAGGTCTCATAAGGTGATGCATAGCGATAATGGAGGTAATGGCTACGAATGTATGATATGCTCTTCAAAATTCAAAGCTAAAGGAAGGTATCTACATCGTTACTCTCTTTCTCTCTCTCCCTCGTCCTCTCCATCTCCCATTCTCTTCATTCCTCACCATCCTACCCATCCTTCATACATACCTCAATGCAACCTCCCCCCCAACTACTCAATGCAGTTTCAAGAGACACTTGAGCGTTTACCACTCTGAAGAACGTCCTTTTGATTGCCACATCTGCCACAAGAAGTTCAAGACCAAAAAGGATATGAAGGTAAATGACATTATTTGTTTAAATCGCATTTCTAGAAACATTAAAATTTATCATAAAATTATCTCATTTTTGTTACGTTTTAATACAAATTTTTATAAACATTGAAAAATCACAAATGATGGACTCAATTTCGCTTGAGATAAAGAGAGAAATGCTTTGTGTTTAGATACTCAGGATAATAATATAAAAATGCATATAAAGAGCTTAATAATTATAATCTATTTAGTTCTTTAATATTTAAATAGTTCTAATATAAATAATACTGCAAATAATAATAAAAATATGCATTTTATAAGAATAATATAATATAATTATTATGATTAGTTTTGTATTTACACGCAAATTGCAATATGAAAAATTAAAATAATAATTGAATAATTATTAATATATTAAATTAAAAATCAAATTTGTATCCAAAATGTCCTTAACTTCCAATTTACCCTTATCCCGAGTATCTATTCCCTTCCTACCGATTTTCCCTAAAACTTAACTCCACGTACTTATAGCGATTGTCATATCTTTCAGTCTCACCTGATTTGCCATAAGACCTTACGCGACGAGTTCTGCCCTCACTGCGACTTCAGCTGTCGTAGGTCCGCTTCTCTGGCCCAGCACTTGCTGACTATCCACGGAGAACGCGGAGGTCGAGTTGTCGAAGCCGAAATTGCCGAAACTGCCGAAATCGCCGCGGATACTTCGCGGGACACGCCTCCGAGCGACGCCGAGACTCCGCCCCCGGGTCCAGGCGACGCCATCAACCACACGTACCTGCAAGTTCTCTCATCGCCTCAACCGTACAACATGCGACAGGCTCCTCTTCCCACGTCCTCCGACCTCTTAATAATGCAGTCGTCGATTTGCCACGATTACGACCCGACGTCTCCGACGCTACAAAAACAACTAATGTCCGTTCACCGAGAAACTGGTTTATATCCGTAAACTCGAATACTATTAATCACTGACCATGTGAATAATGCCAAATATTAATAATCAGTAATTATTATATAAATACACAATTGATCTTTTTAGAAAGAAATTTAAAAACTCAATTTTCAATGATTTTGTTTATATTTTATCTAACAATATAAAGTAAAATTCTGACTAATTTACTAATTTGTTTTTATCATAAGTTAAATGATCAGATTCCCATTAAGTTAACTTGGTCTGTAGGTTACACTTGGTCCTGCGAAGTATGTGAAGATTCATTCAACAGTGAAATTTTATGGCAGGTGTGAGAAAGTGATTTTGTCAAATATTACGATTTTCATTCATTTTCTTGCCACAAGTATTTAAATTCTTTAGAAAATGTATATATACAAATTTTATTTAAAATATTTCTTTTTTTTATTTGATGTCTTAAAAATATTAAATATTAGTAATATCACTATAAGATATTATTTATATAGATTCAAATTAAATTTGTCACTAATTTGTCTAATGCTATTTTTATAGGAACATATGATAATTATCCACAACAAAGAAATATCATGTAAGTTCTGAAAATTCTGTATTACATATTTTGAAAGATTAATAAACTCAATTGTATAATATCCTATTTGAAATACTCCATTTTTTATAACTTATTAAAATTATTTATGTATAAGGAGAAGCAGTATTTATAGCATCTATAGCAGTACAAAATAGCATTCCCTTTGTAAGTAGGTTCATTCTTTTTTATTTATCGCCTATCTACGATCTATCCCACAAGTCATAATATAGAATGTTTTTTTATTTATAAACTTTCTCTGAAATTTACAGATTTCGAAAACAATATGAAGCAAGCGATGAAATGCAACAATGAAGTAGGGCATGACTCATACTGTAATGGTTTGCGATCATGTAAATTCCCCTGCTATACCATTTACTATTCTTCCATTAAACCTCTAAATATAACCCCTTAACAATCTATTGTATTAGTAAATTAATCTTAATCCTCTTTGCTTTGCAGACGCTGATAGAACTGACATTTTTGAAGACCAACAGTTTTATTCAATTCAAGTTGAAGTGAAGTCTCGCTAACCCTCTTACATATCACAACTTATTAAGGTTTATTATATATGTGAAATGTTCATTTTTAGGTACACTAACTTCTAACTTACGAATGGAAAATATATTATTAATACAAATGAAAGTTTTTTTTAAACAAATATTCTTTAAAAACAGCCTTTGAATAATTTAGTTGAATCGAAAACATTATAACAAACTTCTTTTATTAAAATACTTTTATATAATGTTATTTATTGAACAATATTTATAGAAATAATGATTAAATATGAATAATGATCTGAAATATAGACATTTATTTCATATCCAATTATTTATTGAATATGAACATTTATGTAATTAAAATGTATCTAATAATATATATAACCAATAATATATCTAATCCATTTAACTACTGTTTATTATTCATTACATTAAAGTGAAATCTCTATATTTCGTTATAATTATATTTGTTAACAGATTTTGAATACAGCATAAAAATGAAAATAATTTTTTTAATAAATCATATTCTTATAATTTTAAACTTAAATGATTTCTAAGGGCACCAGAGAAATATTTAACTATCTTAACTTAATTACTGTAGTGTATTATTGGCTATTTACTAACTGGTCATTGTATTGTATACCACTAATAATAAGTAAGAACAAGTAATAGATAATATTATATTTACTACCTATTTCCAAATCTATCATTTATTTATTATTAATTATAATAAATTTAATATAATTTAACATAATAATTTTCATTTAATAAATTAATCACTATAATATAACCGATTAGGGTATTAAATAATTCTACTTAATATGCTTATATATGATAATATAAATATTATATTTGGAAAATAAATAGAAATAATGGGGTAGTAAAACTACAATAAAATTTTTCATTTATATGATAAAATATTAAGGAAAAAAAATCGTTTATTCACGAATACAAAATATATAAAATCAGTGGCATGTAATATAAATATTATATACATTTATGTGAGCATTAATCGATCAAAATATAATTGAATATAACTGAGATTCTTAGTATATCAATAAATATATAATAAAATATATTGTGTTTGGGGGTATTTAATATATATCATTAAAATAATGGTAAAATGTAAAACTCATCTAACATAATATAAATAAAAACATCACCAATAACTAAACTTTGTTATTTGGGAATCGGGGGATAATGTTGTAATATGTTTAAAATTAACAAAAAATTTGGAAATCAGATAGGGGTTTCTATACAAAACTTCAAGTTTCTTAAATTTCTGAAAATGTAGAGCAAATTACTAATTTAGATACAACAATAGTTTAATATTCAGGTATTTACCTTACAATCCCAAATGATGATCCTAGTTTGGTCTCCATAGGAGACGAGTTTGAATTGGTCGAGGTGAAGTGCTCTTACTACTCCGATGTGTCCATTTAACACCATCTGACAAATGCCTGCTGGCCAGTTCAGACGTTAGAAACACCGCAAATCATCGGATAGTTATTGAAACTCAGACTAACCGAACATTGACCAGATTCTAATTGTGCTGTCAGCTGAACCGCTTATAACTATATCGTCGTTATATGTCACGCAGTACTTCATTTGGAATTTGTGCAAATTATTAAATTCATTTGAAAAAAAAATATAGAAACTATACGAATATAAATAAGTCTGCGATTTTAGATTAAAACAATTTAATTTCATATTCGGCTATCACTTATTACACTACTTACTAAACCAATTACCATAATACTTATAACAACACTTATTACACCATTTACTATACTTATTACTATGCCATTTACTATAACAACTACTACACTACTTACCATAATATTAACTGTAACTTACTATACCACTTATAACAATAATTACTATAATACTAACTACTACTGAGAATCTATTCACTTTCCAGCATCCATCTCTGGATGAACCTTATTATAAACCACTATAACCATACTACATCAATACTACACCCGCATTACACCAACAATACACCCACACTACACCCACACTATTGCTGCCCTACATACATACAATACCCACATTACACCCGCACTACACCCTACACTACACCCGCTCTAACCCTGCCTTACATACAATACCCGCACTACACCCTAAATTGCACCCACACTACACCCTACGCTACACCCTACACTACACTACACTACACCTTATACTATACTACACCCTACACTACACTACACCCTACACTACACCCTACACTACACTACACCCTACACTACACCTTACACTACACCCTACACTACGCCCGCACTACACCCTACACTACACCCGCACTACACCCTACACTACACTACACCTTACACTACACCTGCACTACACCCGCACTACACCCTACACTACACCCTACACTACACTACACCTTACACTACACCCTACACTACACCTGCACTACACCTGCACTACACCCTACACTACACCCTACACTACACCCTACACTACACTACACCCTACACTACACCCTACACTACACCTACACTACACCCTACACTACACCCTACACTACACCCTACACTACACCTTATACTATACTACACCCTACACTACACTACACCCTACACTACACCCTACACTACACTACACCCTACACTACACCTTACACTACACCCTACACTACGCCCGCACTACACCCTACACTACACCCGCACTACACCCTACACTACACTACACCTTACACTACACCTGCACTACACCCGCACTACACCCTACACTACACCCTACACTACACTACACCTTACACTACACCCTACACTACACCTTACACTACACCCTACACTACGCCCGCACTACACCCTACACTACACCCGCACTACACCCTACACTACACTACACCTTACACTACACCTGCACTACACCCGCACTACACCCTACACTACACCCTACACTACACTACACCTTACACTACACCCTACACTACACCTACACTACACCCTACACTACACCCTACACTACACCTACACTACACCTACACTACACCCTACACTACACCCTACACTACACCCTACACTACACCCTACACTACACCCTACACTACACCCTACACTACACTACACCCTACACTACACCTACACTACACCCTACACTACACCCTACACTACACCCTACACTACACCCTACACTACACTACACCCTACACTACACCTACACTACACCCTACACTACACCCTACACTACACCCGCACTACACCCTACACTACACTACACCCTACACTACACCTACACTACACCCTACACTACACCCTACACTACACCCTACACTACACCTACACTACACCTACACTACACCCTACACTACACCCTACACTACACCCTACACTACACCCTACACTACACCCTACACTACACCCTACACTACACCTACACTACACCTACACTACACCCTACACTACACCCTACACTACACCCTACACTACACCTACACTACACCTACACTACACCCTACACTACACCCTACACTACACCCTACACTACACTACACCCTACACTACACCTACACTACACCCTACACTACACCCGCACTACACCCTACACTACACTACACCCTACACTACACCCTACACTACACCCTACACTAAACCCGCACTACACCCTACACTACACCCGCACTACACACTACACTACACTACACCCTACACTACACCCTACACTACACCCTACACTAAACCCGCACTACACCCTACAATATACTACATCCTACACCCTACACTACACCCTACACCTGCCCTACATCGTCACTAACAATCTCGGCCTCATGGCCTGACATCGTAAACATCGGTACCATATCCGTAGTGAACCAGAGTTTCACCAGAGACTCGGAACTGCCCGTCACCACAATCTTGTAGTCGAATTTGCAGCACAAAACTGCGAGGATTGTTATCGATACATTGGGAAGAAAATGTCGTTCTCGTTGCGTACGTAGAACATAATCGGAACTAAGTAAATTGCAGCCAACTTTCTCCTTCGGTGAATATGTCGTGAATGTTAGCGCCGGTCTTGATGTCTGTGAGAATCAGTTTCTTATTCCAATCGGAAGTCATTATCATATCATTGTAGATCGCAATCATCTGAACAAATAAAGGATTCGTGGTTTTAATGGTACCGCAAAAACATCCGTTTGATGTAATAACTATAATAATTGTACATTGTAAAAATTGAAATTAACAATATTGTCAACTTCAGAAATTAAAATAACTACGGAATTATTACATTTTCTAGGAAATAAAATTTATTTCAAATTTAAAACCATATTAGATTAGTACTTAATTAATATTAATACAATTATTAATAATGAATTGTATATGATAGATACCTCGATATCCTCTTCGTGAATGTTTAGTTTATGCAATAGTTCACTTGAATTTATATTCCAAATTAAAATTTGCCTATTTTCAAATCATAAATATTATAGGGTTAAAAAAAGTAAATTTCATAATAATTTTAATAATCTATAGCAAATTATATATTACATACAAATGAATACATTATTATTAACTAGAAAAGGTAAATTTGATTATAATCGAAAACAATTGAATTACTAAATATTATTCCAACTAAAACGAATAATGACTTAAATAGCATATTAATAATATTGTAGAGATTAGATAATTAGATAATCTTCCCCTAGGTAGTTTATGAATTATTTAATATTAATAAAATTGCATACAGTCTACTAAGAAGGTGATATCAAATAAACATTGACAACCACAATCTATAATGATTTATTCTTTATAATTCAATTACTCAAAAATATAGAATCTTGAAATGCGGCCGGATAGTTAGGAAATTACACCGACACTGACACTGACACTGACACCGACACTGACACCGACACTGACACCGACACCGACACCGATACTGACACTGACACTGACACTGACACTGACACTGACACTGACACTCACCTACTAGCAACCACAGAAATTACTCGGAATGCGTTGGTAGTCAATATGTCGTGGTTTTCTGTACAGCCTCGGTACTCGAGGACTAGGACGCCGTCGAAATCAAATAACTTCAGTTCGCCGTTAATAAAGGCAACAAATACTTGTTCACCCTATTGCGGAGTTTGTAATGGGGTTGGTAATGGGGTAGAGGAGGGTGTTGGTAATGGGGTAGAGGAGGGTGTTGGTAATGGGATAGAGGAGGGTGTTGGTAATGGGGTAGAGGAGGGTGTTGGTAATGGGGTAGAGGAGGGTTTGGTAATGGGATAGAGGAGGGTGTTGGTAATGGGGTAGAGGAGGGTGTTGGTAATGGGGTAGAGGAGGGTGTTGGTAATGGGGTAGAGGAAATTGTTGGTAATGGGGTAGAGGAGGGTTTGGTAAAGGGGTAGAGGAGGGTGTTGGTAATGGGGTAGAGGAGGGTGTTGGTAATGGGGTAGAGGAGGGTGTTGGTAATGGGGTTGGTGTAGAATACTGACATGTTAAAGCGATATCAAACCTTAGTTTAAGCTAAATACGTACTTGAATCTTAATGTTGGTAGCTGCAATTCCGGTGGGATTCTGCAACGAGACACATCTCATCGAGTCTTCCAAATCAATCAACTCCACAGCTCCGTCTTCTTTGCCATGTATTATGCAATGGTCTGCGGTGAAATGACATGTACGAAGGTTGTTGCTAATAGACAGCGAATGGGTGATATCAGGGAATGACTTTTATTCTTATATGTTGGATCATACAGGCACAATCACTCACTCACTCACTCACTCACTCACTCACTCACTCACATAATCACTCACTCACTCACTCACATACTTACATAATCACTCACTCACTTACACACTCACTCACATACCTACATAATCACTCACTCACTCACATACTTACATAATCACTCACTTACTAACTAACATACTTACATAATCACTCACTCACTTACTAACATACTTACATAATCACTCACTCACTTACTAACATACTTACATAATCACTCACTCACTCACTCACATACTTACATAATCACTCACTCACTCACTCACTCACATACTTACATAATCACTCACTCACTTACTCACTCACATACTTACATAATCACTCACTCACTCACTCACATACTTAAATAATCACTCACTCACTTACTCACATACTTACATAATCACTCACTCACTTACTCACATACTTACATAATCACTCACTCACTCACGTACTTACATAATCACTCATTCACTCACTCATTTACTCACATACTTACATAATCACTCACTCACTCACTCATTTACTCACATACTTACATAATCACTCACTCACTTACTCACATACTTACATAATCACTCACTCACTCACGTACTTACATAATCACTCATTCACTCACTCATTTACTCACATACTTACATAATCACTCACTCACTCACTCATTTACTCACATACTTACATAATCACTCACTCACTTACTCACATACTTACATAATCGCTCACTCATTTACTCACATACTTACATAATCGCTCACTCACTCACTCATTTACTCACATACTTACATAATCGCTCACTCACTTACTCACATACTTACATATACGCTCACATACGCACTCACTCATACATACGCTCACCTACACACTAACTGACACATATACTCACTTCCACGCACGCACTCACTCACTCGCGCATACACTAACTCACACACACTAACTCACACACTTTCACAATTCCCCTACAAACCATCGACGTCAATGCATTGTATGGCCTCTTTTGACTTGTTCACGACCATTTCTATACGATATTTACCCTTGGCCCAGTTCTTCATTAAATGGTTTACTTTCATGTACAGCAGCTTCCAATTATTGATGTAATTAAGTCGAGTAGATTCTTTGCATTCTGTGAGTCGTGGTTATTGAAATTAGATTAGAATACTTTGATACTACAAGTACTTTGATACTACAATTTCTTTGATACCACAAGTACTTTGATACTACAAATACTTTGATACTACAAGTACTTTGATCGGCTGTTTAGATTATAAAGATTATAAAAATAACCTGTGAATGTAAAAAAAGGAGAAGAATTCTTAAATCTTGTATTAATGCAAAAATCTTTATCTATACTTAAATAACTATTAGAAAATATGGTCCATTCATTATCTGAGCAATGTCGTTTCCTAAAGTAACAGTTATATAACATATATATTTTATGAGTTTAACATGTCATAAGAATAGCAATTATACAAGAAACATGATAGTAAAGGAATAAGTAATTTAAAAATTAGGTAATACTTTAGATTCAAATTTGTATTCAATAGATTTGTTGTTTTTAAAAAATAACCAAATCTAAATTAATTATATAACTTACCATTAAATTTCATCCTTTATTTATATATATATATGAATATGCAATAATATAGATACATATAATAATATATATACAAATAATATTAATATAACTTACCTAAAATAATATTATAATATTTTATTGATATTCCCACTGAGATTTTACAGATATTTATGTATTTATGACACAGTTAGTTTATTGGAAATATTTAATGAAACAATTAAATTTGATATTACAATTAAATTATTTTAAAACAAATAATATCAATAAACTTATTTCCACAAATATTATTATAATTACTTACTGATATGTATTTATATATTTGAATTTTAAATTCTTTATAATGTCAAATCTATGTTTAAAATGATTACGCTATTATTTATTAGAGATAGATTAATAAATTTATTAAAGAAAGAGGAGGTAAAGGGAGGTAAAGGGAGGTAAAGGGAGGTATAGGGAGGTAAAGGGAGGTAAAGAGCAGTCAGGGAAGGTAAGGGGAGGTAATGGGAGGTAAAGGGAGGTAAAGGGAGGTAAATGGAGGTAAGGGGAGGTAAAGGGAAATAATGGGGGGCAAAGGGAGGTAATGGGGGGTAAGGGAAGGTAAAGGGAGGTAAGGGGAGGTATAGGGAGGTAAAGGGAAGTAAATGGAGGTAAGGGGAGGTAAAGGGAAATAATGGGGGGGGGGGCAAAGAGAGGTAATGGGGGGTAAGGGAAGGTAAAGGGAGGTAAGGGGAGGTAAAAGGTTAACTATATGTAGAAAAAATCAAGTAAGTGCGTTCAATACTTTAAATTATTTTGTGAAAAACAATATTATAATGTTACTTTTTAAATATGTGAGTTAATAAAAAATACACATTTTTTTACCAGGCTTGTTTAATTAACTTGTTTAATTGACAATTTCTTATTATTTGAATCATAATTATACCACTAAAAAGAGTTTATTTTAATTTCATCAATTAACTTTTTATTTAAATAAATAAATGACATATTTATTTAAAATTGAACACAAAGTACTGTTATATATCTAACAATCTTTGTGAATATTACAGTAGTTGATTATCTTTAATCACACATTTAGAACATGTTCAACATAATTGACCAGTAAAATCTCATTGGGAACATCGCTTTAGTAAAACTAACCAGATTTTATTTTGATTATGTATATTATAGCACGACACCGAAACAAGCGAACATGATAATAAATCTTCGATATTCAAGTATGAAAATATATCTTCAAGTACATTTAATGGCAATACGAACAGTATATCAGTTAATTCACCTTTAACCTATATTTATTAAACGCTATTTAATATATAGTGCGTGTATGATTATTTAAATAAATTAACAATAATTAGATACGATATATAACAATTGGGATACAAATTATTCAGGGTGACATAAAATATTCCTGTGTGGAGGGCTGAGCGTCGAATGTGGTGTCGATTGATTGACTTTTACGAGAAACGAGAGAGTTTGGGTAATATAAAATAAAATGATGCATTTGCTAATTGAATTCCTACATACAGAAACAGTTTACTCTAAAATGTTGAATACATTTTTTAATGTACAATAATTACGAATATTATTTTGTAATGAAAGTAACATGTTAGCATTTTAACACATTTTTTTTTGTATATAAAAAAAAGCTATTAATTTTATAAAAAATACTCTTATATTCCATTTCATATAAAATACGAATATCTGTATAAACTTTTATATACATTATTTGTATTATATATACTATAATATATATAACTTTGTATTAGTTAATTTATTATATTATTTTTATTTCAAAATATGGTTAACTAATAAACCATTTTTATTAATAATACTAATATTTATTTGAATTATTTATTTGTATATTAATAACCCAAAGATGGTTAATAACTTAACCATCTTTGTTTATAAAAAAAATAGTCCTTATTTTCAATAAAATATAAAAAGAGGATAATAAATTATTTTTAACTAATACAATTTTTAGAAAATGTTATTAGCAAAGATTCAGTCTTGCTATCAAACATAAACATATTTAACTAATATTAAATAATTTTTTAGTAATAAATATTAAATATCACGCTTTAAATGAATTATTACATAAAGAAATAGTTCCTAATATCTATAAAGTAGATACAAACATTTTTTCTTCACAGGAAAATATTAATAATGTGTAAATATCTAAAATAAACAATTAACATGTATATTTCTAATTGGTTTATTACATTTTTTTTAAAACAATGTTTTTATTTATTTTATAAAATAATATTTGTTGGGTTACTATTCATTTAATTTAGTTATATATTTACTATAAATAATAATATATTATACACTATTTAATTATGTTTAATGTAAATATGAGTTTCATATGATGTACATTTTTGATAGTTATGAAAAAATATTATTATTTTTATTGCAATAATTTGAAAAATAATAGAATATACAGCATCTTATATTTATCATACATTTTGATATATTGATTATTTTAAAACTAAATAAAGAACACTATAATGAGTATTGTAACGTCTAAAATTATTACAAGATATGTACATACCTAACAAAATTAATTAATTATTAAAAGTATTATTATATAAATTTTACCACTAAAAAAAATATATATATATTTTTTATAAACTTTATATATGTGTAATATATTTATTTTATATTGTTTTTGAATATGAAAATATTATATTGTGTAATTTTTAGTAATCTTTAAAATAAATAATAGTTTTACATAATATTTATATTTTTTTTGTGTTATAAGCTATTTTAGGGGTTATCAAAAACTGAAATTTGTTTGAAGACTAGAGATGTCTATGACAAAGTTACTATATAGTTAATGAAGCAAAAAGGGTTAAATAACATATTTTAAGTTAAATTTCTTAATTAGAAGAGAATCACTCTCTCCTATAAATTTACAAGCGGTATACTTTGTATATTATCTGCTGGATACTCTACACCCTTTACAATCGCTATTGTGTCAGTTCTCTAATTTCAGTTTGGAGATTCACGACACCTAGTCTAGGAACTAATTGAGTACATGATTGTATCAAATATTTTCTCGCCATTATTCCATTTTGTCTTTATCAGTGTGTGTTCTTAATATTATGAATAATCAGTTCAGGAGGTTTATAGTAAGCATCTAGGGAGGAATATACAATTTGATATATGGTAAGAACTTGGTGGTGAATACTTTCTGTTCCTCTTATTCTCAATTCTCCAATGTGGAAATTATATCTTAAATGTATAGAAATTGTATTTGTAATGGCGGAGGATTAATATTTACATTTTTACTATTTTAGTTATAATTTCACTATAAATATGTAAATAGATTTATATTATCAATAAAAAATATAAATTTAATTTTTTTTTCTTTTATTTAATAATTTACTCTCGTGTATACCTTATGCATATACTGTATGTATGAATTCAACTGACGAATGCATTTTTTTACTTAAGATTAAAATAAATATCTCAAAATCAACAGTTTATCAATCTATTGACTGACCGACGTTCCACACCCACCAAGCACCATAGAAATATGTGTATGCTGCTTTAAATAAGTAGATATCAAATTTGTTTATACATTTTAAAATTAATAGAAATATTTTGGCTTACTACATTTTAGATATATCTTGTAATCAATAAATTATAGAATATATAAATAATGATCGATTCCAGAAATATTATCATTTTGTATTGTATTTAGTAATGATTCGGATCAAGTTTGTACAGCGAGTTCAAATAATGCAAGAATTATGTGCCAAATTAATTGTAAATTGAATTATTGAAAATAATATGCCTGACATTTATATAAGAGCATGTCTATTAATTCATAAAATGTTACGTATTTATGTTATGTATTTTTATATATATTGAATAAGTCATTCATAAAGTTCAATTGTATTTGCGAATAATTAAATATAACTAGATGTACCATTTAAATCGTGATACTTAATCACTATATTAATAAAATAGGTATGGTTTATTTCACTGAATTAGATTTAGAGTGGTCTTGAAAATACACTGCATTATTTGAATTCGCCGTACAATGGAATTGATCCAATTATTTGCAAATAGAAGTACAATTATAAACTATCCATTTAATAAGTCATTAGAATACTAACATTATCCATTTATTAAACTTTAAATTATCAAAAATAAAATATTATAAAACAATAAATATTTATTAACTTATATGAATATAACAATATAAAAAAAACTTTAATTTAAATTAATAAATTTAGTAGAAATTGTATGGTATTGTCTAGATAGGCTGTGAAACATGCCACATTGTTTACAAATAATGTTATGAAGACAATGGCTAGATAGGCAGTGAACTGTGCTAAATTGTTTACAAATAATGTTATGAATTATTTTTATAATGTTCATGTCTTTGTAGTTCATACATGGTTTATTTAAATTTTATAGATATTAAATTGATCTTGATATTGCTTTTATTTGTTTATCACAGATATTTTCAAATATGTTATTGATTTAAATGTTTTAGATATTCTTTATATCCCTGTAGATTTTATTTATTACATGCAAATATATACCATAAAGATAGTATAACACATTTTAATATTATAAATAAGCATTACCCCATATTATTTTTTAAATTGATTTTTTAATATAATATGAGGAAAATCATAACGATTTACGAAATTAGTATATTTCATACAATCTTATATAATATATAGAGTAATGCATCATTACTAATGTCCAATTCCAACGAAGCGCAAGGAGATTGCAATGATTTTAGCAGATATGTTTGATGATTTCAATCCGATCCGTGTAACGTATTTTTATTTTATATTCACATTCACATATATCGGTATAGTTCATATAATAATATTAGTATATATTATTTAAATAATAATAATTAATGATAAATAGCCGATGATAATTAATATTAAATAAGGATAAATAGTATTGTAATATTTATTTATTAAATAAATACTTGTTAAAATGTAAACATATTATTTATAATAAAGTTTATATACCTATATTTAAATATCAAACATACATAGATAATCCAAATCTACTTAATTCGATAAGGCTAATAAGATCAAAATATAATATTAAAATATTTTATTTAATATTTACATTTCAGGTTCAAATGAATGATTAGTTTATATATATATATATATATATATATATCACTTACCGTGTACTTATTGTATGCCGATATATAGTAATGAATGATTAGTTTATATATATATATATATATATATATATATCACTTACCGTGTTTTTATTGTATGCCGATATATAGTAATGTAAATACAATATATTTTACTAATATTTATAAACTTCGCGCTCATATAAAGTGTCAAATTTGAATATACAATTCAAATAATTTAATAATTATATATTATAATATTGAATAAATATATAACTTATATGTAATAATTATATTATCATATATGATTTACTAATTATTCTATATATAGAGTCTGACAAATATAATACACTAACAATTATTAATTACCACTTATTTTTGCTTTGAAATAAGTTTTGGAAAACTATAGTTTTACTATAGCATATATGATCAAATTCTAGTTAAAGCTAAATATAAATTTTAAGTAATATATCATATTAACTATTAAAATATCTAGTATAATATATCTAGTATAATTAGTTATTTCAAGTTATTCAATATGTTATGAAAACATTTTATATTGAAAATAAATATGCGTTTTCCCCATATTTTTCTATTTACATCGGTAACTAATAGAAGGTCTATTAATATCAAAATAATATCTATATTTAATAATACACCATGTATGAATTACAAGATATGAAAATTATAAAAATATAATTATTTGTAAACAATGTAACATATTTCGCAGCCTATCTAGCCAATGGTACATACATGTTTGTATTTTTCAAAGATCATAAACTATTTTAATTTTAATAATACTAGATTTTATTCTATATAGTAATGTATGTGGATTATTATTTTTACACTTTGCAACATTTTTAAATGGGTTTTAAACAAGATTATTTCCCAATAATCATTATTTTAATTTTAAATTCGAGAACTTGATATGAATCATGGATATGAATATATATTTTAAATTTTCTTTGGATTTTAATTATTAATTTTATTATTTTGATATATTATATACAACATATATTATTATTAATTATTTTGTTTTAAACAAATATATTAGCAGCATTGTGAGATCAGCTAGGAATATTTTAGAATGAAAAAGAATAGTGATATAAAAAAGGTTAAATGTTTTATACTATTGGTTGAATAATAAGATTTCGGTTTGTATCTTGAAAGATCAGGTAAAGGTTGCGGATAAAAAGTTTCGATTTTCAGGTATATTAATACGAAAAAACATTAGGTTATATTAGTACATTAGTTTATGTCGTATCTTCAACTATAGATTACTATTATTCTTACTTAATTATTGTATAAGTTGTTAGATTAGCTAGCAAGTAAAGTGAGCTAAATAAAATAATATACAATACAGTATAATAATAATACATTATATGCAAAATAATTTACTAAGCCATATTGTAATACAATATTATAAATACGTAATTATCTATTGAATTTCCTTTCTATGGCCAAATGATTTACTATTCTTTGTATGGACGTAATCTATATTCAGGTATATATATTATACTTTCAATATTCTTAGGAAAATTACAAATAAATTAGCTTGTTATAATAACATAAATATATTTATAGTAAATGGCATACCAAGAAAGGTAAAATGAATTATTATGATATTACATGTACTTACTATTATTATATTATTACTTTATTTATATTTTCTATGATACTCCCATGATTTTAATATTATTATTTTGATCTTACAAAAATCAATATAATGTAATAGTTTATAATAAATATAATACAATTAAATTAAATATAGAAATGTAAATGAATGGAGTTTATATTTTAATTTAACCACATATACATTATATATATAATATTTTTCTTTACTAATTTATTATTATATATCTATGATCAATATAACATATTTGGATTAAATAAAATCATTGCTAAATAAAATTTAAAAACATAAATATTTTTTATATAAAATGGATAATATATCTAATGAAAAAGAACTGAATATTAATAAAAATAGCGATAATGATAATAATATAGGAAGGCTGAATATTAACGATAATGAAGTTGACCCTCCAGAAATTGGTTTTATAAATATTAAATTGAATTAATGTAGTGTTACCATGGACGCAGTTTGAAACTTTTAAATACATTATAAAATAATATATATATATATATATATATATATATATATATATATATATATATATATATATATATCTCTTGGAATAGTTATAATTCGATTTATATTTTCTCATCAACTTCAGTTGTTAAATAAATTTACAATTTTGCATAAACTTAAAAAACTTTCTGTATCATGCAAATTAAAAATCTTTATAATACATTATATTATCCAAGATTACCAATCTTGAGATCTGGTATTCTTAGATATATAATACTACATTATATACACCTAATTACTAATTAGTAATTAGTTTATTTATCATAAGTGAAAAAAACGTAAAATTACGTAATTGAGAACAAAATATCATATTTTTCAAAGCTTATTAGATACATGATATATAATAATAATTAATCTTTAAAATATAATTATGAAAAGTATTAACTATAGATAAATGTAAGTACCAGTGAATACATCTTACAAAAAACTATTATTTTCCATCGCAAAACATATTTCATTAATACCATCTACATATATATATCCACATGATTGGCTAGTATACACTATATTTTTAGGTTCGTTTTTAACAAGTATAGTGAGTTTGTATTTATGGATCAATAAAAATGATAGGTTATTCTTTACTATATAAGATAGCTAACGCTGACTACGCAATACGCATCAGTCGAAGCTCTGTCAACGAAAAGAGAACCGAAGTTGGTGAACCTGCCTAGCTCCGAATTCCAAATGATTCGTAACGATTCGCCGGATCCCGATGAAGACAACGCAGCGGCATATGCCGCGTCTAGAGGTCAACATTCTGTGACCTACGGGACAGTGTCGTTTGAAGATGCCCGCAAAATGGGAGGTTTCGATGTTGACGAAGAGTTCTTAATCAAGAACAATTCTAGGTAGGGGGTAGGGTATTTTGAGGGTAGGAAACGTTTTGTAAATATGTGTAAATTCTTCTAAACAGTTTAATATAGAAAAATATACATAGAAAATGTAAGTTGGGTTCATATAGTGTGAAATAATTTAAAAAGCTGATTTATTGTTGTATACCTCTTGTAATGGTTTCTGTACTTAAACTCACTTACCTATTGTAATGTGTTCTGTACCTAATGTAATTACTTACTTCATGTGATGATTCCCGTACCTAATATAATTATTCACTTACTCAATGTAATAATTCCTCTACCTAATATAATTGTTCTTACAGTTTTTTTTCAGATTTATTAAAACATTAATTAAGATATACAGTTATAACTGTTGTGTGTTAGAGTGAATTGCCAATATTGCCAAATTGCCAGTATGTCATTTATTATATATTTCAAATTCAAATATAATTTATATTTATTCAAATATGATATTTAAAACTCTATGTGAATGTTTATTGAAATAAATTTATATTCTCAGAATATCGACTCTAATCGTGTTGAAATAGTAATAGCGATTGCTAATGCATAGGCAGGACAGAACGTTTACGCTGGGCGGCGAAATAGACGATATCAAGTGTCGAAAACAGCGCTACGTTGATGTAGATTTCACGACAAATCCGGAGACGATTGAGTATGTGCCACCATTACAGGACCCTTACAAGAAGGCTACAGAATATTTCGCGAAACATGGCATCAATGAACTCTTCGGGGTTTGTGGTCTGTTATCCTTTTGTATCCATTATTTAAGTTATATTTTATAGTTATTAATAATTAATTTGTTATCTATTTGTATCCATTATTTAAGTAATATTTTATAGTTATTAATAATTAATTTGTTATCCATTTGTATCCATTATTTAAGTTATATTTTATAGTTATTAATAATTAATTTGTTATCCATTTGTATCCATTATTTAAGTAATATTTTATAGTTATTAATAATTAATTTGTTATCTATTTGTATCCATTATTTAAGTAATATTTTATAGTTATTAATAATTAATTTGTTATCTATTTGTATCCATTATTTAAGTTATATTTTATAGTTATTAATAATTAATTTGTTATCTATTTGTATCCATTATTTAAGTAATATTTTATAGTTATTAATAATTAATTTGTTATCCATTTGTATCCATTATTTAAGTAATATTTTATAGTTATTAATAATTAATTTGTTATCTATTTGTATCCATTATTTAAGTAATATTTTATAGTTATTAATAATTAATTTGTTATCTATTTGTATCCATTATTTAAGTTATATTTTATAGTTATTAATAATTAATTTGTTATCTATTTGTATCCATTATTTAAGTAATATTTTATAGTTATTAATAATTAATTTGTTATCCATTTGTATCCATTATTTAAGTTATATTTTATAGTTATTAATAATTAATTTGTTATCCATTTGTATCCATTATTTAAGTAATATTTTATAGTTATTAATAATTAATTTGTTATCCATTTGTATCCATTATTTAAGTAATATTTTATAGTTATTAATAATTAATTTGTTATCCATTTGTATCCATTATTTAAGTTATATTTTATAGTTATTAATAATTAATACATTTTTTACATTCATTTCAGTATCAAAAAACAAATGTTATTTCAGTACACACCTATTATAATTTGACATAATTAAACAATATTCATGCAACCATTTTATGTAATAGATTTATGTTATTATTTATGTAGTTAATTTCGATGTATCTATATTTAAACTTTTAATGTCGTATCAGCTAATTAATAATTAGTAATTATAGTATCACGTTTCCTCTAGTCAATAACTTTAAACTCTTACCATTGATATTATCCTACTTTTACTTATCCTTATATACATACTTTCGATTCCAGTGAAATTCTAACTTCAATTGATTATTAAAAGAATTATTCTCTCACTTTACATATAATAATGTAAAGTGATTTTACAAAACTCATAGATATATCTATATATGTATCTAAAATTTCTGATATACCTAAGAGATTGTGTCATAGTAAATAAACCAGTAAACTAAATAATGTATGATAAAGTTTCAATTAAGAACAATTAAAAGGGGAATTATTAATTGCAAACTAACTGAAACCTTAATTATCATAATAACAGATCACCTCACAGCATCCTCTTTTTTCCTGATACGCAGACGATCACGGCGAAAATGGTTCGAGAACGCCACCTGGGTCAGCCATACGGTGCAATGCGAGATCTTCTATTGTCGTTGAGGTCGCGCGATTCTCTACGCCGATGCCACCTCGCCGACTTCAAGCCCAGCGACCCCGCGCTCGCCAGGCGCTTGGTACCGTCGTCTTCGGGCGTGCCCAGCGATGAAATGACCAGCCAATCGGATGGATTGGCGGTCAGCGAGATGAGGAGGCACCGTCGACGTAGGTCAAGTTAGTGTTCTTTGTTAGCATTGTTAATTAAATAGATAATAATACATATGTTAATATAGTAATATGAACAATAATTCCTAATAGTTTAATAAGTTTAGGATAACAATGGTTAATTAACTAATATTCAATTTTAAATTATGATTACATTTAAGTTTTTGTTAATACATTTTTTTGAACCTTTATACATTTATTATAAAATCATTTCAAGTTGTGAAAATAAAATAATACACAATAATTGTTATTAACATAGTTTGTAATAAGTTATCATATCATAAGCAAGGTCAACGGAATCACATAGAACAACTTCTTCATCTAATAAATCTACGAAATTAGAAGACAAACTTGTTAGATATTGTAATTTATGCATCTAAAGAATAGATATCAATAATTACAGAATCGGTTGTCAGTTAATCCATTAATATTTAAATAATAATGATACAAATATAATATATAATTTATCATCTCTAAAAATACAATGAACAAAGATTGTGTGCATTTAAAATTATACCTAACTATTTAAAATATTTAGTATTACATATAGAATTAATTTTTGAATAATATTAATGTTGGATAATCAATTGAACAGACATCAAATCGACCACCTTCAAAAATCAATAACATAAATCCTACACAGATTAAGGTTGCATCCAATTTCTTTCCTATAATTCACAGCTTAATTATATTGATTTATAATATTAATTTAATGGATATAATACCTTTCATAGTCCGGAGATGAATCAATATAAAAGTTATCTTTCATTTACTTAATAGTAAGTATTTATAATCATGTTCTATTAACCCTTTAATTATTACATATTACAATTATTATATTATTATAACATGATTATATTATAAATATCAGATTATAATGTTAACAAAATTATATTGGCAGTTTTAAAAAATTTATATACCATTAACAAAATTAAAATATTCAGTACTTCTGTCTAACTCTATTTAGAATGTTAGGCTAGTTTATAATTACAATCATGAATAGAGAGTCATATTAAAAGTCATAAAGAATATATGCCAACATTATATAATAGTTATATCAATATTAATATGCAAACATATTTATTATTAAATTGAATAATAATATTTAGTAATAATTATTGTTTACTGCAAAAATATCTGTTAACTAATTAATTTATTAAGTGAAACTACTTCAATATATGAATATATTATTATATGATTGTAATCGTCTATTTGATTTAGAACCTATTATAATTCAATGTGTATAGCTTAACAGTACTATTCTAAAACAGGTTTGATCCAGTGATGCTTGCCTGACCAATGAACTATTCCATCAGAATATATGGGTGTAAACATACCTACTTACTATCTAAATATTACATACTCAAGTATGTTTTATAATAATATACAGTATTATATACATAGTAATATTAATACACATTAAAATATCAATACTATTATTAATGTATCTCACTTATAATGTATTTAATAATTTGTTTTCTGTAATCATTCAATAAGTTTTAGTAAGATCTAAGTAAGATACAGTTACAAATATATATATCCATATTAAAATAAAACCAATTCAATATATATCCATATTAAAATACATTTATTATGTACATATGATAACATTAATGATAACATTATTACTATGAATACAATAACAAATTAATAATAATAATATTTATTACATATAGGAATTTATATTGTAAAGGAAGTAGTCTAACAATAACGGACAATAATGTTGTATCACATACATGGAATAAATAACATAAATTATTAATCAGTTAAAGTAATATCAATAAGGTATTAATAACAAGGTTTAATAGATTTCAATTGATACAAATAGAGTTGTATTTCCAACAATAAGGAAGAGATCATTATTTTTTCTGAGATTTATACCGGCTGTTAATAATTTAATATAATCATTAATTATAATAACTTTAAAATAATATTAAAATAATTTACTATATCGGATTACAAAAAGAAAGATTTGAACTATTTTTTGATGTAAACATACTCTTAATTAATTTACACATTCAGAAGTAGTTGCGAATAGATATGAATTAAATAAAGAAGGTAAAATGCACCCCTCAGCTCACCTGAGAGTGGGATCATCGTTGTGATAGTTATTGGTCTGGGCGACTGGAGAATGTCGAATGGTTCCTTTGTAGGTGGTGTTGGTATCGGAGCTAGACTTGTAAGAGAGCCGTTTTGCTGGCAATTATAAGTACGATAAATGAAAGGAAATGTTAAATAGTAGTAGTGTATAGAAGTATTTGAGTATAGAAGTAGTAGTGTATAGAAGTATTTGAGTATAGAAGTAGCAGAAGTATTTGAGTGATAACATACATGTATATCTAGGCATTGATGCATTGCATTTTATAACACGTAAAAAAAGTGGATATTCAATACCCAGGATTACATATGTATTGGATATTTACTACCCAGGATTACATAAGTAGTGGATATTTACTACCCAGGATTACGTAGTGGTTATTCAATATGCAGGAAAAACAAATTTAGTTGATATACAATTCCCATGAATAACATGTAGAGTCAACACCAAGCATGACACACAGTGGTTTAATTGAAAATACAAATGTAAACTTTTCATACTGCAATACAATAAAATAACTACATGCCGTAATTAATGCAGTGTTTGTTCTTGATATAACTACTGACCAGTGTCTTCACCGGTCAGTGAGGTGACATTGTTATTCTGCAGAGGCCAACCTCCACCTAACTGCATGTTCGTAACCTGGGAAATTAATAGTTGTAAAAGTAATAGGTTTAATAGTACAACTAGTAGTAGTAATATTACTAGTAATAGTAGTAGCAGTGATAATAGTAGTAGATGTAGTAGCAGTAGTAGTAGTAGTAGCAGTGGTAGTAGATGTAGTAGTAGCAGTGGTAGTAGTAGTAGTAGTAGTAGTAGTAGTAGTAGTAGTAGTAGTAGTAGCAGTGATAATAGTAGTAGATGTAGTAGCAGTAGTAGTAGTAGTAGCAGTGGTAGTAGATGTAGTAGTAGCAGTGGTAGTAGTAGTATTAGTAGTAGATGTAGTAGTGGTAATAGTAGTAGTAGTAGTAATTCTAGTAGCAGTAGTAGTAATAGTAGTAGCAGTGGTAATAGTAGTAGTAGTAGTAGTAATGGTAGTAGCAGTAGAAGTTGTAGTATTATTTTTAATATTAGTAGAAGTAGTAACATTATACTTAGTAGTAGTAATAGTAATACTAATATTAGTAGAAGTAGTACCATTATACTTAGTAGTAGTTATAATAGTTCTAAAGTAGAAACCTTCATTGACAAGTGGCCAGAACCAGAATGTTGTTTACTAAAATTGGCAGCATTACAAAGTCCAGGTAACACAATGTTATCAGTTTGTGCTGTTTGCGAGGCTGGCTACGTATTGAGGAAGTATTCAAATAACTAAATAGGTATTCAGCCGTTATGTAATTGCCATGACTTGCAGTGGTGGGTAATTGCTCACAAGAAAAAAAGTAAAAATAAGTTATTACAATTTAAATTGGTACAAAAGAAAAATAGATCCGACAACAATGCTAACAATAAAACATATTGAAATCCTATTAGAAATGAATTAATACAAACTTCATAAATATGATTTACTAAATAACTCAAACGATAATAAATCCCCGATAGCAATTTTGTCTTGTAATTGTAAATTATTTAGTACAAATATTTTACCAACAATTTACAATCATATCTTTAAATTTCATAATCTATCGTTGACCCATCACCGATAGATAAATATATTATTTACTAAAGCTCTCTGCTTTAGTCTTTTATTGCAAGCCTATCTAAGTCTATGTAGTTGAAATTCTAGATAAAAGAATCTAAATTAATATTATTTAAACCATATGATGAAATATCAGAATCTAAAATATTATTGTATATTTTTTACAGATTTTTCTTTAATTCACTTGTGAACGTTACTAATTCCTATTTTTCAATTACTAATTTCAAAGGTTATAAAAAGGTTTACGAATAAAAAGTCTAATTTAGTTTACTGCGTGCTAAGAAAATATAAACCTGAAAATCGTTAAAGTAGACAATTGTTTTTGATCTCTCCTCGTCCATTACAGTAATTCCATCAATGATTGACAACGTCGGTAAACGGTAGATCAGGATTGGTCGATGCAACATACGACGTGCCACCTAGTGGATGCGAGACGGTATAGGTTGTTTATGTTATGAGAAGTAATCACGCATTTTAATTATTAGGACATCCGTATGTATTTGATATGGTTTAAATTATCTTACGAATATTAGCTAATTATAAATACTTTAACTTTGATATAGAGTATTGTTTATACAAAAATATATAGTATAAATATGTCTAAGTTACATTAATAGATTCAATTAATCTGATTGATATGAACTGAATATTGATAAATTAATTTTATTGCTTAATAAATTAAATTATTTGTAATTATATTAATCAATAGTATCATAAAGATATTTAAAAATAAATTCATATTTCTTGATAACTAAAAGTTAAAATCCAAAATCAAGAGAGTTTATTTAATAAATGTTTAATATTTATTTTAATATCTGTTTTTATTTATTTACCTGTACACATTCAACAGTACATTCTTGGTTTTACATATCTAATGTTAAATAAATATAATAATTACTTCTACAATGAAAGTAGTAAATACTATTTAGTATATATAAATATCTATATTTAAGTCATTATATTTCTGTTACTATGATTAAAACAGAAAATGTACATCATTCTATATTTTGGAAATTATTAATTAAGAGATAAAATATTTTATTTTATTAAGCAATACATCTAATTAGTGATTAAATTATAGGTAAACACCATAATAACTTTTATAATAGATTATTTCCCTGTATATATGAACTTAATATCATATACATATTACAGTTTATAAAATATGTTGGTTTACACTTGTTTTGTAACACTTGTAGAATCAGTGGAACTAACTGCATTGCTGATTAATGAAATTTCCAACAGATTTTGTATGGGATCTAATTTCTCTAATTCATTGAAATCCTGATAAACATATGTATTATGGTAAATAATAAGTTGAAATAAATTGAAATAAATGATTTTATTCTGGTATAAATACTAGTTATTGAGTTTAATTACGTGATTTGTATTTGGATTTGGATTTTTATTTGGATTACCTGAACACGATTCATTCCTAAAAACAACCTTCTCAGACTAGTCACATTTCCAATATGTGAAAGATCCTGATAATAAGATAAAATTATATGCTTAAGATAAAGAAAGAGGAAGGGAGGGAGGAAGGGAGGTTGGGAGGGACGGAGAGAGGGAGGGAGGTGGAGGGAGGGAGGGAGGGAGGAAGAGGGAGGGAGGGAGAGAGAAAGAGAGAACCTTGAGACGATTCTCTTCAAGGTGGAGTTCCTGAAGGTTCCATTGATACTGAAATGAATTTTCATTAACACACTTGATGCGATTACGATCCAATACCAATTCTTGGAGGTCACGCAAAGACTCCAGACCATCGATCTTGTTGATCTCATTGCCTACACCGCGTAAAAAGGTCACTAAAAGCAGGTAGGTTCACCGAGTGATGTAACTGACCTTGTAGGAAGAGAGCCTTGAGGGAAGGCACACGGTAGAGCTGAAGTTGGGTCATATCGCGGATTCCGTTATACCTGCCATAGGGAAAACTCAATAGTAACGTACTTGAAAATGATTTGACGAATTTAATACAGTCTCTCGATAGCTCTATGTTAACAATCTAACTCTCCGTCTCTACATTTGCATTTCTATATTGAGCCATATCTACTTATCTCTTATCTCAGTAAGCCCTTATCTATTCATCGCTATACTTGAGTTTCTTAACCATCGGACAGTTTACCAAAGCCTACGCCTACGTACCCAAGATGAAGAACTTCGAGTTTCACTAGCACTTGAAGACCGGGTTCGATGTCGTTGTAAATACTTGCCGAGGAGCGGGCTGGGAGTTGTTGGGAAGCCGATGCACCGTTGCCGTGTAGTTTCGCCGCCTGGTTAACGATCGTAGAACTAGCCGACGTCTTGACCACCGGACAGAGAATATTCTCAATGTGGTTGTGGTTTAGACAGAGTACCTGGTGATTAGTGAGGGTAATGAATATTGCCCATAGGATATTAAAAATGCAATTATAGCAATTAATCTGTTTGATTATATAGAAATACTAATGTGTGTTTTAAATATCTTTTCTTATTAGTATTTTTTATGGTTTATAATATCGAATATTTCGATATCAGTATTTTGACATGGACATATTTCTGTATTAGAATGTGTTATGCAAATTAATCTAGACGATGTGTGAATTGCAACATATAAAACTAAGATTTTCTAGAAAGTTGAGGAAATTTCAAAATTTGTTAAACTTTCGTTTATTAATAATACACACCCTAAGATTGATCAAATAAACGAGTCCTCCAAAAGATGTTAAATTGTTGTGCTCGAGGTTTACACTGAAATTGTTTCAGCAAAACTTTGTAATTAAACATTATGTCATGAGAAATATGCAGTCATGTCAATTTAAGTACAATATAAAATAGGTACAGCATCATTATATTTAAAACCTTCTCAAATTGTTAAAGAATTCACCTCTACCCAAATCTACACTTCTGATACTCATCGTTGGAAAGTCCAATTCTTTTATCTGCAGGTATTCATTTCATAATATCATAACAAAGAGTTTCGTCGAATTCAAATCCAAATATACGAATACATACCTTGGAGAAATCCACCAATGGCATTTTCTCGGCCACGAAATCTACAGTTAACCTGCCGCCAAATATTTCTTTGCAGTGTTGAATTTCGTGTAGTTCCTACGTAGAGAAATTTCGATAGAGAACGAATAAAAGCGATTGAAAGAATAACGGATTTCATTTATTGTTCGAAGGAAATAATTTTCGTATTCGATTAATTATTCGGACTAAAGATTATTCGGACTAAAAAATATTGTTACAAAATTATTATATAACAGTGGTTGAATAATTCCTACTACTTACAATAATGTATAGTGTGTACGATATACTGACCACAGGTTTACCGTCCAGTGCTTTCAAAGTCTTCAGGTGGTAAATCACAAACATTCGGTAGTTATCCAGGGAGTAAGCGGCTTGGTTGCCTTGCAAATCAATGATCATGAGACCACCGAGTTGCTGAATGATTTTACAAACGGAGTACATTTATAGACGAACCGAGTACATTAATAGACTAACTGAGTACATTTATAGAAGAACTGAGTACATTTATAGACGAACTGAATACATTTATAGACGAACTGAGTACATTTATAGAAGAACTGAGTACATTTATAGACGAACTGAATACATTTATAGACTAACTGAATACATTTATAGACTAACTGAATACATTTATAGACGAACTGAGTAAATTTATAGACTAACTGAGTACATTTATAGACGAACTGAGTACATTTATAAATGAAAAATATTTAGATTTGGGCAAATTAATAGTAAATTAAAGTTAAAGTGATATTGTTTTTTAAAAATCCAGACTTGTAACATCTGTAATATAAATAAATATTATTTATAAAAAATGCCTGGATTTAAATAGCTAAATAAAGTAACTTATTACTAAATTGTAGTGACTTTAAACTACGAACTGTTTACATTCAATTAAGACAACCAATCATGAACCTTTAAATTGAACAGCTCACGAATGTTCTTAATTGTGTTATTGCTAAGGTAAAGTTCGCTGAGGGAGTTCAAAGATGTTACGAAAGCAGCCAATGAGCTGACGCGATTGTCATTCAGATCCAGGTACTCGAGTTTGGTGAGCAGGTGGAGACTGGCATGCTATTGACATATCGACTTGTATAAATAAACGCTAGGTCATATGATGTCTACTTTATATAATAAGTTATATATCTAGGTGCATTATTACCAATAACTATAATTATAATATAGATTAAATCAATACCTTCATAATAATGTTGGTAAATACTTTTACAGAAATTGATATATCCAATATTCGAATAAATACATCGCTACTAGGGGAGGATTTTGACTGCAATTCTAACTGCAAGTCTCGCATATGATTATAGGTATTAGCAACCCTTCAAAACACAATACAAGTTAAATAGATCCTCCATACCTCTATAGATAGTTAATCCTCCCTACACCCACTAGTTGAACACTGCTACCCCTCGCCAATAGCCTCCACAACAGACCTGCAGACAATGCACGAGATTATGAGAGATGTCCAGGCGCTTCAGGTTGTTCAACTGACTGAGTCCGTCAAGCCTCGTAAGACAATTATTAGACAGAGTCAGTTCCTCCAGAAGAAGACACTTGTCGAGCCCCTACGGAGACGTGATGCACTACATTACAGGATTTCGAAAAGATCTAAAACTTTAATACTGATAATAAACTCAAAATGCTAATATTATGAAAAATTGTGTATTAATATAAGAAATACAATTCGTTAAAAATATTGATTATTGATTTAATTTACATTTAGATATTAAATAAAAAGGCTTATTGTTAAATTGATAAATTATATATCCCTGAAATCATAAATACATTTATTTAAATAATATTTCATTTGAATGATTTAAAAGTATAAACCATTATATATGGTAAGAGGTCATTGTAATAGGTCAATACAACTATGCATTAGATACACATGTACATTTGGTGATACGTTTTTCATAAATTATGGTGGCTTAATTACATGAATCGTGTATTTGTCTTGATTATTAAATTAAGCGCATTACGTAATCTGACCTCAATGCGACCGATGTGATTGCAATCGAAAGACACCCACCGTAAATTCTCCAGGCTTTCAAGGTTAGAGATCTTTGTGAGGTTCTGCGAGTTCAAGTTCAAAGTGGTAATCTGAATAAGAAATGAGTATATGATTGTGGTAACAGAGAAGCCTAAGAGATGAGTGTGGGAGGCATAATATGAGAAAATTAGAGATGGAATTTTCTATTAAAAATATTATATATAAATCGCATAAGAAAAAGAAAAATAAGATTATGGCTGTTACATATAAAATAAAAAAATACAGGAAATCTAATTTGATACAAGAATTAGATATAATTAAATTTTCTCCGATTGAATACGAACATTTTCACTATCTAGCAGATTGGGTTTAGGAAAAAAATATAAATTGGTGAAAAAGATGTGGATATGAAAATAGAAATTACTCAGCGATTTCTGGCAACAAGTTAAACTAATATTAAATATAATTGGTACCTGAAGATAAACAAAGCAGTGTTTGCTGATTATGAAATGCTAGAATTGTTTGTTAACAATAGTTTCGATATTGCGGCTGTTGTTTTCTACATTGTATGAGACTAGTACAAATAAATAAAATGAAGATGATCTAATATCTGTAATTTATTATCATACGTTATATTATTAAATTTCTTTATATATACATCACATATATAATATCTTGTATTATTTTCATCGATTAAGAATTATCTGATTGTAAATAAATATTTAGTATAATAATAGAATATAAATCAATGAATAAATATAAAATTTAATATCATTTAAAATATTTAACCAACATATAATAAATTTATAATCCATTTTTATAATAAAATACTTGTTATTGTAGAACAATTATAGATATTAAATATAAATACAAAATATAATAATATAAGTATGTATAGTGTATTGACCTACTGAAAATGAAAAAGTATTTAATATTATATTAATAGGATATAAAATATATTATATTCATTATTTTACAAATAACTTGATTCTATATAGTTTAAAATAAAAATAAATCTACTATTCAAAATGTATCATGTGGGAATGTGAAAGTTCATGAATCCCTTCTTTCACGTTTGTAAATTGAACATTTTCTCAGCAAGATTCTAATTCTGAGCGAAAAAACGTCTCATTTTTCAGAGTATACAATTCTTACGAGAGTGTTATAATGAAGGAGTGTGGGTGTGATAAGAGAGGAGTGTAAGATAGAACTGGTTTAAAACATGGGTATATATTTAAATATAAGGAGAATAAGTAGTATAAGGAGGTATGAAATGAATGTAGAGAGGAGTATAAGATACCTGATAAATATTGATCATAACTACTTCAAATTATTTGTACTCAGCAGTAGCTAACTGTATTGTACGCGACGGTTTCGAGGTCAGTAGAGTTCACTGAGAACTTCTCTCCGAGATCACTCATTAACAATTCTACATTTGTCTTCAGACACAGAGACCGTTGAAAGTCTTTGTTGGTGTACGAATTACTGATGATTTTAGCCTATAAATGGATAGGTGTGTAAGAGAGGAGTGTAAGGAGTGTAAGAGTGTTTAATAAAATTTGTAAGAGGTAAATTGAAAAATTAATAGTTATATAAGCTGTTTTGTTGCAATTTATTTCAACGCTAATTTATAAATAGTAAATATATGAAATTATTTTTAAAGAATACTTACCTGGGTGATTCTGGAACCAGTTGCAATAGTAATAGCTTTCTCCGATTCCAAATCTGTGATTGCTTCTCCATCTAACTTGGTCAGTGACTTCAATCGGCCAATGATTCGAATGCGTTTGTTTTCGGACTAAGGCAAAGAAAGGAAAACGATATGTTTTCGAGGTTTTGGTAGGACTCAAGAAAGGAGATATCTAATGACCTTGAGCCAAGGATTGTGTCGAGTGTCCAGCGTCACCAATAAATACACGTGTTTACGAAGGAAGGAAATCTCTTCTCGTGTACAAGTGAAACTATTCCAACTCATGTTCAGCGTGCGTAGACCCGTCATGGACTGCAAGCAGGATTAGGATCAAGGTCGTAAGATTAAGATAAAGAGGAAAGATGAGATAAATTTTGGGGTATTGAGTTCAATGTTGTAAGGATAAGTAAGAATCTAATGTTACAATTCGTAAATTGGCTGATTTCGGATTATAACGAAGTTCTGTAAATTGCATGTGGCACTTTTTAAACATTTGTTACGAACCCGCATTCCTTCGAGGGTGAGAATTTCATTGAAACTGATATCCAGGTACTCGAGTTCACCCTGAGGTCAAAGGAGAATTTGGCATTAAATAAGGCTGACCATCTTATGAATTAGTTAAATTAAACCTGACCGATGTCGTATCATAAACAGAGCCGAAGATCATTTACAAAGTAAAATTTGAAACAATGTAACTATTGTTATGTTTATATATCATATGAGATCCGTATTACGTATAAAATTGAAGTAGAATATTAAGAAATTATTGAATATTTTCAATTTCAATATTTATAAATTGAAAAATAAAAATGTTATTAATATTTTATTCGACTTTTTTGTATTCTATTGTAAACTATTTTTTAAAGAAAAAAAACTATGGATTTAAAATATAAAGCTTTCCGCGTTGAAGTTTTTGAATACGACACCGGTATAATGTAAATAGGAGGAGGGGAGAATATAGAAGGATGAAGATGGGACATGGGAAGGTTGTGAAGGTTATGACTCAGTTTAACATAGCGGGACAATATCGGAATTATATTCTTGAGTAGTCTGTTTAAATATTAATAACTTTCATGTATAAATATAGATTGCATGAAAAGAGCTACTCGCTTTATATTCTTATGTGAGTAGGGAAAACTCTAATCTAAACATCTAACTCTCTAATCTAAACATCTTTCTTAACCCGTATAACCCAATACACTAATCATTTCTCTACAACTTGCATTAACTTCCCCTATCAACTATACGCCCATTCCTTACAATAAACGCTACAAATCATGAAAAACATCCATAATCATCTATCTAATCTCTACTTCTCCTATCTAATCACCACTTCTCCTATCTAATCTTCACTTCTCCTATCTAATCTCCACTTCTCCTATCTAATCTCCACTTCTCCTATCTAATCTCTACTTTTTTTTATCTAATCACCTCTTCTCCTATCTAATCACCACTTATTCTATCTAATCTCCACTTCTCCTATCTAATCACCACTTCTCCCATCTATTCTCCACTTCTCCTATCTAATCACCACTTCTCCTATCTAATCTCTACTTATTCTATCTAATCTCCACTTCTCCTATCTAATCACCACTTCTCCTATCTAATCACTACTTCTCATATCTAATCATCACTTCTCCTATCTAATCACCACTTATTCTATCTAATCTCCATTTCTCCTATCTAATCACCACTTCTCCTATCTATTCTCCACTTCTCCTATCTAATCACCACTTCTCCTATCTAATCTCCACTTCTCCTATCTAATTACCACTTCTCCTATATAAATCTCCTAATAGAACAATACATAAATTATACTCTAATTCCAATATGTTTGATTTTCTCACTCCACTCTACCCTGCTTTATCTTCAAACCTACACCCATCCCATCCTCTACTCCCGCCATTACATCATACCTCTATACTACATCAAAAGTTTTCTATCATCAACTACATCTACTACACCCTCTTTGAGAATCCCCATCTCTCCCTCATCCTATAACTTACATGTCCCACCCCACACCCGCTCCCCCTACCCGCTCCCCCTAGCCTCCCCCTAACCCTCCCACTACCACGCTAAACCGCACCCACTTCTCGGCCTCCTCATCACTACTTAAACTTCCTACGACATCATCTCACCCTCTTTCTTCATACTTTAATATTCACAATGTATATCCTACCTCAGCATTATCCCACTACTTACCATACTGCACTGTTAGTCTTAAACCGTTATACTATACCCTTCCTAGACATCATTAAACCTCATCTCACTACACCCAACCCTAGACATACACTCCACTCTTCCTAAACTCCAATCTCCACCCTCACCAAACCTCACCCTTACCAAACCCTACACTTCACCTTTCTAAACCCTAATCTGCACCCAACCTAAACCCTACACTCCACCCTTCTTAAATCCCACACTCCACACTACCTAAAATATATTCTCCACTTTTCTTAAACTCACACTCCACCCTTCTTAAATCCCAAAATCCACACTACCTAAAATATATAGTCTACCTTTCCTAAATCATTCACTAAATCTCACACTCCACCCTACCTAAATACAATACAATACCCTACCTTTACCTCACCTTTTCTAATCACACCGTCCCCATACCTCATCCTAATTAAACACCACACTCTACCCTAACTAAACTCTATACTCAACCCATTCTAAACCCTATACTCAACCCGTCCTAAACCCCACACCCTACCCTACCTAAACCCCACACCCCATTTCCTACCCACCATATGTGAGAGATCGTCTACCCTCTCTAAAGAGTTGAAACTTGCGTCCAGGTGTTTAAGGTGTTGCAGGCATCTCAACGTTTCCAGACTCTTCAGTCCGCAACCGTAGAGGTTCAGCTGAGTTATGTTGCCTAGCGACCGGTTGATGGACAAGAGGAAGTCTTTGTCGATCCCATTCATTCTAAACGTTACAAACCTTCGATAAGACATTGAAATACCGTTGACTATATTCTAATCTACTTTGAAAACTATGTATCCTTTCAAGAACATTTCAACCAACTTATTTTAATAAATACTTTCTTAAGGTAGTTTATAATATAAGTTATTCAAAGAGTATTATGACGTGTTAGGAGTTTTGAGTATGTCACAAAGCTTACGAATCTCTTAAAGTGATACAGAGTACACGAATCCCTACTAATTGGTAACTACTTCCAAGTTAGCTAACAATCTAACTTGCAGCGTTTACTAGTACTTGGTGACATAGAGTGTACGTCTTCGTCTTCTGGCTGGGAGTCGACGGCAACCAATGACCTTTGAACTAGCTCCCCGATATTATTGTAGTGTGGATCAAATGGAGAAGTGGGTTGTAACTGAAGGGTGAAGTGTATAAATTTATGTTTGAAGGTGTGTGGAGATGTGTAAATATGTGTAAAGGTGTGTAGAGGTGTGTAAAGGTGTGTAGATGTGTGTAAATGTGTGTAAAGGTGTGTAGAGGTGTGTAGATGTGTGTAAAGGTGTGTACAGTTGTGTAGAGGTGTGTAGAGGTGTGTAGATGTGTGTAAAGTTATGTAGATGTGTGTAAAGGTGTGTAAAGGTGTGTAAAGGTGTGTAGAGGTATGTAAAGGTGTGTAAAGGTGTGTAAAGGTGTGTAAAGGTGTGTAAAGATGTGTAAAGGTGTGTAAATGTGTGTAGAGGTGTGTAGATGTGTGTAAAGTTATGTAGATGTGTGTAAAGGTGTGTAGATGTGTGAAAATGTGTGTAAATGTGTGTAAAGGTGTGTAAAGGTGTGTAGAGGTATGTAGAGGTGTGTAAAGGTGTGTAAAGGTGTGTAAAGGTGTGTAGAGGTGTGTAGATATGTGTAAAGTTATGTAAATGTGTGTAAATGTGTGTAAAGGTATGTAGAGGTGTGTAAAGGTGTGTAAACGTGTGTAGATGTGTGTAGATGTGTGTAAAGGTGTGTAAAGGTGTGTAGAGGTGTGTAAACTAACTTTACTCATATACTCAAAATCAACGACGTACTCAGGTACCACAAAGTCTGAATCGAAGACAAACCACTCGGACTGAGTACTCGTGCACTCACATGAATCTACGGGTCTTGGTAAGGAGTCGTGAATGAAGGAAGATACGCAAGCCTGTTTAGCTGGTTTAGAGGAGATAGATGTCAGTGGAGACTAGGGTTAATGAGGGGTCATCTGGTGTCAGTGAGGCGTTAGTTGGGTTAGCGCGGTGTTAATAAGTTGTTAGTTAAGGTTAATTAAGGTTGAGTGATGTGTTAGTTAGAATGCCATTTCCTAGTTATTTATACATATATATTAATTACAAATTTGTGAAAACCTTCAGGGCTGGCTCCTCGGAATATTGAATCAGAAGATGGATAATTATCAGGATCCACACTGTAACAATGTAAACAATTAGTTCTGGATAATACGGATAAATATATATATATATATATATATGTATATATATGCTTGTGCATTCTTTTAGATGATTTCATTTATATATGAAGTACTACCATAGATTGTCTAGAGGTAAGACATATCTCTCATATCTAGATAACATCAGTTAATAATGGACACATCATCTAAACTTACTTTAATATTATTGATATCAAAACTGTCCTAGTAAATTATTGAAACTATTGGAATCATTTTAATATCTCCAACATTTCCCACTATTTAATCCTACATCCTACAGCTGTTATTAAACCTGAATCCCATATGTCCAATAACCACACTCACTGCACAACTAACCCAATATTATTGATCTCTATCTTATTGATCTCTATCTTATTGATTACTATCTTATTGATCTCTATCTTATTGATCTCTATCTTATTGACCTATATCTTATTGATCTCTATCTTATTGATCTCTATCTTATTGATCTCTATCTTATTGATCTCTATCTTATTGACCTATATCTTATTGATCTCTATCTTATTGACCTCTATCTTATTGATCTCTATCTTATTGATATCTATCTTATTGATCTCTATCTTATTGATTACTATCTTATTGATCTCTATCTTATTGATCTATATCTTATTGATCTCTATCTTATTGACCTATATCTTATTGATCTCTATCTTATTGATCTCTATCTTATTGATCTCTATCTTATTGACCTCTATCTTATTGACCTCTATCTTATTGATCTCTATCTTATTGATCTCTATCTTATTGATCTCTATCTTATTGACCTATATCTTATTGATCTCTATCTTATTGACCTCTATCTTATTGATCTCTATCTTATTGATCTCTATCTTATTGATCTATATATTATTGATCTCTATCTTATTGACCTCTATCTTATTGACCTCTTTCTTATTGATATCTATCTTATTGATCTATATCTTATTGATCTCTATCTTATTGATCTATATCTTATTGATCCTACTAACTTTCATAATCTATTATACTTAGTAACACAATTTACTCAAAAACCGCTGAAATACCCCACGTGACCTATATATGTACCTCAACTGACCTCAACTGACCTCTTAGACTCCACGAACCCGCTGCATTGTCCAATAAACACTTTGCAGACAACGAATTTGCCCCGTAGTCGAGCCCCCGTTGACCTTATCGAATGACCTTTAAAAGATGAATGACCTTCAATGGTCGATGGTCGGTCTCGATATTTCGCTAGTCTCGTGCGGTCAGCAACTAATAGGCTATTAGTCAGAGGTACTCCAGCCTCCATATCCATTTTCTAAATGAGACATGACTTATATAACATAAACAATGGCATGGAAAATTTGAATTGTTTTGTTATATAATGCAGTGAACATATATTTAATATGTATTATGTCATTTAATATAGTTACATGATAAATCATAATAGTTACACCTTACTATTTCATGAGTAGCTTCATAAATAATAATCCGTACCCAGAAATAGAAAAATGCAATTGATATATATAATTTTAAAATCAACATAAATGATATATATTTTAATATGAGATCCCTAGCTTTTTTGTTGGGTAAATTCATTATTTAGTATGGCGATCTAAAAACTATTGTCGGCGGGTACAATTTATATAATTGACAATTTGAAAGAATTTAAACATCTAGTTAATTTTATTTTGGGTCATGATAAGGCCAGAAATTTTTAAACTTTGGACTATTTAATCATTATGAAAATATAATTGATAAAGTCGTCAAGGGAATAAATAGTGGTTAAAGTTTTAGAGCTGGGGACAATATCTCTAGCATACCAAATGCATATAATTTGCTAGCTCACTAAAACAATCTAGAGTTAATCAATGGTAAAGTTAGATTATTTGCACATAAAAGTGTTTGTACCATACAAACACCAGTTAGGCAATAAGTAAATAATAGTTACTAGAAACAGATGTATACTGATATAATATCTATGAGGTTATCAGGTGAAACTTTGTATTGGTCGGACGTGGGGAAGCCCTGCTCCAAGTAAGTCATCAAATCATCTTGCACCCCGCCCTTTGAACTCGGATGCCAAATCCAGAACAAATACTCGATGAGTCCATTTAAAGGCTGTTTTCTGAAATATTTGGGTCATTTAAAGAATTTAAACATTAGGAATTATAATGAGATTGTAAACTGTAATATATTATCTATTATACAATAATGCTATATATAAATTAACACCGTGTTACACAATTTCGATATGACACTAAAAATAAATTTAATGTTTACGAAATAATTATTCTTTGTGGTATATCGATATTTTGATCTAAGACATCATTTATTTATAGCATAGATACTAGCAAAATAGATATCTATAGTAAATGATATTTATTTTATTTATAAAGATTATATAATTAAAAATACTTAATTTTTTCGCAATCTGGTTTGATTTCTTTATTATTTATCATATTAATAAATGACGTATTTTTCAATATTTGATAATATAAATATTCTTTTAGAAACGCGACTCCAATTGAATCGACTCCCTCGCTACCATAAAGGTCACACACACACGAGGCGCGCACTACGGGGTGGAGTTACTTTTCCTTGTCGACGCATTGCAGGTGTTCTCTGTAGGCGTCGTCGAAGCGCATCCTTCGCATGAGGTTGTGGATACGCGTGATGCCGACAACCTTGACGCCGGTGACTCCGTGCTCGCGGAAGTCGAAGGCACAAAACCTCGACGTCAGCAGATCGCTGCACGAAGAGTACCTAGCGACGCGGAGGTGGAGATCGAGGAGTGGTCGTCGAATCGACTGGAAACTAGATCTCGCCTAACAATGCCTTCTTGTGTAATCACAGTTTTACATGCATATAGTAAATAGTTTTAGCTATAATTTATTTCATGTTTGATAATGATAATAAAACGTATATAATTTTGTTTTATAAACATTTAATCTCCTTAGTTAATAACATTTGATCTCATATTTAATCCAGGTGTCGTAATATATATCATTGTTATAATCTCTTATAATTGTTATTTGGTTGCGGATTATTAAATACAACAAATGTGATGAAATAATAAATAACTAATCCTATCAATTGTTTACAATGATTTAAATTATCGAGAAAAGAACTGTTTCTCTATAATCTACTACAATTACTTTATGAGAATATAGTGAAATCAATATAGATGAATATTATATTATATGAAGACGTAATTACAAACCAGACATCAGTATCAATGCCTTCTTCAAATCGCAAATTTCCACCAGTCCGTAGCTCTGAAATCAAATTATCAATTTTTCCCCTGGTGTCCTCTCTAAGTAGCCGAATGCGTGTATTGCAATGCATCTCAGTACTATGGGTAGGGGAAAGGTGAGGATAATTGGGAAGGGATGGTAGAGGGGAGAGTGAGAGGGGAGAGGGAGAGGAAGAGGGAGAGGGTGAGGGAAAGGGAGCGGGTGGGGGAGAGGGAGTGGGAGTGGGAGAGGGAGAGGGAGATGGAGAGGGAGAGGGAGAGGGAGAGGGAGAGGGAGAGGGAGAGGGAGAGGGAGAGGGAGAGGGAGAGGGAGAGGGAAAGGGAGAGGGAGAAGGAGCGGGAGAGGGAGAGGGAGAGGGAGAGGGAGAGGGAGAGGGAGAGGGAGAGGGAGAGGGAGAGGGAGAGGGAGAGGGAGAGGGAGAGGTAGAGGGAGAGGGAGAGGGAGAGGGAGAGGGAGAGGGAGAGGGAGAGGGAGAGGGAGAGGGAGAGGGAGAGGGAGAGGGAGAGGGAGAGGGAGAGGGAGAGGGAGAGGGAGAGGGAGAGGGAGAGGGAGAGGGAGAGGGAGAGGGAGAGGGAGAGGGAGAGGGAGAGGGAGAGGGAGAGGGAGTGGGAGTAGGAGTAGGAGAGGGCACACTAACTCCTTACATCTTTTCTCCCATAATGAGATCCTTGTCTCTATAGAACTTCTTTTTGCATAAAAAGCTTTGATATTCTACAATAATGTAGTTTATTATAATCTGTAGTGATCACTTAATAAGTCACATGCTTACATTGTTATTAAAATATAATTCATAATATATAGTCTGCATTTTCTGTGGTAATCTTTGGGGTTTATTTTAATTATCTTCTAAAATCCAATGAATATGAATAACAATAATATGATTAATTGTCATATCTACCAAAAACTATATTTAATGTGTATTTAATTTATAATATAAATTACAATTAGTTCATAAATAATACTGTTATAAACATTTTACATGGACATAACATATTTTAATATCACTTATTGATCAGACACTTTCGATTACTTACATATTAAATGACTTGATTTAAGAGCGTAGAAACTCAATTCTGAACCTAACTACTCACGATTTCCTCTTTGTCCCCATCAGCTTCCTTACCAATGGATGTAACTTTTGTATTCTCCGGTTCTTCCGGTAAAAGCTTTTCCAATTCGTAATCGATCTAGAAAATAGTGTCTAGTTATTACGCATAGAATATAAACAAATAATATATTCCCTATTTTTATTATGCTGATTACAATCAGTTTGTATCGTTTAATATCTGTGAATAATGGTTTAATTAACTTATTATTAATGGAAATTCGGAAATGTCAAATTATTTAAAATATTCATATTTTAATATTATATAATATAAAAATAAATATATTACTTATTAATAATATATATCTAATTAATATTGTAATATAATATAATAATTATTACTAAATATCAATTGTCGGAATACACCAGTATATTATAATGAATAACCTGTCTGAGTAGAAGAGACAATTTCTTTATACGTTTGAGGGCAGGCTTGAGAATGTCGTGTTTACGAAGTGACAGATTTGATTCGTTTACAGTTAGTATTCGAAATAGTCGTTTCATCTTCATGTTATAAAATATCTTCTTGTTATCAGTTGTTGTCTGCAATAAGATAGCGTGCAATATATGATATGTATAATTCTAATTTTTATATAAATATTAATAAATATATGATATTTATAATTTTTTGGATATTATATGAAATTAGGTGAAAATAAAATAGTATTAAAAAATAATATTTTACATGAACTAAAAATTAATAAAAATTAGTAATCGGAAAAATTAAATATTTTATCAATACCTTTTTATTAGTAAAAAAATAAAGATTATGGAATAAATGCATTAATGTAAACTATATATAATTAAATATTGATTTATATAAACCTCAGCCATAAGTTTCAATGATTTCGAAGTGACGTCATCTCCGTCCAAAGACTTCAGAAGAGGCATGAAGTACAGCAGGTAGGTGACATAGTTGCAGAGAAGGGTCACTGGGTTACCGGTGTAAAGGGTCGAACGAAGACTCAGGTGACGCAATGATTCCAGGCCACAAAGATTCTTGACGTCCTGCGTTTATTTCAATTAGTTTATATACTAGTTCACGAGTTTTATAGTTAAGTTATTATGTTTATATTTAATTTATTATTTAATTAAGCCATTTAAATTATTATATTAAAAATATATGTATTACATTATTATGCATAATTTAAAATAATATAAAAAATTTAGTTTTATGAGTTCATCTCGATGAAGAGTTCTAGAGATATGATTATTTATTTATTGTTAAAAGTTGATGTATCAGGTAATTAGGAAACATTACCTTACGACATATGTCATAAGGTAATGTTACGACATATGTCATACCACCATGTTCAGATTTACAGTATAGGAATCTTCACAATTAGAAAAACATTTCATTTAATTATAGCAATATAAACTATACCCACTGTCAATGAGTTTATTCGATTTCCAGATAATTCTATAGTTTCGAGGTGGTTTAATGTGTCGAGGTGACTTCCTGTTTATAAATCAATCAGAAAAATAAAACAATAATAAAGTAGTGACAATTATTGTTATTTAAAATCGTAATTTATAGTGTAATGTCTATTTATGAATACTAAGTAGACCTATGTTCTGAATCTGATTTTCAGCCACATTAAAATACTTCAATTGCTTTAGCTTTGATAGTCCCTTACAATTCAAAAATGTAGTTAAAGAAAATATTAGTATTATTGAATATAGTGAAACATTAATTTGCATTATTCATTTAATTATTTATTAATCTTCTAACATAATCTGTGCTGAATGTAGAAAGTAGATTGAACTAACATTAAGGGAACATATTTGATTATTGCAAAGGGACAGGTACTCTAGATTGCAGAGTGATTCCAAATTATAAATATCCGAGATGTTATTGTCATATAGACAGAGTTTCTTTAGTTTAGTCAAGCACTCTAGACCGGCTGTATCCTATCATATTTTAACATCAATTTCATAGTTTTGTTTAATGACATAAAAGCTAGGATATAAATCTAATTAATTATCTTTTAACATCAATTATAAATTAATAATTTAAGAGTTGTTTGTTTACAAAAAATATTCATGTTAGTATTATTAACATGTTTATACTACTATACTAAAAATTAAAAAAATATATATATATTTATAAAACTAAACCTTTAATTTACATTCACAAATCCACAACTCTTTCAAATTTATAATATGATTCATATTACTAATTTTAGTAAGTTCTTGGCCAATCAAAATAAGTTTCTGAAAAATATATTACAATTATATAAATAATATTATTACTTTCAACAGAATATTAATGTTTTAAAAGTTTCTGAAAAATATATATTACAATTATATAAATAATATTATTACTTTCAAGTTGAAAGTTCAATAGAATATTAATAATATTTAATTATTTATTAGAAATAATACAAATTTATAAATGATTTGAATACAAAATAAATGCTTAACATTTTAGTAATAAAATTATTATGTAAAATAGAACCTAATGTTTACAAAAAGATGACAACTAATATAGATAACCTGAATATTTTTGAAATAGTGTAAGCAAGCAAACTTATTGTAACCACTAAAAAACATTTCAATTGTATGAACTTTTAAACCTTCCTCTTGAATTTTCGTATAGGGTAATCCATTTGAAATACACTAATAAAGATAGTGTATTGTTATAAATAGTATTTATTAATATATGTATATCCTGTGAGCATTTTTATTTAGTAAATTAAACCATTTCTCGCAAAATATCATCATTTTCTCCATTTTTTTCATAATATTTCATTTTTATTAAATTTGAATTTATAATATACAATTTTTCTTTAAAATCGATTTATTCTTATTATCAACTGAATAGAAAATTATGAATATGATATAATACAATGAATATGTATTAAAAATATTTATATTATAACATATAACTGAAACCCTAAATAGTAAATTATATTAGTACATTAATTATATTTCACTTTGTATTGCATATTTATTATTATAATAGAGAGAATCTATTTCACATATATAATCAATACAAATATATAAAAATACAATATTTATTATAAATTCTCTATTTAATATATTTATTATAAATTCTCTATTTAAAAATAATAATTACCCTAAATATAAGTTTATTTATATATATATGAAAACTCGATTTTTCATTGGATATAAATGTCCTTAGCAACCAACATTGAATAACACTCGATTGTGCTTATAGATTTATAATTTAACACATGTTTATAAAGTGGTATCTAATGATTACAATACTATATGGTAAATTGATGATAATTAAAAATATTGACAATTGTTGAAATCGTGTTCGTGTGCATTGCACTATGTGCAACAACATTTTAAAGTTATAATACCCTCTATGTAGTTACGTCTAGTAGACATGTGTATTAGACACGTTACGTCTAGTAGACATGTGTATTAGACACGTTACGTCTAGTAGACATGTGTATTAGACACGTTACAAAATTGCCATATATATTTATTAACTGATAGTTTATTAAAAAAAATTGATTTCAAAGTAAGCCCCACGGTAATATTTGGTAAAGCTAAAAATAAAATATTATAAATTAAAAACAAATTATATCATTTCTAAGCGTTTGATTTTGTCATTATAAATCCAAAATTACTAATTAACTATCATAACTTATTTAGAAGTATAACCCAATATTAATAATCTATTGTATATCTATAAATATAATATAATAATATATATATATATATATAATTATTTAAAATATTAATTATATAATTAAATATATTTAATTAAATTAATATTTACAGAAATTGCTGAAATTCTTAGCTAGTAATATTTATGATTGGTTAGATATATAATTTTTCCAAAATTGTAAATCCATGATTGCACATAAAGATGAAACTTTTATTTAATTTAATTAATATAATAAAATGCATTCCCCTCCCAATTTGTTATAGTTTGTATTTAGGGATCAACTGTATATATCCATCCGATTCTCCACGAATATTCCTATCTCGATAAGTGCAATGCGGACGTTGTGCGCGTTCAGGCGTAACGTGATATTAAAAACACCAAAGTTAATTTCGGGTAGTATCTCGATATATATATATACATGTTACGAATAACAATATAATACAAATTAGTATTAATTAAACTGAAAAACAATATATATATAAATATTTGTAAATAATGTAATATATGTTTATATTTATAATAATAATGAATATTGACCATTCGCGAAGAACAAACATTAATATTTTACTTATTATGATCATTATTATAAATGTATCAATCATTTAAATTGTTGATCTAAACATTAATTATAGTACATGATTGTAGAATATGAATGATTCAATAAGAGATAAATATATGTAAAGGAAGTTCAGTGAACGTAGTACTTTTGTCATAAGTTTGATGGCACGAAGATAGAACATTGAATTTATAAACTTATCAGAAAGTTGTTATTCTAGAAATGATGCATCATCGATTTTTTTAATTAATAAATATATTATTATATTACTTAGTATATTTTATTTAGATAATATATAGGTCACAGGATATATTGCGTAGGACATATGTATTATGATGATCGTACATTGTACGACGTACAACTTATCCCTGAGAGGATAATCAACGGGGGACCCGCGTCTGGGGTTAGGGTGGATTGAAAAACAATATTTATTATATAATAATATTTCTACCTACTAATGGAATATAAATAAAATATGAAATGTAAAAAAAAATGAAATCCGTTCAGCAGATACTCCGCGCTTTTACTTAGAAGTTTAACATGTGATAGATATATATATAATAAACATGGTGGAAATGGAAAGCATATTCAATTCATATTTTAATGATTAATATTTTCTTCTAAAACCGAACAGCAGGAAATTATATATATATATGTATATAATTGAACAAAAAAATACTTTTATTTTTAAATGTATATGTATATATATTCATAGAATAAAAAAAAATTCTAGGAAATTCAATCAATCAATTTTTTATTACTAAAATATATATTTTTTTTTGTAAACGAAATTTTATAATCTCATTTTTATATTCTAACTAAAATACAAATTTAAAAAAAATATAAATTACAAATAATTTTAAAATCTGTCAACAAAAATTATACAAATATTGCAAATAGTATTGTAATTTAGATTAGAATAATTTATTTAATATTTGAATAATTTAGATAATAATATTTATAAAATTTATTTAAATAGGAAATTGATTTTTTAAATACAGGTATAATTTTTCTTTGAATAAAGTAGTATGCGACTATCCCTTTCTTTTGGATTTGTCAATATTCGAGATGTTTCAGATATAAGTTGTATTATGCATTCTACTACCTGGATGTGACATGGATAAACATCAAATACATAGTCAACGGAGCTATCTTTGAAGTTGATAAATTATCAAGAGACATAGCCAACCTCGGTTCTGGCCAATCTTAATTAAATGTTATCAATTCATAATATGAATTAGAAGAAAATTGAACCTCTGGAATTTTAAATTTTCTTAGAGATGAGTCATTTCGAAGACGAGCTTTCATAATACGATTGATAGCAATCTGCCGTACAATAATGTCACCATCAACAAGCTTACATAATAAAATTTTTTCAGAATGAATACAAAATATACATTTCGTTGAATGTTCTACATATTCTATTCTATTGTATCATTATCAAGAGGGTGCAGATATTGAATAAGATTATAAACATGCCGAGAACCAAATATAATCAGTTTGAATTAAATTTCGAATCACATTCGGGTATATACTATAATAACAAAATGAACAATATATGATAATTCATGGGAGATGGTGGATTTGAACAGAAAAACAAGTAAAATTCTGTTTGCAGTGGTCAACCAAAGATCACTCTTAAAGATCACTCTTAAAGATCACTGATAAAGATCACTCTTAAAGATCACTCTTAAAGATCACTCTTAAAGATCACTCTTAAAGATCACTCTTAAAGATCACTCTTAAAGATCACTCTTAAAGATCACTCTTAAAGATCACTCTTAAAGATCACTCTTAAAGATCACTCTTAAAGATCACTCTTAAAGATCACTCTTAAAGATCACTCTTAAAGATCACTCTTAAAGATCACTCTTAAAGATCACTCTTAAAGATCACTCTTAAAGATCACTCTTAAAGATCACTCTTAAAGATCACTCTTAAAGATCACTCTTAAAGATCACTCTTAAAGATCACTCTTAAAGATCACTCTTAAAGATCACTCTTAAAGATCACTCTTAAAGATCACTCTTAAAGATCACTCTTAAAGATCACTCTTAAAGATCACTCTTAAAGATCACTCTTAAAGATCACTCTTAAAGATCACTCTTAAAGATCACTCTTAAAGATCACTCTTAAAGATCACTCTTAAAGATCACTCTTAAAGATCACTCTTAAAGATCACTCTTAAAGATCACTCTTAAAGATCACTCTTAAAGATCACTCTTAAAGATCACTCTTAAAGATCACTCTTAAAGATCACTCTTAAAGATCACTCTTAAAGATCACTCTTAAAGATCACTCTTAAAGATCACTCTTAAAGATCACTCTTAAAGATCACTCTTAAAGATCACTCTTAAAGATCACTCTTAAAGATCACTCTTAAAGATCACTCTTAAAGATCACTCTTAAAGATCACTCTTAAAGATCACTCTTAAAGATCACTCTTAAAGATCACTCTTAAAGATCACTCTTAAAGATCACTCTTAAAGATCACTCTTAAAGATCACTCTTAAAGATCACTCTTAAAGATCACTCTTAAAGATCACTCTTAAAGATCACTCTTAAAGATCACTACTCATTCTGCGCCAAATTTAGAATTTTGTACAAATTTTATACAAATATCAATCGATCACCATTCTTAGTGTTCGTCCGATCGGACCATCGTGGAGGTTATGTCCTTTGGTAACTCCATCAATCTTTGCAATTACACAACGGCAGCTCGTTCGTATGCAGAAGACAAATCTAAATTAATTAATAAAATTATTTTTTTAAAAAACGATATAAACGTAAACTTATTATTAAATGACTTCGCAAAAATTAACTTTTCACTTTGAATAATTTTTGTAATTGTATGTAAATATTATTATAATATTATATTGTATTGTATTATATAGTTTATTTAATCACCATAATAAATAAATAATTTTGTAAATAGTATAATAGGAACAGGAGACATTACTTATAAATTGGTTAAATAGTAAAAATTTTTGAAATAACTATACTAACAATGTAATGAATTTCTTTCCCAATCTTATATTCCATTCTCTTTCTCATCTCCAGTATTCACTTTCGTTCCATCACATTCGACAACCTATACAATATTAGAACATTAACTAAACAAATAATAATTAATTATCCAAATATTATGCTAATTTATATAAATATATTAATAATATAATACTTAATAATAATATATATAACTTTATATCAGTAATATCCTTTTTTTTCTTCTATATTTTTTATTATAGCATTTGACACATTTTCAGAATTACTACGACCAACTGGAGTGATGTGAGTTAAAAACTCTGCTATCGGTTCAGAAATTAATATATTGGTCTTCAGTTATAAATGATCCAGCGATTTGGTAATCTTTCTGGTTCAAAGTCTGATGAATTATTGTCAATACGTAATGCATTGTATGATGATAATGAAGAACTACCAACACTGTCAGTAGATTATTGGTGTAATGGCTCTTTTGAAGACATAAGCATATTTATATTAGATATTAAACAAAACTCATGAAATAAAATCAATCACTAAATTTAAGATACAAATAATAATATCTCACTAATTATAACCATTAGTATTATAATAATTATAAATAACCTATAAGTAATATTTGATAAATAAGAGAGTATTAACTATTTTAATTATAATAACTATAATTATATATAATTATAAATGAAATGATTGATCAAACCTTCTTGATGATGTACCCATTCTACTCTGGACAGTTGTTGAAATTGTTCTTTCAAGCTGAATTGTAATTTTTCTTTCTTCTCTCTGATCAGTGGTAAATTCTCAAATTCTTCATAACTCTACACTCATTAGCACAAGAACAGCTATTTATATTTTTGCATTTACACGATATATCGAATAAAAATTTATATTTACAAATATGGTCTTTCATCTGTATTGCAAATCTTGCCTTTCCTAAATCGTTCTTAAATTGTCCATATGAGTGATATATCTTTCTAGTCTAGTGTATATTGAATATTTCTTTATAGTCGGTAAAGAAACAGAATACCAAATTTCAAGAATTTTATTATAGTGCTTACCTATAACTAAGTGAGTCTGCAACTTATCAGTAGGCATTGAACATATACCAAATGAGCTAACGAATTTAGAAGTATGTCTGAACTTCATGATAAAATGTAAAAAAAAACGAAAATAAAAAATGAAATTAAAAATAGTTGTTATTGTTATGATATTTTAACACATGCGCATACATACCTTTGTCTACTCGGGGGAAATAAATGAATTTGTTATAGATTTTGTTAGATTGAAAAGCGCAGAAGCGAACAATCAGAAAAAAAATTTAATTGTGTTTTTTTTTATCTTATAAACATTATAACATTATATCGATGATCCACCCCGTCGAGGATCCCAAAGGTCCGATGTCATATGTCCCAAACCCAAACCCTCACATGACATTATCTATAATCTTTGTTTACAAATCATTATAAATTATAGATACATATATTATAATCACCTTAAATATACTAATAATTGTAGAGTATATTTAGATCTATAATATATTTTTTATATAATATTTAATGAAAATTATTTTTCAAAATTTGAATGAAATCCAATTTAGTATATCAAAATAGGCGTGGCTCATATACATAGGAGTGTACAATGTACAGTGTACACTGTACAGTGTACATGGGGCATGTCGATATATTTGAAATTTAATAATATATTTCAACAATATTATTAAGTTATGATAATACAAATATGTTATCAATGCGCTATAGTCAAATGTTGTTTAATATGCTCATTTATAATAAAATAATTTAATAGTAGCTACTAAATTAATAACTTAAATTAATTATTATATTCAATTAATCAAAATGTTATTTTTTAAATTACAATGTTTATATTTTGATGATTGAAATTTTTATAAACAACTTGAGTGACATCTAGAACTTATTAATTGAATTTATATTATTCGTTATAATCCAAGATTACCTTAGGTAATATTGGGTATAACCATAGCTTTCTATTTACCGGTAAATACAAATCTATGGGTATAATAAATAATATATTAAATACTATGTCTTTTGATGTGCTTTTAAAGAATTTATATATATACATTTACTAATTAAAATACTAATTTATAATACTTTTAAGATCATTTAAAATGTGTATATTAATATTGAAAACTTTAAAATATCTTACTATTTGTGAAATTTCCTAAATTACATATGGTTTATATAGTTATAGCTAGTATAGTTAGTTATTTCAAGTTTATAACATGTGTAAACACAATTTTCATATATTATAAGGTATGAAAATTATTATATTGAAAATAAATATGCATTTTCCACATATTCTTTTATTTTTATATTTATATCGGTAATTAGTAGGAGTTCTATAGATTTAATAATCAACCATGTATGAATCATAAATATATGAAAATTATAAAATTAATTCATAAAATAATTTCTAAACAACGTAGCTCATTTCACGGCTACATTGCCAATGCCTAAATTATTAGTCTGGAATTATCTTTTATGAAAATAGTATTGCTAAACGAACTAGAAATCGAAGAAATGCATATTTTACACCACCGTGCATGTCATTTAACGATTACCGACATTTATCGGCATTATTAATTCGTTTTCATAGCGAATTCTATCGCAAATATCTATCGCAAATATTTATCGCAAATAATATCGCAAAAAAATAAATGTGTATCGGTTTATGGAAATATAGAAAAAAATTCAATTCCTATATTTGCTGAGAATTATGTTATATCGAAAACTATACGCTATTTAGATGTAGTAATAATACTAGAAAATACATCAACTCTAAAAACAATGACAAATATTGTAAAATTCATTAAAAAAATTTGAAAAATTATTTGATATTTGTACATGTAAATGTTCTTCTTGCAGCTGTCTACTAGTTAAGATAGTTGCAATATCAAAACATATTTTTTAAATGACCAACGAAGTTTACGTTTAATGTGTATTACAATCAGTCTACCTATTTATGACGGAAAGAAAATTCAGTCATCTGATATTACAAACAGTACTTCGTTAGTAGTATACATCATAATATATGTTTTTTTATATCGATATAATAGTATTTGTTGTATTCTAAACCATATAATAAATATATGGTAAATTTATATATGTTATAAAATAATTATAATATAAATATTTGATTTTTAATCATGATAAGTATAAATAAATCTTACATAATTATTCATCAAAATTAATAGTGTAGAATTGTATTTGGCATATTGATATTATATGATTGTATTTAATTTTCATATGATAAATAATATATAAATATATACTTATAAATGTTCTATTTGCATACGTATTAGCACTAAGTAGCACTATGATTATTATCCTACACTAACGTTAATTATTAACTTCTATAATTTATTATAAATTATTAAATTTAATATTTTGTCATACAGTGTTTACATAGAATTATAAAGTTCCGAAAGTGATCCTGGTTAACTCAATTCATCTGGAATGCAAACCGGGTGACAATTAAAATGAAAAATTGAATTTATAATTTAATTGCCGTAACATTTTATCCAAAATAAAGTTATTTCACCTAATTTCAAGCTAACAGGAATACTAATAACTACTGATTTAAAGATGGATTCGAAAGTAATTACTAAATTGTATGGACAATTATATTATTAAATTGACATATGATATTTTAAACTTCGTATTAAAATCAATATATTTAAAATTATCCGTTGCAGGTAAATCTTAGTTTTTAATTCTTTCGAAAATACTACATACTACAATAATACATACTATAATGTATATGGGAAAAGTGAACCCATAAAATGTCCACCTCTACATGAGTAATATTAAACTAGTTGAATATTTTAAATTCATATATTAGATTTATATCTTTGATTAGTTACAGTGAAATTAATTATATTATAATATTTAATTATCAAAGAGTAAATGTGTTATTATATATGAAATCTTGCCTTTTAGGTATTCACATCAGTATTATGAAAATACAATCAACATTACTGAACAGTTCAATTCCGAATATTGCCAAGTCACAATTATATCTGCATTGATTATTTATTAAAAGTGGCATTCCTGAGAGAATAATTTATCTAAATAAAATTTCATACAAAAAATGTCATGGACATTTAATATGAATTGTATTTATTTTACAAGAAATATAAATTCAAATGTACAGCTAATAAGCATCATCACCATCAGCTTACTGCGAATTAAGCAGAATATATAGAATAGGTCTATTTTCATCTAAGTAAAACTTGTGTGTTCATAATATATATATGGATGTTTTTAAAATATTTTATATTGACATTTTTGTTTTAACAAATATATGAATTCATTTTTAATTTGTCTTCTCTTTTATATAATGGATTATACTTAATATAATAATATTGGATATTTGTAAGTTAATGATTATGGTATTTCAAATATACTAAATATGTATATTTAAAAAATTTCATATTTACATAAATAATAGATATTAGATTATAAATTATATTAAATATATTATATTTAATTAAAATATACATATATATATATTTGATTTAAGTTAAATATGTTACATACTTATAAAATAATGCGTATTTATTTAAATAAAATATATCATATTATAAATTAGGTAAATACAGTTGCGTATATATACATACAGTGGTATATAGGTATATACAAATACAGTGACTTATATGTATATATGCATAGAGTGTTGTATTTGTATATACATAGAGTGGTGTAGATGTTTATACACATACAGTGGTATATATATATATATATATATATATATATATATATATATATATATATATATATATATATATTATAATTCATTGGTTCAGATTTGCTACGATAATGTTGATCAATAGTTTGTAAATTCACTCTCATGATTGATGATTTCATAATTAGTGTTGTCCTATCAATGAGTCTTACCATTAGTAAGAAATGTTATAAATATGAATGTACTTTCAGAAACAAGAATGTTTAGTTGTGTGCTATAGTTGTTAACGTTAGTTAAAAATTAATACAAGTATTAATAATAAATAAAATACATATTGTATTATAATATATATTATATACTTACAATATAATTTAACATTATTATTCAACATTTATTAAAGTATAGATCTTGATTATGCTTATTAATATATGGTATAACATGTATAAAAGACATTTAGCAATATTTTCTATACATTCAGTTAGTAACTATCCATTTATTATTTGAAATGATGAATTTATGATTTACTATGTGTTTTTACACATTATTCTATTATTTATATATTGTTCTGTGTTCCAATTTAAAGATTGCTCTCATTGTAACCCAATACAGGACTAGGAACATTCGACATACAATCTGAGACTTGAGATATTATTGCATTATCTATTTTCATATTTTGGGATAATTTGGTAGATTTGGAATCAGGTGTATCTGTAATTTAGTTTTAGATTCAATGTGTATAAGTATGTATTAATATAATCTTATTAATAATATTTATTTCGCCTATTATATTATTTAAAATAATATAATGTTTATAAATATTTAATTAAATAAAAGTATTACAAACATGTATTCTGTGGCGAAAATGGAGTAACGCAGTATAGAAGTATAGCCGACAAAAGCCCTATAACAATACTAGCAACTGCATAGATTAATGATAGAAATAATCTCTTTAAATATAATTGATCTATTAATGAAATGGTGGTGATATTTTGAACTATTGTAAAATTATTCATAATTGTTATTTAATAAAATAATTTGATTTTAATTTGTATAAGATTAAATTTTATTTTTTATTATTAATATCTCTTAAAAAATAATAGATTGTAGGATCTCTTTAATACTACTGAATTAATTAAGTTAAAGTTAAAAAATGAGTTTATTATAAACTGTTAACTAAGCGAAATATCATACATACGGCGGCGTAGGAGTGATGTATGTATTATGTATAAGTAAAATAAGATTGCGATCAAGCGTGACCTCTACAGTCATTTATGAGGCCTAGCAATTCATCGATGCGCATGATTGATTTGACTTCTGCCCTCTAAAGAGTCCCCGTCTCTTAGTTCCTAGAGGACGACTGAGCCTGATAAGAGGTAGTGGTTTATATTGTGATATATTCTGTATTCAGTCAGTTTAATGATATGCTGTATGTGTGTGCATTATTTTCGACGAAGAATATTCCTGCATTTCTACAATAGGGTAAGCTCTTTTTGTAGAGGATATTTTATATATTTTGTATGAGTCCATCTTTGTAGATCATATGAGTTTGAAGTATGGGCGCAGTTCTCTGATAAAATCGATTTATCCATATTTGTTAGCTAAGGATCAAAGAAAGTACCTAATAACCTCCGGGTTTTCCGTGGACATTATGTAGGGTACACGTTTAACCTTCGTGTGGGGTTATTCGTATGCTTAGTAAAATTAGTCACAGAAAATCTACATAGTTTTTATATTTCATCTTAGCTATAAGTAGAGTTTTTAGTTGTCAATGGAATTATTCCACTAGTCGGTTATATTGAAAGAAGTGTTGTTGTTCATTTTAATACTAATTAGTATTCATAGATCTAGCCAAAGAAGAAATAATAACTACGAAATACATTTCATCAGGCTTCTAGCTTAGTCTTTAGCTATGTTTTGACTGGTATAGATTCTAGCCAAGTAGTTATATCTATTTACGATTATAAATATTAATTTTATATCTTTAGAAATTGGTAAATAGCGCATTATATAAACGTGAAAAAATGTGAATATGTTGTAAATGATTGTTAGGAGATCTCACGTGTGAATTTACTTTTAATTGCTAGTAAGATAGCTTTTACCTAGACCACTGGACAGAGTATATTTTTATGTTGATCCAGATGAATCTTTCAAGTAGTAGACTGGACACTTTTCTGCCTTATGAGATATACGGTGTACCCAGTAAACTACAGTGTCAAAATAACGTGTTTAACACCTATACATTTGTATAGGTGTTAAATACGTTAAATCGGCCACACTTTTGGTAGGTGTTAAACACCAATACAAATATACATGTGTTAAACACCTATACAAATATACATGTGTTAAACACCTATACAAATATACATGTGTTAAACACCAATACAAATATACATGTATTAAACACCAATACAAATATACATGTGTTAAACACATATACAAATATACATGTATTAAACACCAATACAAATATACATGTGTTAAAACATATACAAATATACATGTATTAAAAACCTATACAAATATACATGTGTTAAACACCAATACAAATGTATAAGTGTTAGTCACTACAAACTATTAATAACTATTACTTATCACTATCTAGTTTTCGGGCATAATATTTCAGATGATCTGTTAAGAATACTAAAATAGATTGTCAGAATAATAAATATATAACTTCAGAATTATAGTTTCAGCTGAATTATAACTTCAGTTATTCTTACAGATCTCCAAGGGTCATTAAATTAAAAGTATTTTAGAAATATTTAGGTATCCTAGAATATCAGTTATATGAATTTTTATGATTAAATTTATATAACAATTAACGACAATATATATATATATATATATATATATATATATCAATAAGTCCCTTCAATGTATATTTAATATCATTATTTGGTATATTAAGATGAAAGAATGATTTCGTGATTATGATCAATAATCAAGATAATGATCAATTAGATATAATATTTAAATAATTTACTGAAATTTAAAAATTGTAACTGAGTGATTAAAATAATAAGTTCTATATATTTATTTCGGAATAAGTTAATTTAAAATGGTGAGATGTTCTCTTTTAGAACCGTATAAAAGTATATATTGTCTTCACAATTTCTTCCCTATTACATGCATGTATATTCATTCCAGCGGCTGTAAAAAATAACGTAATTAATATATTTCTCGTTGAGAGTAAATTCAGGATAGATATACATACATATATATATATATATATATATATATATATATATATATATATATATATAATTATAGAGGGAGCTAGATATAGCTTAGTTACTTAATTATCATGAATTCATAATTTTTTGTCTTTTGTAATCTGAATAATTCTCTCTGGCACATCTAGAGTACTTACTCCACACTTCCCTCTTCTTACATAGCTCCTTCATGTTCCTAACGTATTATTCTCCTTCAAGTATACCATCTTTCATTTGGCATACACTTGATTACTTGATACAGTAATTTGGGATAATAATAATGTTTTTAGTAATATAAATTTTTTAGTTTTTTATTGCTATGTAATTAATTATTCTTATATATATTATAATTATTGTATTTTTATCAAATGTTTTTTTTAGTTTGTATTGATGTTTAATTTATTATACTTATAAGTGAATATTAATTGTATGGTTAATAAATGTTTTTAGATTTTTATTGATATGTAATTCATTATTCTTATATACGTTATTATTATTGTATGTTTATTAAATGTGTTTAGTTTTTTATTATGATAATTTCATTATTCTTATATAAGTGAATATTAATTGTTAGGTGTTAAACACGTTACATTGTAATGAGTTAGATATTTGTATAAATGTTACGAGTTTAAAAATTTGAAAAATATTTAATTGAAATTATTTAAATTATAATATAACATTAATATTCAATAGGCTCTATGTATCGTTTATTAGCAATTATTTTACTATACTATATTGTTAGTAGTTATAAACGACAGATTTTATATCAAAGGTGTTAACCATTTTACATTGTAATGAGTTTTATACTTTTATAAATTTTACCAGTTTACAACATTTGAAAACTATTTATATTGAAATTATTTAAAATGTAATATAGTATCAATATTCAATATGCTCTGTTTTTTAGTATATTAGCAATTATTATACTATAATATGTTGTTAGTAGTTATAAATGGCGTATTTTATATGGAAGGTGTTAAACTCGTGATAAATATATAAGTGTTAAACACGTTACATTGTAATGAGTTAGATATTTGTATAAATGTTACGAGTTTAAAACATTTGAAAACTATTTATATTAAATTATTGAAATTGTAAAAAAAAAAGTATCAATATTCAATATGCTCTATATATCTTATATTAACTATTATTATATTATAATATATTGTTAATAGTTATAAATGGCAGATTTTATATTGAAGATGTTAAACTCGTGACAAATGTATAGGTTTTTTGACACCTTGGTTTACTACTACTTTCAAATTACTATAGATTCTATAAGTCTTGGTTTATCCTTGATTATTTTACAATAAAACTCGTTTCTTATTCTGTTATTTCGTTAGATTTTCTAGATATTGCTTGATAAAGTCGAATACTTTTCTATCATTTATTTGTTCGGATTTTAATTTCTCATATATGATTTCTGATAGTTTTTCTAAGTTGTTGATAACTACTCTTGATACATACCCATGATGTTATTTTTAGATCATGATTATATTGTTAGTGTTTTGTAATATAAGGTAGATGATGCATTTAATTGGGTAATTTAGTTTGTGAATTTAGAGCGTATGTTGAAGATTTACAATATATATTCAAGAAATGATGTTCAATCCAAGAAATATTTAAATATTGGACCATTTAAGATATAGCTAGAAGCACACTCTCTAATGTGCTAGTGAAATTGAGCGTAAATATATCTTTAAAAAGAAGTTGATATGTATAGCTAAAGTTAGTTATAACTAATATCTCCACTTCCCGAGCGGCACCATAACGATATAAGTAGCATCAATCGTTATTTAGAGTGATACAATATTAGAAGTATGTTATAATATAGTTGAGTTTTTTAAAGCTAGTTATTTATTTACAAATGCTTCAGAAGTTCATAGGACTAATTAAATAATTCCAGTTCCTTAATTGCAGCCTTTAATAAATTCGTATAATTGTTTTATGATATTAACCATTTTCGGAATTAAATAGTAATAGAATTTCATCATACACTGTTAGAAAAAAGGGTTTTCTAGGGTATATGAAAAAGGGTTTTCCAGAGTGGTCTGTATTAGAACCCTTTTGAGGGTTTCTTGGATGCTTCAAAATAGAAAATCCTTTTGAGGGTTTTCTGGATATCTGAATAAAGGGTTTTCTATATATCTGTATAATAGTTTTCTAGATATTTGAAAAGAGGTTTTTCTAGATATTTAAAAAAAGGTTTTATAGATATTTCAAAATAGGGTTTTCTAGTTTTAAAACATAAGGGTATTCTAGATCATTGTAAAAGGTTTTTATAAGTTTAAAATAACATGGTTTTCTATATACTAATTTTCATATAATTATTACAAATATAATATATATATAATCATTAAGAAGAAAACTAATAACATTATTTGAATACAAAATAATAATTAACATTAAAATGATAATGTATAATACACATATATAATTATAAGTATTATAATAAATAATTATGATATATATTACATATTGTACCCAGATAGATTAAAATATCCTACGTAATAAATAATAATCTATAACATTGAATACATTTATTATTTAATATAAATGTATAAAATTTAGAAAAAAAATGAAGAACATGATGACATTTTTTAATATCCTTCATTTAAAATGCTCATTTTTGATATACTGTATGCCATTTCATTTGTTTATCTATTTTATTATAATGTATTGTTAAATAACGCAGAAATAAAATAGTTTATCATATGAAACAAATATTTATATATTATTATATCAATATCAAAATATCATCCAATCAACAAAACTAGTCATTATAATAATTGAAATACATACATGTTTTTTACAAATGTATTTTCATATTAAAATTAAATGAATCTCTATTACTTATCATTTGATTTCTTAATGTTAGTAGTATTATGGATCATATCATGTCTGTTTTAACGAATATAGAAAATAAAAATCATATATTTATAAAAATAATTTATGATTATTATATAAATATGAATTTATATATATATATAAGTGTTAATATCATTATTATAAAATATCATAAATATATGTATGCTTTTTAATAATCTTATTATTATTTTACAAATTGTATTTGTAATTAGATATAATTATGTTACATCAATTATCTCGAGTTTCTAGACATCGATTTCTAGACATATTGAAAATATGAAGACAATATTTTATATTATAATTTATTGAAATGCAATATATTATTAATTACATGTTTTATATTATGCTTTATTAAATATTAATTATTAATTACATCATATTAATCTATGTATAGAACAACAATTATATAACAAAAATCAATTAACAATGCTATGAATATAACATCAAGTATAGGAATATAACCTATACCCAATATTAACTACAATACTCTTGAACTTTAATATAAGTAATTAAATTTAGAGAGATGTCTAGAGTAGTAGAATACTATGTAGAGGGAGAGTAGATGGAGTGGGAGAGGGAGAGGGGAGGGAGTGATGGAGGGGAAATGAGTGGAAAAATGAGTGGGAGTGGAAGCATGGGTGGGAGTTGGAGAGGAAAGAGGGAAGAAGTAGAGGAAGAAGAAGGGGAATAGAAGGAGGGAGTGGGAGTGGGAGATGGAGCGGTTTATTATTAATTTTTATCAATATTATTACAATTATTATAATAATATGCAGATATGTAATACCAGAATGTAAGTATGTACGAAATATGATTTATTTTTTAATAGTTATAACTATGTAATATTAGCCATCATTGAATATAGTTAATAGTAAATATAAGTTAATTTGAACATCTTATAGTGGTAGCATTGATAATTTATTAATATTAGAATATTACAAATTATTCCTGGAAATTCTAGAATTTAAAAAAGTATAAATATTAATATTTAACCTAGAAATAATACTAAATCAATAGTTAATGAGTAATTATTATTTAAGGTGTATACATAAATATATATTACACTTTTTACAATAATAATTGACATATAATTTATTACAGGATATTGTAGGTAAAATTATTTAAAGTTGTAGCTTTGAAGTATAAGGATAATTTAATTGAGAATATTAAATGGAAATATATAAAAATTGGAAGTTACCGATTACTCATCATTATTGGTGTAAATATAGTTTAAAATGGAGATGTATTGCGTAAATTCATTGTGAAATTATTTTATTTAAACATATAGTTTAAACCCATGGGTTTAAACAAATAATCATAAAATGGCGGATATAATAGGGTAAACAAGTATTTATTTATTTTTAAGGGTACATTTTAATTAAAAATATTAATAATTTCTAATAAATCAATAAATTCAGATTTCTGGAGCTCTAAGGAGATTAATATTGCAAATATATTTTTTTAATTATATGATTAATTTGTATATGCCTTATAGTTCAAGTGCTATGTGTGTCAGTTAATTCTTAAAAAAGTGATCCACCCTACTTTACTTTATGGACCATCGGGTAGTAATATTTATATCTTTAAAATTCTTTATGAATATTAAATTTAAGTTTATATAAATTAATTAAATATCAATTTCTAGGTTTATCACATAGGATTTTATTTTTGAATCCTAAATTTGATGATTATTATTATAAAACCCATTACAATGAATCTATTATGTTCGTATTATAAAATGATTAAACACATATTTATTATAAAGTTATATTATATATTTTATTATATAATTATAATTTGTATTAATCACATTTATTAATAAATGATTATAAGATGAAATTATATGATAATAATTGTATTGGTTATTTAAATTTGATTATTATAGTTATAGTTTAAATTATAAGTTAAGTTTCTTTAGAATTATTATGAAATCATTATACAAATTATATACGAAACCATTACCATTAATAATATACCTCCTGCCACAAATTATAACTTGAAAAAATGTTATTTCGGATTTTAATTTATATGTATATAAAATCTATAGCAATGATATTAAAAAGATGTATTCATTAATCACTTTATTAAATGAATATATATTCTAACAAAACTATAACTTTAATTAATGAATATATATTCTAACAAAACTATTTATGTAAATTATATTTTATTTATATTTTAAAATAGTATGGTATTATATATTATTAACAATGTTCTACATTATTATCAGCATCTCTCACAAAACCTGATACCATATCTTCACTAGCTGCTTCTGCATCTTCATCATATTTTCCTGTTAGTGCTCACATTCGTTCTACCGATGATTTTGCATTGGATACCTAATCGTCCATACCAGAACAATATTAATTATTATATGAATATCGATTGTCCCTAGACCAACAACGCTGATATATCTACCATTGACAGTTATTAAACCGTCGATAATCTAATTACTAAGATATCATTATCTAATATATGTAGAATTCTATATGCAATGACTTTGTTATCTTATACTTATACTTATATATATATAGTTATATATTTTAATTTTACATTTATTAAATTAATTAATATATTCTTATAAGTTTTTAAAGTGCATTTGTATGGAAATTATTTACATACATATGTATATAATATATATTATATATACTTAATAAATATACATGCATGTGACACGATATCACATTATTTGGAATATACAAATATTACAAGGACACAGTAAATATCAATAATCAATACATATATATTAATATTAATTGTTGATATTAATAATACTATTCTTTATGAGTAATAATAATATTTTATAATAGTAATAATAATATTATTTATTCATATTAATAATAATATTATTTATTCATATTAATAATAATATTCTTTTATTATCAATCTTTGCTTTAATTTCAAATTTCGAATATTTCAAAAAAATAGTTATCACATATGATAAAAATATGATTGATAACATCAAAAATAGATTGTTAATTAAAATTTTAAAATCTTTAAAAAAAATGTTAACATCTTTATATAAAATTTTAACATATTTTAACACTTAAATATGTTTTGTTTAATATCACATTTTTAGAAATGATAATGTATCATATTTGTTAGGTAATATATATATATATATATATATATATATATATATATATATACATATTATTTATTGATAATTAATGTATATCTTTCCTTGATATATATATTTCAAATAATATAATATTTTTATATATCATTTTTACATATATATAATGTATATTAGTATTTAATTGATTTTAATTTGATTTATATATATGTCTATTTGCATACATGTAAAGATGTATTATGGTATTATATTAATTCAATAAATTTAATAAATATAAAAATGATTAGGTTACTATTAATAAAACCTATCATTTAATAACTAAATATAAATATCTATAGTTAGTATTAATATATAATAAATAAATTATATTTTTCATATTGGAAAAATATGTTTGTGGTGTGTTATTTAAGTTGAGCTATAGCATATTTGTTGATTGGTATATTAATTTTTTTGTAATAGAATTTTTTTTTATTATCAGATTTATAAATTGAGGTTTATGTTCTAGATAAGTAGTAAATTAAAAAAATCAACGTACTGGTAAATCTATAAATACTACGTTTATATGTGATATTTGTATATAGCTTTATGTATGTGTAATATAGATTTGTAAATTGTGGTATATTAATTATTTTTAATTTCTATTAAATAGCACTAGAATTGAATATTACATATTCATTTGTAAACAAAATTAGTATATGAAAATTAGTATATAAGTATATTTCACAAAAATAACTTTAATTTTTGGAGTAATTTTTATTTAATTGAATATTTAAAATTATGTTAATTTTATATACTAGTTTAATATTATTAAGTAATAAAACTTTATTATTAACTTAAATGTATGCAAAAATTATATATAACAAAATGTACAAATAATATATTATATATTTTCGAAAATATGATTACCAATTTATAATAACAAATGTGTACTATATTAAAACGTATTCAATAAAAAGTGAACTTGTTTATATATAAAAATGAATATTTGGGTGCGAAAATCTAATTTCAAACTTTCCCTGATTTCTGCATTTGTTTTATAATCAATTATCAATTTAAAAAATATTTCTAAATATTATTATAAATAATTTTTTTATGCATTACAACCTAATAATTTGAACTGAATTTTTATATTTTATATAACGTTTTATATAGAATATAAAATGTGTTAATAATTAATTTCAATTCTTAAAATGTTACATTATATTGTATAAATAATTATCATGTATAAATATATAGACAAATTAAATTTATTATATCTTTATATATTAATTTTAATACTATAATACTTCGTAAGATAATTTATACCTCAATATAGATGGTTTTATTATCAATAAAATGTATATAACATGTTTTATATGATAATGAATATATATATATATATATATATATATATATATATATATATATATATATATATATATATATATATATATATACCAACGTAAAACTATAATTTATAAACAATATTGTTATCAATTCAGGTTAATAAAAAATATCCGTCGTCATGTAAAGGGTTAAGTTAGTAAACTAATATATATATATATATATATATATATATAGTATTGTATAATAATAAATAAAGGCTCAAATATGTAATATAATTAAAATTAAATGGAATATTATAATAAAAAATAAACTACTCTTTTTGAGAATATTTGTAATGTTGAAAATATTATAAAATAGATCAAGAAATCATAATAAATAAAGAAAATAACATTTTTATAGATTATACCTTAAAAATATATAAATAAAGTAATAAAAACTATAAATATATAGAATATTATAAGTTAACCTAATAATATCCAGAGTGAATTGATATGTTATAATATGAATAAATTACATGAGAATAAAAAGTCAAGAACTTAAAAAACATTAATACCTAGGTGCATAATTTTTATTTTCCTATTGCATTCTATAATATTTACAATCCTTATTTGTTAAATGGCTCACCTCATATCTTTCCAACAGATATTACATGATGAAAATCAAATCTAACCATGTTATCCCTTGTAAGAAATACCCTAAAGTCACTCGTAGTTCGATTATAGGTCATTTTCTATAAAACATCACTAATATTCTGAATAAATACAGATTTACATTTAATTGATAATAATTTAATTTTAATATTTGTATTATTACTTAAATTACAAATGCGTTATTTACCAACTATACCCTCTCTCTTTCTCTCTGATTATATTATTATTTTTCTAAATAAAGATGAAAACATAAATCATTGATATATCACATTTGCTGACTTAAACAATTGAATAAATATCCATATCATTTATCATTTTATTAAATAATTAATATTGGTTTAGTATTTATTTTATAGTAATATATTAGTGATATATATGATATATATAACAATATTTAATAATAATATCTATATTAATCCGATAAATATTGTTGAAAGTAATTACTTTATAATACACGAGATAAATGAGATCATCTATGGTGTTTAAATCAATATCAAAACTATATCCCTATACGGATATATTTACATATGTAGTTTTTTTAATTTTTATAATTTAAATTTATTAAATGAAAGACAATTAAAACTGTTTATATATTAAATAAGTAATAATACATACTTTAAATTTGATATTTCAAATTAATATATTAAACATGTAAATTATATAAATTGTATAAATTTAATAATAGATAGTAGTATATAATAGTAGTAGTAGATATTCTAATATTATAGTATAGTTATAAGATTTTAATTTTTATTATAGTAATGTTGTTTTATCATTAATTTGTCAAAAATAATATATAAAAGTTATCATAAATCGGTTAACATTATCATATATCATAATGTATTATTTTGTATAACTTTAAGCAAATTTTTTCATACCATAATAGTACATTCTGTTAAATTGCATACTCTCTATTAATTCATTAGTTGTAGGTATTATGTTAATTTTGTGGTCTATCTAGTGAATTAATCATTTAATTTACTACCTAGAATTCAACGCATTAGCAATTAAATTAAGCTACGTAGGTTCATATAATATCGCAATATATAAAATAAATTTTAATTATTATTACGGTACGTCGTATTGATTATTTATTATTAGAATTTATTTGAAGTTTAGTTTATCTAATAATTGGACGATATATATATTTGATTAAAAAAGATCGAATACAAGAAATTTTAATTAAGATGATTAATTAAGATGATTAATTTAAATGTCATTTAAAATAAAATGAATAAAATAAGATTACATATATTTACATTTTAAAAACTATTTTTAGCTCTATATATGGAGATATAATAAATGTGCGTATACTTTTCATAATAATTAATTAAATTATATAATCTAATACACTGTATAATATACACTACCTATTGTAATAAGACGACATATAACACATCTTGAACATTGGTACCAGTTAGTATACACTGTATACTCTTGAACTATCTTTTATTTATTTCAATTACTCTGAAAGTAAAAACGGGCCTGATTAATTTGCGTAATTACTTTTATACACTATCGTGGATATAATATGCATACCATATCTTGCCATGATTAGATATTTTATATATATATATATATATAATTTAATTGGAGTAAGTACTTTCATTATCTAATAATCTACTCTCTAGAGTAGTCGCTATAGCATTGTAGGAAGAGAACGACATCACACATATTCTCAATATATTATCTGAAAATATATTTTAGAATTTAATGGTAGTAACAAAAAGTAGTATTTAAAATGCGTGCATAAATTCAAAATAGATTACGTATCCACTTTAAAATATAAATTAAATATAAAATTCAAATTTATTATCTTTATATACATATTTATAATTTAAAAATGCAATATTTATATTTCTTTTATTGGCATGTTTATTTATCAACTATTTGACAGAATCGGCAAATCTATAAGCATTTATTTTAATCGGTATAAGTGATAATATATGGATTAGTTGTATTATTAGTTAAACGTTTAACATCTATAAAATAATTTACTCGTATGTATTTTAATCATATTTAGTATATTATTATTGATTTGAAATTAACCAAAATTGATTTATTGTTAAACAAAACTTTAAAATATCTTATTATATGTGTAGGTTCCATTCTTGAACACGACACCGGTATTATTAAATATGGTATAGATAAATACAGTATTATTAAATATGGTATACATACGAGTTACATATACTGTTTATTAAATACGGGATAGTATATACAAATTATTAAATATAGTATTATTACATACGGAATTATTACATTCAGTATTATTTAATACGGTATTTCTATAAACATTATTAAATACGAGTTTATTAAATATAATATTATTAAATATAGTATTATAAAATACGATATTATTAAATATATTAGTATTAAATACCGTATTATTATATACGGTATTAACAAATTTTGTATTATTTTATGGCCTATGATGCATATTATTGAAAATTTAGATTTAATTATAATTATACTTAACATTAATATATAGTAACATATATATATATTAAAAAATTACATGTAATATAATTTACCGGTTGTAAAAATTATGAAACCACAGCGAATTCGTTGTATTTTGCCAAGTACAAACACATTTTTATATTTGATATTAGCAAAACAAACTTTTAATTTGAGTATGGATACATATTACATACATTTAAAGTATATTCTATTTATATATTACACACATACACGCACATATGTATACAGTCATGTATATAAATAATTTAAATATATATTTTATAATATAATTTTCAAATAGATTTAATATATTCAGAATTTGAATATTAATAAATGTACTGTCTTATCTAAATACTTATATTACTAATTTTAATTATTACATAATTATCAATATATATATAATCTAACCTTTTTATTATATTACTAAAATAAAATATATGTTATATAAGTTTAACTAGTATATACTAGTTAAAGAGTTACATTATGTACAAAATAAGTTTAAAATAATTAATATTTTGTAACAAATATTCTTAACGATATCTATGTCTAATTCGCAGAATAAAGGATGAACAAACTGCAACATACACTATAAAAGCATATTACTTAATTGTGTTATATATGAGTGTCGTAAAAATTGTCAATTCGCTTATCATAGAATCACTTGATATATTTTAGTTAAGATTTCTTTATGGCATCTGTGTAACAATAACATGTGAAATATATATATATATACATCTATATACATATACATACCATAATATAGTATATATTTATATGAACATAGAATTTAAAGATAGAAATACTAAATTTATATACTTAAATTATGTATTATATAAAATAATGTAATATCATAATATCATAAATATAATATATTTAGTATATATAGTATATATTGTATACAATATAATATTTATCATTATAGTATTATTATACTAACGAAATATAGTCTGCGCACATTGCGCACAAAATAGTGTATAGTAGTTTAAGTTATTGATATATAATATATATATTACCTTATTAATGTATGATGTAAAATGCCTTTAATGATGAAAATATGATGAAAATGTGTACAAAATATATAAATCAGATACATTTAGCTCGAGTAAGTTTTATTTTAATCCTACCGTTAATGATTTTAATATAGGGGGCGCTTGTATTTTTAATTAACGATTTTTAAAGGATATTAACTATTTAAATTTCAAATTTGAAATAGAATTAACCTCTATCTCTCGACTTATAAATTACTGATAAACCGCACAAAAAAACCTAATCCAGCCAATAGCTTTCCATTTTAAAATTAATAAATAACTCCTTCAATCAGACAAAATCAAAGCTTTGGAATTACAATTGATCCAAAACTAAAAATGTATCACAATATTTAATGATACAATATTTAATGATACAATATTTAATGATACAATATTTAATGATACAATATTTAATGATACAATATTTAATGATACAATATTTAATGATACAATATTTAATGATACAATATTTAATGATACAATATTTAATGATACAATATTTAATGATACAATATTTAATGATACAATATTTAATGATACAATATTTAATGATACAATATTTAATGATACAATATTTAATGATACAATATTTAATGATACAATATTTAATGATACAATATTTAATGATACAATATTTAATGATACAATATTTAATGATACAATATTTAATGATACAATATTTAATGATACAATATTTAATGATACAATATTTAATGATACAATATTTAATCATACAATATTTAATGATACAATATTTAATGATACAATATTTAATGATACAATATTTAATGATACAATATTTAATGATACAATATTTAATGATACAATATTTAATGATACAATATTTAATGATACAATATTTAATGATACAATATTTAATGATACAATATTTAATGATACAATATTTAATGATACAATATTTAATGATACAATATTTAATGATACAATATTTAATGATACAATATTTAATGATACAATATTTAATGATACAATATTTAATGATACAATATTTAATGATACAATATTTAATGATACAATATTTAATGATACAATATTTAATGATACAATATTTAATGATACAATATTTAATGATACAATATTTAATGATACAATATTTAATGATACAATATTTAATGATAAATTATTTAATGATACAATATTTAATGATACAATATTTAATGATACAATATTTAATGATACAATATTTAATGATACAATATTTAATGATACAATATTTAATGATACAATATTTAATGATACAATATTTAATGATACAATATTTAATGATACAATATTTAATGATACAATATTTAATGATACAATATTTAATGATACAATATTTAATGATACAATATTTAATGATACAATATTTAATGATACAATATTTAATGATACAATATTTAATGATACAATATTTAATGATACAATATTTAATGATACAATATTTAATGATACAATATTTAATGATACAATATTTAATGATACAATATTTAATGATACAATATTTAATGATACAATATTTAATGATACAATATTTAATGATACAATATTTAATGATACAATATTTAATGATACAATATTTAATGATACAATATTTAATGATTCAATATTTAATGATACAATATTTAATGATACAATATTTAATGATACAATATTTAATGATACAATATTTAATGATACAATATTTAATGATACAATATTTAATGATACAATATTTAATGGTATAATATTTAATGGTACAATATTTAATGATACAATATTTAATGATACAATATTTAATGATACCATATTTAATGATACAATATTTAATGATACAATATTTAATGATACAATATTTAATGATACAATATTTAATGATACAATATTTAATGATACAATATTTAATGATACAATATTTAATGATACAATATTTAATGATACAATATTTAATGATACAATATTTAATGATACAATATTTAATGATACAATATTTTATGATACAATATTTAATGATAAAATATTTAATGATACAATATTTAATGATACAATATTTAATGATACAATATTTAATGATACAATATTTAATGATACAATATTTAATGATACAATATATAATGATACAATATTTAATGATACAATATTTAATGATACAATATATAATGATACAATATTTAATGATACAATATTTATACAATATAATATATCAGATATTTAAACTGTGTTCATTTATTAGATTAAATTAAAATTACTAATTCAAATTACTACATTAAATGAATTTTAAATTGTAAATTGTAAACTTCTAAGATAAATTTGCATATTCTGATTTATAAGTAAATTTACGTACTCTTTAACATTACAATTTTTTCTAAGAAATAAAGAAGTATTTTAATGATTAATATATTTATTTAAGTATATTTGTATTATAATTGTAAAAATAAAAATTTTAATTATCAATTATCGATAAAGATTATCAATTATACCAGTTATAATGGATACATTACAAAATATGTTTAGTATTATACAACATAAATATTGGTTAATGATAATATTTGTTTAATATGTATTCAATAGAGTAATATATTTATGCAATGATATACTTAAATATTCATAAATATACAACGGTTTAATATTTACATTAATATTTATCGCAGTGTAGTATTGTGAATAGTATAAATGGGTCTTTTCATATCATACATTCTGTAAAATTAAAAACAAAACTAAAATAACTTCTAGTTAAGATATTCTTGTTTTAACACGAGAGGTGTATTCATTCATCAGTTCTATGTAATATGTTAAGATTATTTTATTATCTGTCTAGGGAATTAATACTTTGATATACTACCTGGAATTCGACACATTATAAATTAATCTACGAATGTTGAAGTTAGTCATTTATCAAGTGTCAATGAGATATTTAACATTAACAAGTATTTCAAATATATATATTAAATTATTATAATGGCACGTCATTTGGATGTTATACTATTAGCATGATAATTAGTATATCTTAATTATTGGATGATATCTAAATTTGATTAAAAAGAACGATTCCATGGTATTCTGTTTATTCAACACCTAGATATATGTTATTAGCGTTTTCATAGAATTAATACGATATTAAATACGGTATTATTAGATAAGGAATATTAAATACGGTATTATTAGATAAGGGATATTAAATACGGTATTATTAGATAAGGGATATTAAATACGGTATTATTAGATAAGGGATATTAAATACGGTATTATTAGATAAGGGATATTAAATACGGTATTATTAGATAAGGGATATTAAATACTGGTTAGTAAATATGTGATTATTAAATACGATAGTATTATATATGGTATTATTAAATACTTGTTATAAAATATTGATATCAGTAAATATTGTATCATTAAATATTGTATCATTAAATATTGTATCATTAAATATTGTATCATTAAATATTGTATCATTAAATATTGTATCATTAAATATTGTATCATTAAATATTGTATCATTAAATATTGTATCATTAAATATTGTATCATTAAATATTGTATCATTAAATATTGTATCATTAAATATTGTATCATTAAATATTGTATCATTAAATATTGTATCATTAAATATTGTATCATTAAATATTGTATCATTAAATATTGTATCATTAAATATTGTATCATTAAATATTGTATCATTAAATATTGTATCATTAAATATTGTATCATTAAATATTGTATCATTAAATATTGTATCATTAAATATTGTATCATTAAATATTGTATCATTAAATATTGTATCATTAAATATTGTATCATTAAATATTGTATCATTAAATATTGTATCATTAAATATTGTATCATTAAATATTGTATCATTAAATATTGTATCATTAAATATTGTATCATTAAATATTGTATCATTAAATATTGTATCATTAAATATTGTATCATTAAATATTGTATCATTAAATATTGTATCATTAAATATTGTATCATTAAATATTGTATCATTAAATATTGTATCATTAAATATTGTATCATTAAATATTGTATCATTAAATATTGTATCATTAAATATTGTATCATTAAATATTGTATCATTAAATATTGTATCATTAGATATTGTATCATTAAATATTGTATCATTAAATATTGTATCATTACATATTGTACCATTAAATATTGTACCATTAAACATTGTACCATTAAATATTGTACCATTAAATATTGTACCATTAAATATTGTATCATTAAATATTGTACCATTAAATATTGTATCATTAAATATTGTACCATTAAATATTGTATCATTAAATATTGTATCATTAAATATTGTATCATTAAATATTGTATCATTAAATAATGTATCATTAAATAATGTATCATTAAATATTGTATCATTAAATATTGTATCATTAAATATTGTATCATTAAATATTGTATCATTAAATATTGTATCATTAAATATTGTATCATTAAATATTGTATCATTAAATATTGTATCATTAAATATTGTATCATTAAATATTGTATCATTAAATATTGTATCATTAAAGATTGTATCATTAAATATTGTATCATTAAATATTGTATCATTAAATATTGTATCATTAAATATTGTATCATTAAATATTGTATCATTAAATATTGTATCATTAAATATTGTATCATTAAATATTGTATCATTAAATATTGTATCATTAAATATTGTATCATTAAATATTGTATCATTAAATATTGTATCATTAAATATTGTATCATTAAATATTGTATCATTAAATATTGTATCATTAAATATTGTATCATTAAATATTGTATCATTAAATATTGTATCATTAAATATTGTATCATTAAATATTGTATCATTAAATATTGTATCATTAAATATTGTATCATTAAATATTGTATCATTAAATATTGTATCATTAAATATTGTATCATTAAATATTGTATCATTAAATATTGTATCATTAAATATTGTATCATTAAATATTGTATCATTAAATATTGTATCATTAAATATTGTATCATTAAATATTGTATCATTAAATATTGTATCATTACATATTGTATCATTAAATATTGTATCATTACATATTGTACCATTAAATATTGTACCATTAAACATTGTACCATTAAATATTGTACCATTAAATATTGTACCATTAAATATTGTATCATTAAATATTGTACCATTAAATGTTGTATCATTAAATATTGTACCATTAAATATTGTATCATTAAATATTGTATCATTAAATATTGTATCATTAAATATTGTATCATTAAATAATGTATCATTAAATATTGTATCATTAAATATTGTATCATTAAATATTGTATCATTAAATATTGTATCATTAAATATTGTATCATTAAATATTGTATCATTAAATATTGTATCATTAAATATTGTATCATTAAATATTGTATCATTAAATATTGTATCATTAAATATTGTATCATTAAAGATTGTATCATTAAATATTGTATCATTAAATATTGTATCATTAAATATTGTATCATTAAATATTGTATCATTAAATATTGTATCATTAAATATTGTATCATTAAATATTGTATCATTAAATATTGTATCATTAAATATTGTATCATTAAATATTGTATCATTAAATATTGTATCATTAAATATTGTATCATTAAATATTGTATCATTAAATATTGTATCATTAAATATTGTATCATTAAATATTGTATCATTAAATATTGTATCATTAAATATTGTATCATTAAATATTGTATCATTAAATATTGTATCATTAAATATTGTATCATTAAATATTGTATCATTAAATATTGTATCATTAAATATTGTATCATTAAATATTGTATCATTAAATATTGTATCATTAAATATTGTATCATTAAATATTGTATCATTAAATATTGTATCATTAAATATTGTATCATTAAATATTGTATCATTAAATATTGTATCATTAAATATTGTATCATTAAATATTGTATCATTAAATATTGTATCATTAAATATTGTATCATTAAATATTGTATCATTAAATATTGTATCATTAAATATTGTATCATTAAATATTGTATCATTAAATATTGTATCATTAAATATTGTATCATTAAATATTGTATCATTAAATATTGTATCATTAAATATTGTATCATTAAATATTGTATCATTAAATATTGTATCATTAAATATTGTATCATTAAATATTGTATCATTAAATATTGTATCATTAAATATTGTATCATTAAATATTGTATCATTAAATATTGTATCATTAAATATTGTATCATTAAATATTGTATCATTAAATATTGCATCATTAAATATTGTATCATTAAATATTGTATCATTAAATATTGTATCATTAAATATTGTATCATTAAATATTGTATCATTAAATATTGTATCATTAAATATTGTACCATTAAATATTGTACCATTAAATATTGTACCATTAAATATTGTACCATTAAATATTGTATCATTAAATATTGTATCATTAAATATTGTATCATTAAATATTGTATCATTAAATATTGTATCATTGAATATTGTATCATTAAATATTGTATCATTAAATATTGTATCATTAAATATTGTATCATTAAATATTGTATCATTAAATATTGTATCATTAAATATTGTATCATTAAATATTGTATCATTAAATATTGTATCATTAAATATTGTATCATTAAATATTGTATCATTAAATATTGTATCATTAAATATTGTATCATTAAATATTGTATCATTAAATATTGTATCATTAAATATTGTATCATTAAATATTGTATCATTAAATATTGTATCATTAAATATTGTATCATTAAATATTGTATCATTAAATATTGTATCATTAAATATTGTATCATTAAATATTGTATCATTAAATATTGTATCATTAAATATTGTATCATTAAATATTGTATCATTAAATATTGTATCATTAAATATTGTATCATTAAATATTGTACCATTAAATATTGTACCATTACATATTGTACTATTAAATATTGTATCATTAAATATTGTATCATTAAATATTGTATCATTAAATATTGTATCATTAAATATTGTATCATTAAATATTGTATCATTAAATATTGTATCATTAAATATTGTACCATTAAATATTGTATCATTAAATATTGTACCATTAAATATTGTACCATTACATATTGTATCATTAAATATTGTATTATTAAATATTGTATCATTAAATATTGTATTACTAAATATTGTATTATTAAATATTGTATTATTAAATATTGTATCATTAAATATTGTATCATTAAATATTGTATCATTAAATATTGTATCATTAAATATAGTATTACTAAATATTGTATTATTAAATATTGTATTATTAAATATTGTATCATTAAATATTGTATCATTAAATATTGTATCATTAAATATTATATCATTAAATATTGTATCATTAAATATTGTATCATTAAATATTGTATCATTAAATATTGTATCATTATATTTAATATATATTATAACCTTATTATATTTTAATTAAATTAGATTTTTTGTAATTCTACACATAAACTATATGCAAAGATTTACCATTATTAATACATCTTTTAAATAAATGTATTGAATATTATGTTTATAAATTCATATTCACATTTAATTAAATTTCTCATTATGCGTCATTACATTGCACTCTGAAAATAAATGTATAATTTAAATGTATATATTTATAATTAGACTTAGATAATATTGCAGTTATTCAATGTTAAGTTTAGATTTTCATTATATAATATATCAGATATTTTAACTGTGTTGATTTATTAGATTAAATTAAAATTACTAATTCAAATTATTACATTAAATAAATTTTAAATTGTAAATTGTAAAAAACTAAGATACATTTGAATATTCTGATTTATAAGTAAGTTTACGTACTCTTTAACAATACAATTTTTTCTATGAAAATAAAGAAGTGTTTTAATGATTAATAAATTTATTTAAGTATATTTGTATTATAATTGTAAAAATAAAAATTATAATTATCGATAAAGATTATCAATTATACAAGTTATTATGGATACATTACAAAATATGTTTAGTAGTATACAACATAAATATTGGTTAATGATAATATTTGTTTAATATGTATTCAATAGAGTAATATATTTATCCATTGATATACTTAAATATTCATAAATATACAGCGGTTTAATATTTACATTAATATTTATCGCAGTGTAGTATTGTAAATGGGTATAGTATAGTATAAATGGGTATTTTCATATCATACATTCTGTAAAATTAAAAACAAAACTAAAATAACTTCTAGTTAAGATATTCTTGTTTTAACACGAGAGGTGTATTCATTCATCAGTTCTATGTAATATGTTAAGATTATTTTATTAGTCTGTCTAGGGAATTAATACTTTGATATACTACCTGGAATTCGACACATTATCAATTAATCTACGTATATTGAAGTTAGTCATTTATTAATTGTATATGAGATATTGAACCTTAACAAGTATTTCAAATATATATAATATATATTAAATTATTATAATGGCACGTCATTTGGATGTTATACTATTAGCATGATAATTAGTGTATCTTCATTATTGGATGATATCTAAATTTGATTAAAAAGAACGATTCCATAATATTCTGTTTATTCAACACCTAGATATGTTATTAGCGTTTTCATAGAGTTAATACGACATTAAATACGATATTATTAGATAAGGGATATTAAATACTGTATTATTAGATAAGGGATATTAAATACGGTGTTATTAGATAAGGGATATTAAATACGGTATTATTAGATAAGGGATATTAAATACTGGTTAATAAATATGTGATTATTAAATACCAGTAATAATATATCTTATTATTAAATACGATAGTATTATATATGGTATTATTAAATACTTGTTATTAAATATTGTATCATTAAATATGGTATCAGTAAATATGTTATCAGTAAATATTGTATCAGTAAATATGGTATCATTATATATTGTATCATTAAATATTGTATCAGTAAATATGGTATCATTAAATATTGTATTATTAAATATTGTATCATTAAATATTGTATCATTAAATATTGTATCATTAAATATTGTATCATTAAATATTGTATAATTAAATATTATTATCAGTAAATATGGTATCAGTAAATATTGTATCATTAAATATTGTATCATTAAATATTGTATCATTAAATATTGTATCATTAAATATTGTATCATTAAATATTGTATCATTAAATATTGTATCATTAAATATTGTATCATTAAATATTGTACTATTAAATATTGTATCATTAAATATTGTATCATTAAATATTGTATCATTAAATATTGTATCATTAAATATTGTATCATTAAATATTGTATCATTAAATATTGTATCATTAAATATTGTATCATTAAATATTGTATCATTAAACATTGTATCATTAAATATTGTATCATTAAATATTGTACCATTAAATATTGTACCATTACATATTGTACCATTACATATTGTACTATTAAATATTGTATCATTAAATATTGTACCATTAAATATTGTATTATTAAATATTGTATCATTAAATATTGTATCATTAAATATTGTATCATTAAATATTGTATCATTAAATATTGTATCATTAAATATTGTATCATTAAATATTGTATCATTAAATATTGTATCATTAAATATTGTATCATTAAATATTGTATCATTAAATATTGTATCATTAAATATTGTATCATTAAATATTGTATCATTAAATATTGTATCATTAAATATTGTATCATTAAATATTGTATCATTAAATATTGTATCATTAAATATTGTATCATTAAATATTGTATCATTAAATATTGTATCATTAAATATTGTATCATTAAATATTGTATCATTAAATATTGTATCATTAAATATTGTATCAATAAATATTGTATCATTAAATATTGTATCATTAAATATTGTATCATTAAATATTGTATCATTAAATATTGTATCATTAAATATTGTATCATTAAATATTGTATCATTAAATATTGTATCATTAAATATTGTATCATTAAATATTGTATCATTAAATATTGTATCATTAAATATTGTATCATTAAATATTGTATCATTAAATATTGTATCATTAAATATTGTATCATTAAATATTGTATCATTAAATATTGTATCATTAAATATTGTATCATTAAATATTGTATCATTAAATATTGTATCATTAAATATTGTATCATTAAATATTGTATCATTAAATATTGTATCATTAAATATTGTATCATTAAATATTGTATCATTAAATATTGTATCATTAAATATTGTATCATTAAATATTGTATCATTAAATATTGTATCATTAAATATTGTATCATTAAATATTGTATCATTAAATATTGTATCATTAAATATTGTATCATTAAATATTGTATCATTAAATATTGTATCATTAAATATTGTATCATTAAATATTGTATCATTAAATATTGTATCATTAAATATTGTATCATTAAATATTGTATCATTAAATATTGTATCATTAAATATTGTATCATTAAATATTGTATCATTAAATATTGTATCATTAAATATTGTATCATTAAATATTGTATCATTAAATATTGTATCATTAAATATTGTATCATTAAATATTGTATCATTAAATATTGTATCATTAAATATTGTATCATTAAATATTGTATCATTAAATATTGTATCATTAAATATTATATCATTAAATATTGTATCATTAAATATTGTATCATTAAATATTGTATCATTATATTTAATATATATTATAACCTTATTATATTTTAATTAAATTAGATTTTTTGTAATTCTACACATAAACTATATGCAAAGATTTACCATTATTAATACATCTTTTAAATAAATGTATTGAATATTATGTTTATAAATTCATATTCACATTTAATTAAATTTCTCATTATGCGTCATTACATTGCACTCTGAAAATAAATGTATAATTTAAATGTATAAATTTATAATTAGACTTAGATAATATTGCAGTTATTCAATATTAAGTTTAGATTTTCATTATATAATATATCAGATATTTAAACTGTGTTGATTTATTAGATTAAATTAAAATTACTAATTCAAATTATTACATTAAATGAATTTTAAATTGTAAATTGTAAAAAACTAAGATACATTTGAATATTCTGATTTATAAGTAAGTTTACGTACTCTTTAACAATACAATTTTTTCTATGAAAATAAAGAAGTGTTTTAATGATTAATAAATTTATTTAAGTATATTTGTATTATAATTGTAAAAATAAAAATTATAATTATCGATAAAGATTATCAATTATACAAGTTATTATGGATACATTACAAAATATGTTTAGTAGTATACAACATAAATATTGGTTAATGATAATATTTGTTTAATATGTATTCAATAGAGTAATATATTTATCCATTGATATACTTAAATATTCATAAATATACAACGGTTTAATATTTACATTAATATTTATCGCAGTGTAGTATTGTAAATGGGTATAGTATAGTATAAATGGGTATTTTCATATCATACATTCTGTAAAATTAAAAACAAAACTAAAATAACTTCTAGTTAAGATATTCTTGTTTTAACACGAGAGGTGTATTCATTCATCAGTTATATGTAATATGTTAAGATTATTTTATTAGTCTGTCTAGGGAATTAATACTTTGATATACTACCTGGAATTCGACACATTATCAATTAATCTACGTATATTGAAGTTAGTCATTTATTAATTGTCTATGAGATATTGAACCTTAACAAGTATTTCAAATATATATAATATATATTAAATTATTATAATGGCACGTCATTTGGATGTTATACTATTAGCATGATAATTAGTGTATCTTCATTATTGGATGATATCTAAATTTGATTAAAAAGAACGATTCCATGATATTCTGTTTATTCAACACCTAGATATGTTATTAGCGTTTTCATAGAGTTAATACGACATTAAATACGGTATTATTAGATAAGGGATATTAAATACGGTATTATTAGATAAGGGATATTAAATACTGGTTAATAAATATGTGATTATTAAATACCAGTAATAAAATATGTTATTATTAAATACGATAGTATTATATATGGTATTATTAAATACTTGTTATTAAATATTGTATCATTAAATATGGTATCAGTAAATATGTTATCAGTAAATATTGTATCAGTAAATATGGTATCATTATATATTGTATCATTAAATATTGTATCAGTAAATATGGTATCATTAAATATTGTATCATTAAATATTGTATCATTAAATATTGTATCATTAAATATTGTATCATTAAATATTGTATCATTAAATATTGTATCATTAAATATTGTATCATTAAATATTGTATACTTAAATATTATTATCAGTAAATATGGTATCAGTAAATATTGTATCATTAAATATTGTATCATTAAATATTGTATCATTAAATATTGTATCATTAAATATTGTATCATTAAATATTGTATCATTAAATATTGTATCATTAAATATTGTATCATTAAATATTGTATCATTAAATATTGTATCATTAAATATTGTATCATTAAATATTGTATCATTAAATATTGTATCATTAAATATTGTATCATTAAATATTGTATCATTAAATATTGTATCATTAAATATTGTATCATTAAATATTGTATCATTAAATATTGTATCATTAAATATTGTATCATTAAATATTGTATCATTAAATATTGTATCATTAAATATTGTATCATTAAATATTGTATCATTAAATATTGTATCATTAAATATTGTATCATTAAATATTGTATCATTAAATATTGTATCATTAAATATGGTATCAGTAAATATAGTATCATTAAATATTGTATCATTAAATATTGTATCATTAAATATGGTATCAGTAAATATAGTATCATTAAATATTGTATCATTAAATATTGTATCATTAAATATTGTATCATTAAATATGGTATCATTAAATATGGTATCATTAAATATTGTATCATTAAATATGGTATCAGTAAATATAGTATCATTAAATATTGTATCATTAAATATGGTATCATTAAATATTGTATCATTAAATATTGTATCATTAAATATTGTATCATTAAATATTGTATAATTAAATATTATTATCAGTAAATATGGTATCAGTAAATATTGTATCATTAAATATTGTATCATTAAATATTGTATCATTAAATATTGTATCATTAAATATTGTATCATTAAATATTGTATCATTAAATATTGTATCATTAAATATTGTATCATTAAATATTGTATCATTAAATATTGTATCATTAAATATTGTATCATTAAATATTGTATCATTAAATATTGTATCATTAAATATTGTATCATTAAATATTGTATCATTAAATATTGTATCATTAAATATTGTATCATTAAATATTGTATCATTAAATATTGTATCATTAAATATTGTATCATTAAATATTGTATCATTAAATATTGTATCATTAAATATTGTATCATTAAATATTGTATCATTAAATATTGTATCATTAAATATTGTATCATTAAATATTGTATCATTAAATATTGTATCATTAAATATTGTATCATTAAATATTGTATCATTAAATATTGTATCATTAAATATTGTATCATTAAATATTGTATCATTAAATATTGTATCATTAAATATTGTATCATTAAATATTGTATCATTAAATATTGTATCATTAAATATTGTATCATTAAATATTGTATCATTAAATATTGTATCATTAAATATTGTATCATTAAATATTGTATCATTAAATATTGTATCATTAAATATTGTATCATTAAATATTGTATCATTAAATATTGTATCATTAAATATTGTATCATTAAATATTGTATCATTAAATATTGTATCATTAAATATTGTATCATTAAATATTGTATCATTAAATATTGTATCATTAAATATTGTATCATTAAATATTGTATCATTAAATATTGTATCATTAAATATTGTATCATTAAATATTGTATCATTAAATATTGTATCATTAAATATTGTATCATTAAATATTGTATCATTAAATATTGTATCATTAAATATTGTATCATTAAATATTGTATCATTAAATATTGTATCATTAAATATTGTATCATTAAATATTGTATCATTAAATATTGTATCATTAAATATTGTATCATTAAATATTGTATCATTAAATATTGTATCATTAAATATTGTATCATTAAATATTGTATCATTAAATATTGTATCATTAAATATTGTATCATTAAATATTGTATCATTAAATATTGTATCATTAAATATTGTATCATTAAATATTGTATCATTAAATATTGTATCATTAAATATTGTATCATTAAATATTGTATCATTAAATATTGTATCATTAAATATTGTATCATTAAATATTGTATCATTAAATATTGTATCATTAAATATTGTATCATTAAATATTGTATCATTAAATATTGTATCATTAAATATTGTATCATTAAATATTGTATCATTAAATATTGTATCATTAAATATTGTATCATTAAATATTGTATCATTAAATATTGTATCATTAAATATTGTATCATTAAATATTGTACCATTAAATATTGTACCATTAAATATTGTACCATTACATATTGTACTATTAAATATTGTATCATTAAATACTGTATCATTAAATATTGTATCATTAAATATTGTACCATTACATATTGTACCATTAAATATTGTATCATTAAATACTGTACCATTAAATATTGTATCATTAAATATTGTATCATTAAATATTGTATCATTAAATATTGTATCATTAAATATTGTACCATTAAATATTGTACCATTAAATATTGTACCATTAAATATTGTACCATTACATATTGTACCATTAAATATTGTATTATTAAATATTTTACCATTAAATATTGTATTACTAAATATTGTATTATTAAATATTGTATTACTAAATATTGTATCATTAAATATTGTATCATTAAATATTGTATCATTAAATATTGTATCATTAAATATAGTATTACTAAATATTGTATCATTAAATATTGTATTATTAAATATTGTATCATTAAATATTGTATCATTAAATATTGTATCATTAACTATTATATCATTAAATATTGTATCATTAAATATTGTATCATTAAATATTGTATCATTAAATATTGTATCATTAAATATTGTATCATTAAATATTGTATCATTAAATATTGTATCATTAAATATTGTATCATTAAATATTGTATCATTAAATATTGTATCATTAAATATTGTATCATTAAATATTGTATCATTAAATATTGTATCATTAAATATTGTATCATTAAATATTGTATCATTAAATATTGTATCATTAAATATTGTATCATTAAATATTGTATCATTAAATATTGTATCATTAAATATTGTATCATTAAATATTGTATCATTAAATATTGTATCATTAAATATTGTATCATTAAATATTGTATCATTAAATATTGTATCATTAAATATTGTATCATTAAATATTGTATCATTAAATATTGTATCATTAAATATTGTATCATTAAATATTGTATCATTAAATATTGTATCATTAAATATTGTATCATTAAATATTGTATCATTAAATATTGTATCATTAAATATTGTATCATTAAATATTGTATCATTAAATATTGTATCATTAAATATTGTATCATTAAATATTGTATCATTAAATATTGTATCATTAAATATTGTATCATTAAATATTGTATCATTAAATATTGTATCATTAAATATTGTATCATTAAATATTGTATCATTAAATATTGTATCATTAAATATTGTATCATTAAATATTGTATCATTAAATATTGTATCATTAAATATTGTATCATTAAATATTGTATCATTAAATATTGTATCATTAAATATTGTATCATTAAATATTGTATCATTAAATATTGTATCATTAAATATTGTATCATTAGATATTGTATCATTACATATTGTATCATTAGATATTGTATCATTAAATATTGTATCATTAAATATTGTATCATTAAATATTGTATCATTAAATATTGTATCATTAAATATTGTATCATTAAATATTGTATCATTAAATATTGTATCATTAAATATTGTATCATTAAATATTGTATCATTAAATATTGTATCATTAAATATTGTATCATTAAATATTGTATCATTAAATATTGTATCATTAAATATTGTATCATTAAATATTGTATCATTAAATATTGTATCATTAAATATTGTATCATTAAATATTGTATCATTAAATATTGTATCATTAAATATTGTATCATTAAATATTGTATCATTAAATATTGTATCATTAAATATTGTATCATTAAATATTGTATCATTAAATATTGTATCATTAAATATTGTATCATTAAATATTGTATCATTAAATATTGTATCATTAAATATTGTATCATTAAATATTGTATCATTAAATATTGTATCATTAAATATTGTATCATTAAATATTGTATCATTAAATATTGTATCATTAAATATTGTATCATTAAATATTGTATCATTAAATATTGTATCATTAAATATTGTATCATTAAATATTGTATCATTAAATATTGTATCATTAAATATTGTATCATTAAATATTGTATCATTAAATATTGTATCATTAAATATTGTATCATTAAATATTGTATCATTAAATATTGTATCATTAAATATTGTATCATTAAATATTGTATCATTAAATATTGTATCATTAAATATTGTATCATTAAATATTGTATCATTAAATATTGTATCATTAAATATTGTATCATTAAATATTGTATCATTAAATATTGTATCATTAAATATTGTATCATTAAATATTGTATCATTAAATATTGTATCATTAAATATTGTATCATTAAATATTGTATCATTAAATATTGTATCATTAAATATTGTATCATTAAATATTGTATCATTAAATATTGTATCATTAAATATTGTATCATTAAATATTGTATCATTAAATATTGTATCATTAAATATTGTATCATTAAATATTGTATCATTAAATATTGTATCATTAAATATTGTATCATTAAATATTGTATCATTAAATATTGTATCATTAAATATTGTATCATTAAATATTGTATCATTAAATATTGTATCATTAAATATTGTATCATTAAATATTGTATCATTAAATATTGTATCATTAAATATTGTATCATTAAATATTGTATCATTAAATATTGTATCATTAAATATTGTATCATTAAATATTGTATCATTAAATATTGTATCATTAAATATTGTATCATTAAATATTGTATCATTAAATATTGTATCATTAAATATTGTATCATTAAATATTGTATCATTAAATATTGTATCATTAAATATTGTATCATTAAATATTGTATCATTAAATATTGTATCATTAAATATTGTATCATTAAATATTGTATCATTAAATATTGTATCATTAAATATTGTATCATTAAATATTGTATCATTAAATATTGTATCATTAAATATTGTATCATTAAATATTGTATCATTAAATATTGTATCATTAAATATTGTATCATTAAATATTGTATCATTAAATATTGTATCATTAAATATTGTATCATTAAATATTGTATCATTAAATATTGTATCATTAAATATTGTATCATTAAATATTGTATCATTAAATATTGTATCATTAAATATTGTATCATTAAATATTGTATCATTAAATATTGTATCATTAAATATTGTATCATTAAATATTGTATCATTAAATATTGTATCATTAAATATTGTATCATTAAATATTGTATCATTAAATATTGTATCATTAAATATTGTATCATTAAATATTGTATCATTAAATATTGTATCATTAAATATTGTATCATTAAATATTGTATCATTAAATATTGTATCATTAAATATTGTATCATTAAATATTGTATCATTAAATATTGTATCATTAAATATTGTATCATTAAATATTGTATCATTAAATATTGTATCATTAAATATTGTATCATTAAATATTGTATCATTAAATATTGTATCATTAAATATTGTATCATTAAATATTGTATCATTAAATATTGTATCATTAAATATTGTATCATTAAATATTGTATCATTAAATATTGTATCATTAAATATTGTATCATTAAATATTGTATCATTAAATATTGTATCATTAAATATTGTATCATTAAATATTGTATCATTAAATATTGTATCATTAAATATTGTATCATTAAATATTGTATCATTAAATATTGTATCATTAAATATTGTATCATTAAATATTGTATCATTAAATATTGTATCATTAAATATTGTATCATTAAATATTGTATCATTAAATATTGTATCATTAAATATTGTATCATTAAATATTGTATCATTAAATATTGTATCATTAAATATTGTATCATTAAATATTGTATCATTAAATATTGTATCATTAAATATTGTATCATTAAATATTGTATCATTAAATATTGTATCATTAAATATTGTATCATTAAATATTGTATCATTAAATATTGTATCATTAAATATTGTATCATTAAATATTGTATCATTAAATATTGTATCATTAAATATTGTATCATTAAATATTGTATCATTAAATATTGTATCATTAAATATTGTATCATTAAATATTGTATCATTAAATATTGTATCATTAAATATTGTATCATTAAATATTGTATCATTAAATATTGTATCATTAAATATTGTATCATTAAATATTGTATCATTAAATATTGTATCATTAAATATTGTATCATTAAATATTGTATCATTAAATATTGTATCATTAAATATTGTATCATTAAATATTGTATCATTAAATATTGTATCATTAAATATTGTATCATTAAATATTGTATCATTAAATATTGTATCATTAAATATTGTATCATTAAATATTGTATCATTAAATATTGTATCATTAAATATTGTATCATTAAATATTGTATCATTAAATATTGTATCATTAAATATTGTATCATTAAATATTGTATCATTAAATATTGTATCATTAAATATTGTATCATTAAATATTGTATCATTAAATATTGTATCATTAAATATTGTATCATTAAATATTGTATCATTAAATATTGTATCATTAAATATTGTATCATTAAATATTGTATCATTAAATATTGTATCATTAAATATTGTATCATTAAATATTGTATCATTAAATATTGTATCATTAAATATTGTATCATTAAATATTGTATCATTAAATATTGTATCATTAAATATTGTATCATTAAATATTGTATCATTAAATATTGTATCATTAAATATTGTATCATTAAATATTGTATCATTAAATATTGTATCATTAAATATTGTATCATTAAATATTGTATCATTAAATATTGTATCATTAAATATTGTATCATTAAATATTGTATCATTAAATATTGTATCATTAAATATTGTATCATTAAATATTGTATCATTAAATATTGTATCATTAAATATTGTATCATTAAATATTGTATCATTAAATATTGTATCATTAAATATTGTATCATTAAATATTGTATCATTAAATATTGTATCATTAAATATTGTATCATTAAATATTGTATCATTAAATATTGTATCATTAAATATTGTATCATTAAATATTGTATCATTAAATATTGTATCATTAAATATTGTATCATTAAATATTGTATCATTAAATATTGTATCATTAAATATTGTATCATTAAATATTGTATCATTAAATATTGTATCATTAAATATTGTATCATTAAATATTGTATCATTAAATATTGTATCATTAAATATTGTATCATTAAATATTGTATCATTAAATATTGTATCATTAAATATTGTATCATTAAATATTGTATCATTAAATATTGTATCATTAAATATTGTATCATTAAATATTGTATCATTAAATATTGTATCATTAAATATTGTATCATTAAATATTGTATAATTAAATATTGTATCATTAAATATTGTATCATTAAATATTGTATCATTAAATATTGTATCATTAAATATTGTATCATTAAATATTGTATCATTAAATATTGTATCATTAAATATTGTATCATTAAATATTGTATCATTAAATATTGTATCATTAAATATTGTATCATTAAATATTGTATCATTAAATATTGTATCATTAAATATTGTATCATTAAATATTGTATCATTAAATATTGTATCATTAAATATTGTATCATTAAATATTGTATCATTAAATATTGTATCATTAAATATTGTATCATTAAATATTGTATCATTAAATATTGTATCATTAAATATTGTATCATTAAATATTGTATCATTAAATATTGTATCATTAAATATTGTATCATTAAATATTGTATCATTAAATATTGTATCATTAAATATTGTATCATTAAATATTGTATCATTAAATATTGTATCATTAAATATTGTGATACATTTTTAGTTTTGGATCAATTGTAATTCAAAGGCTTTGATTTTGTCTGATTGAAGGAGTTATTTATTAATTTTAAAATGGAAAGCTATTGGCTGGATTAGGTTTTTTTGTGCGGTTTATCAGTAATTTATAAGTCGAGAGATAGAGGGAGAGCTTGTAATCAGTTATATATTTAAGTAATAATATTATTTAAATTAAATTGTTGTCTTATTTGATCAGTTAAAAGTAAATCGGTATATATTCATCATATTAATGATTATTTATAAAAATGACCTAGAAGCGAACCACAAGTGACTATATGGAATATTTTACGAAGGGTTTAACGGTTGTTTTTGATTTTTAATCAATAATATCGTTCGGAGAGATATCAGATGATCTATTGAACTAATACCATACGTCTTATTATTGTAAAAGGTAAAGAGTGAATTAAATTATATAGAATGACAAGAATAAATTATTATTATTATACTAAACTTATTGATAAAGAAAGTATAATTCGTTGATATTAACTGGCAATAGTTTATATCAAGGACAAATCATTCCAGATTTTTTTCAAAATACCAATGGAGAAACACAATTTATATATGAATGATTGACAATTAGATGACAAATTTTACATGGTATATATATATATAAAAAAATGAAAATAAAACATGTACACTTTGTAGTTTGGATTATCCTAGGTCGACTTATAATCGATATATAAATATATATATATATATATATATATATATATATATATATATATATGTTGGTATTTAGGTTATATATTTGATATTTACTGACATAATATTTGACCAAATAGTGTTCTATATCTATGGTAATAATATTGTAACTAAAATAGAGTATAGAGAGTAGAAGAAATATTAAGTTAAAAAATATTTCTCTCTAAAATCTCTTATTTCTTTGATATTTCTTGAAGAAGAAAACCTTTTAAATTATTTGATATCTAGCTTATAATTATATATTAGAAGCTTTAATTAGGCTACATGAATACATTTTGTTTAGGGTATATGAATGAGTTTAGTTAGGATACATATAGGGTATATCTTTTTATAAAAAATAGGATACAGGAACTATTTAGGGTACCATTCGTTTTATTTCATATGTACCCTAATTATGATACTGATATACGGATATGTTCTGTACATTAATTACATTAAATATTACAATGATTTCGTGGATACTATTTGATTTACGAAATCTGTTTCTTATATTGGAAATATTAAATGAAAACAAAATTAAATAAAAGTTATTTTAAAATAAATATTTAATGAAATTTTATGAAAATTTATCTATTAAATAATTATGTTATTTTATATATTTATGTTAATTTATATATATATATATATATATATATATATATTTAAATATGCAAATTAATTATAAATGATAATTTAGGTAGTTGATATTATATAACACTATACTAATAATCCAATGATGAAACCTCAATAAATCTGATAATAAATTACCACTGAAAATTAAAATATATTCAAAACCAGTTTGTGTAAAAAATACATACAAATAATTGAAAATACTGAAATTTTAAATAATATATGAAATCCATTTAAAATTTTGAAGAAAAATTAAAAATAATAATAATATTTAAAATATGTAAAATTTAATATTTTTTAAACTTAAATTCTTAACGGAAATTAGTTCATTCTATTAATTATTTTAATATAGTGATTATATTTATCTAATATATATTAAATTATATATACAACGAATAATTTATTTAAATTACAAGTCTATGATTCTATTTAATATATATATTATATATTTTAGATTATTTGCAATTTATTATATAGCAAAATATCCTATTAATTTAGTTTTTATTATTATTTTCACGAATCTTTTTTTCCTTTATAATTCTAATTTGAACTAATTAAATGTATTAATTAATATACCATTAGAGAAAATCGATATAATATAATAGAAATACAATTTCATTTATATGTAGATAATTGAAAATTGGTAATAATAATTAAATCTTAGTTTTGAGAAATGATAATTTTATATTATCTGATTTATGAATTATTAAATCCGATCGTTATATTTGTATAAATTTAATTATATTGACTGGTATTACACATTTATATGTAGCATAATAAAGTGTATTATTCGTATTATCAATTAATTTGTAATAACAATTAAATCAAATTTTGTTGATCGTTTGATATATATGTATATATAAATTACATAAATTGACGAAACAATAATTGGTTTCAAAATGTCTTTTATCTCATGCATCACATATGCTACAAAATATTCACATAAATAGATGGTATTATAAAAACTTTATTTATAATTAATTATCACATATGTGATATATATTAATAATATATGGTATATATATATTGACATATAGTTTTGATATATTAAATATTGTATATTTATTTTATATACATACTATATAATAATTATATAAATATAATAATTAAAAAAAATGAAAATAGTCATATTATATTATAATATTTATATAATTTTATAATACTTAATAATATTGTAATGAAATTATTCATGCATGATGATTAGCACCCGCAAAGTATTACAAAATGTTAACAATCGGTGATTATTTATAATATCAGTTTTTTTCTTATAAAGTAATTCAAGTTTCTAAATATTTCATTCAAAAGAGGGCGAAAAGATCATTTGTCTAATTAAGTTAATATATGTATATATATTAATATATATTAAATTTAAATATTAACTACAGTATTCACATGAACAATTATTAACTAAAATATTAAATAGCAATTCAAAGCAATGTAGTTTAAGTGTGCGATGCAGTTTAGTGTTTATTGTATTAGTGTATATAATTCGATATTTCATGCCTTGTATAATACTTGAATTAACAATTGTTTTACGATACTTTTAGATGGTTAATTTCTAATTACATATATTTAACTTAATAGCATTTTTATGATAAATTATATAATTAAAATTTTTTAAATTGATATATATATATACTTATTATTTATATTATGCGATTATATTGTAGTATAAATATACTATTATTATCAATATAATACCATAACATTATACATTTATATTTAATAGTATAATATTAATAATAATACCATAATACAATAAATATTATATAAAATTAATTTTAAAATTATGTTTGGATATAATTAATACACATATTAATAAATATTATAAATGTATACAAATAAATATAAATTAATATGATATAATGATAGACACTACTTAATATGATCTAATTCTATATGATAGTCGTTTATCATTAAGTATCATATGTAGATATAAAATTTAATAAAACATATGCATTACGGTAGGCTGAACCGATATTTCCGTTAGATTATTCTCGATACACTGATAAGAATTCAAATACGATGTTACCTACTCCTTTTGCACCGTAGATAATAGACCATTGGATTTATTACTCTTACGATAACGTTTCCGTTCGACGAGAGGCTATTTCCGGTATCGGCATGCGCCGGAGTTTAATTATCAAACGTTACGTCATGTTTAAACGACTATTGTGAATAGAGAATTAATTGCACATGTAAACTAGGATGGTGGCGGGGATGATACGTTATAGTAGGATGTGGACGTACACTGCACTTCGTGTAGTAAGAAATAAAGCACGTGACTAGCGAATACTGATATAGCTAATCTATATTCATTGGTTAGAATATGGAGTCATAGTAAATTTAGATTTTTTTACCTAGGTGTTTACCTTCACATAAATTTATAATCTGTAAATATATTGAAATTTTTAAATTAAGTATTTATTCCGTATACGAAAAGAATATTTTCTATTGTACATATAATTACATTTGTATGTATCTATATATTATATAATGTATTTTACATAACTTATAATCATTATATATAATACATTTATTTTATATATAGGTAATTTGTGATCAACTGCCAATTAGATATTGTAAAGTGGTAAATGTATAATAAATATTATATAAATAAAAATAGGATAGTTAAATATGCAGCGAATAATGATATTACTAAATAATTCTATACATATGTATGCATCATAATAGACACACTGATATATATAGACATAATCAATAATTAATTGTTTCTATATTAATTAAATGAGAATATACTGTTTTATATCATAAAAGATAATAAAATACGTATTACTAAAATACGTAATACTATTAATGATTTTAATTAATATTATTTTTAATTCGCTATCCCTTCGTTTCTATATCTTTTTAATCCAATTATGTTATATAATAAGTATATACATAACATACATATTACGTTAATTAAAAAATAATCAATATGCTACAGTATTCGTAATTAAATTAACTAAATTAATTATATTAGGCTATTCTGTATATTTTTTAAACTCGGAGTAAGAGTCGATATGTCGTAGATAATTAATAAATAATTACTAGCGATAATTAAACCCACGTGACATAATTGCTATGATGTAGACTATCAAGGAATTAGAGAGTAGGTTATAACAAATATTTTAAAATTAAATTTCGAAGATTTTGATTAAATTAACATATTTTTAAATTAACATATTTTTAAATATCATATTTAATATCACGTTTAAAATATAGTTTAATTTATATGAATACATTTATAACTTTAACTTATCGGTATTTTTCATATTTACTTTAAATGTATTGATACATTTATTTCAAATAAAAAAACAGAAGCTACATAGAGAATATAAAAAAACCTGCGTATTATTTTAATTTATTTCTATATAAATTAAGTAAATATTTATTTTGAAAGTTTGTTCAAAAGCTAAATATAATTTATTAATAAATATAAAATATTTATATGTTTTATATGCTTCAAACACTATCGATGACCACTTATAAAACAAAATATTGATATATATATATATATTTATATCCCAATTCGAACATCTGAAACTAAATATACATATATACAAATATAATCATTATAGTGTTAGCTAATTAGTTAAGTCTATTATGAACTATTTATAATAATATTGTATCACATATGTTATTTAAAATATTAATATATTATGCACAATATTTTGTAATTTCACATACTAGCTGAATTGTATTATAATTATTATCATTTTTGTTAAATCATCTATTGAATAAATCATGAAACAATACAATTATATTTCAATGGCTGTACAATTGTAATATAATTACATACACACACATATACACACACACACACACACACACACACACACACACACACACACACATACATATATATACATATATATATATATATATATATATATATATATATATATATATATATATATATATGTAAACTCAACATGTATTATTACAAAGCTATTGATATTAGGTGAATAAATACAAAATTAAGTATGTCTAATATTTAAATTTATTTCATTTATATATTTTTTTAAAAATTGTATCAACTAATTTGTTAAAATAATAATATACTATAACATACTTATATAAATAAACAATATTTAAACTATATATATATATATATATATATATATAATATTAATGTAATATATATATATAATGTTGACATGTCTAAATACAATAACTATATCATGTGTGATAACCAGTAGATTTACAATCGAGAAAAATTAACACGTGGTTCGCTCCTAAGGCTTAGACGCTAACCGCGTCAAATGAAATAAAAGGCGTTTCCCGTTATTGTCTGACACGCCTTTAAAATAAAAAGGTGAGCAATATCATATTATAAAACTACGAACCATTCGTATTTTGGTGCATTTAACTATTCTTATATAGGTGTGATACATCGTTATTTGAATCAATAGTGGAAATGGTTAGTCGCTTTTTAGATAAATTTTATTAGTAATATATAAATAATGGTGTGTATATTAATAATAATAATAATTGATATATAAATTTATATCGAATTACATTATTTTTATATAATTGTATTCTAATATGTATGATTTTATAATTTTGTAATATTATTTGGATATTTATATTAAATTCTTATGCTACTAATATTGTTTTACATGATCTTACATCTTGATCCTTCATTTATATCTCATTGATAATTATACAAACATAATATCGTAATTATAGACTTATTAAAATATAAAAAAATAAAATAATTACAAAATATGAAAACAAATTACAATATAGAATGAATTATAATACAATTAATTCTAAAATATTAAGTTAATGAATGAAATAGATTTTTAACCATTAATACAATTTTATAAAATAACAATGTTTACATAATAAGTAATACATCAAAAATATAAATATGTTATACAATAGTTAAATAGATTATAATACTATTTTATAATATAAATAGAAATAAGATTAATAAATAAGTAATTAAAATTATTCGTGAATTTTATTTTTTATAATTTTTAATTAAACTGTATTCGGTATTCTACTAATTAAAATTTGAATTATTATATTAGTATAATATATATGGAGAGTTGATAGATACCATTACACACTATATCATTTTGGTTATAATTCAGTATAGAGTACACGAATTATAGAAATTAAATGATATATATATATATATATATATTAAAATATATATTGAGATTAATATAAATATATAAAACTATATTTTTATATATTTATTAATATCAATATATATTTTCAAATAATATATATATATATATATATATATATATATATATATATATATATATATATAATACGGCATTGTATACCATTACATTTTTGCTCAAGATATAATATATACAAAAACTAATAAATTAAATATAATTTTAAACGATGCAAATACAATATAATATAATATAATAATTATGCATATGGTATTATATTATATTAATAATATATTCTATGGTATTTATTATTTTAAAATTATATATTAATATATTATAAAATTTATATATTAATTGTATATATTATAAAATTAACTATTGATTAGAAATGATATAGTAATATATTTATATAGATTTAATACATGCGATTATGATTACTAATAATATTAAATAATGCATAATTAATAATTAAATTAAAAAAAAAACAAATATTAAATGACTTTTATTATAAAATCTATAATGAAAGTATAATTATGACTAAATTCATTTTATTTGTAAGATATACAAAATAATTTAAACGTTAAACGATATTCAAAATTTAAAATACTATAATCTATGAAATGTAAACACATAGTAATTTAAATTTATATTAAATTGCTCAACAAACAAATATATGTAAACATATATCTAATAACATATTTTTTGAATTAATAAGTTAGATATTTTTGATAAATCTTAATGACGACAAATATAATAAAATAAAATAAATGTAATTGTATACATAATATATTGATTATAAAAATATTATATATATGAATATATAATATATATATGAACATATAACATATATTTATATATATATATATATATATATATAAATTAATAAATATTTTTGTAATTATCTAACTTCTTAAAGTAGATTAATCAATCAACTATTAAAGGATTTCATAAAAGAATACTTAACTTTTTTATACTTATATATTGAGATTCCTAAATATTTGTGTAATTCATATAAGATATATCTTCATGTGTAACAGTTTAAGATAAATTCCTTTATATTTAATTGATAACTAGTTATTTCTACAATATTATCATGTAATTAACATTTTTTGTATTTTCCTAAAAATATCATCAAACACAATATAAAATATAAGTAAACACTTGTTTTCTAAATGGCTGCTACTATAAATAAAATAAATATTTAAATTAGTTATACAAATTATAAATAAAAAAACTTCGTGGGTAAATTAAATTGTGCTAGATCAAAGTTGTTTACATAATTGTTGACTGTTATACTTAAATTCTCTCTCATGCTGATTATATATTTATTATAAAATATTCATTGTTAAAACAAATTTAATATAACAAATGAATCTAAATATTGACTATAAAATGAGTCTTTTAAAATATATAATTAATATCATTGATATAGTGTAATACTATTATTCACAACAGGAAACGATAAGCAATGAACATACTAATAAGCCACATTCAACATTATTAATTCTTAAATGGTTAGTTAAACAATATTAATCCTGGAATTCCTTATTCTATACGATACTAGTATTTTTTCATTATATTAAAGTATATGGGTTTAACTTAAATATATTACTATATTGTAATAGTAACTTGATATAAATATCTCGTATAAAGATGAATAGAATATACACATCATTTTATAAGAGTAGTGATGATCTGTTCTCTCAAAATTATAAATAATCTAACGATAATCCTATTAATAAGATATAATTATTTATATATTTTATAAAGTCGGGAAAGTAATATGTATTCCTGAAGTTGATTTATTCATTTTTGTCAATATTCTATAGTAGTTTATTTTGAAGTAGCGATTTTATTACTGTGAAATATTAATTAGTCAGGAATTGTAGTTTTTAATATTCTGTAAAAATGATCACTTTATGTGAAAATTGAAATTTGAAAATCTAGAAAAATAAATGGTAACGTGCAAGCATAATTTAAATCATTAATATAAATATACAACTATCAATCTATCCAGAAGTAATAATAGTGAAAATAATAAAGTACAATACTATAGTTGATATTAATAATATCACAATAAGTAAAATAGAATTGTGGACATTAAAGGAACAAAAGTTGCAGGTACCATAATAAATATTATCAATAAAACATAGCAAGCGGTACACTGTTAGGGTGCAAGTATAGAGTATCTAGAAACAGTTCCATTGGTCCGCCAGTTGAAATATATACAGAGAATCTAAAGCCATATACATGCATCTATACAGACAAATGGCATGTGGTTAACACATATGATTGATTGGTGATACATATTTCTCCAGGAAAGGTGCAGTGGAGTCAAGAAATATAAGGTATATAAATAACTGTACATGGATTATAAATAGAGTCATTTAACTATCAATACACATGTAAAGCATTTGGATCCGGATAGAGAGATATAATTCATGGCGAATGTAAAAATTAATTGGAAGCAGAGTAGTTTTTATTTCATGGAAATCTTAAATATATTATTGAATTATATTTTAATGAAGACCATGGAAAGGATTTTCAGCTAATTTACGTTAAATCACTACAAATTCTTTAGCCATAAATATTAAGAATTCATTTTTGATTTGGTAAAAAAAGGTCCATCCGATATTTTACTTTAAGTAATTTCATAATTATAGAGCGGCTTTGTTATAGTTTAATGCAGTGAAAGTTAATTATAGTATTATATAAGCTGAATAATGATGTATTTCAAGCTAACCTATTGATTATTATTTACTTAATTTTTGATATATATTATAGAGAGTTATTTTAAAATTATAAAGTAATTCTTAATACAATCTTTAATATATACATAATTGAGTTTAGACATTGTAAGTCCATAATATATGATTATAATAGTTTGATTGAGATATGACATACACTTATAGATTACCTTTAAATTATTTAATTTAATTGCTTGTTTTTTTTGGATCTAACTAATATGATAAAAGGCCTGTTCAATGATATATTTGTTGATACAAATATGTTCATATAATGATACCTAGAAATATTGCGGTCTAAAAAGGTTACACCGTTACATTGTCAATTATAAATGTATAGAATTCGGAATGTGTTAAGTTTGTAGTAATATTAATCAATTATGTCTTATTGATATTCAAAATAATTTTAATTATATATCCTGTTTTTTATACTAAAATTACAAATAATGAGATATGAGTCTAATATATCCTGGGGAAGAGTTTGGTAAATCATAATGTTTGGAAAAGATTAATAATTTAATCATAAGAAATTTAGAAATAACTAAAGATACAATTAAATAAAGTAAGAATAATGATGACAACAAAATGGAACCATACTTTATAAATGGAATTAGTTTAATTTTTTATCATTTAACTATTCCTGCTATTTTTTATTTAATCTAACTAATACTATCGTATTCGAGATAGTTGTAAATGCTGTAGATATATATATATATATATATATATATATATATATAATAATAATAGTTGTACTTTATGATATTCCATAATAATTGTTAGTATATCATTACACATAAATATTATTGTAGTTAACTAATAATTATAATGAATATATTGGATAGAAAGATGGATTGTTTTGTATTAATCCTATACTTGTAGCTCTATCATTAAGTTTTACAATACATCGATAATTCAAAACACTGGAAAAACAGTTCATGTATATTATAAAGAAAATTAACATTTGTGTATTTCATATGTTCAATCGTATGTTATTATTACATAATTATTAAGTCAATTGATTATTTTATTTGCACAATTAGTCGATAATAGATATCGTTATCAGTAAGTTATAGTATCTGCTAAATGATGATTTTATCTGAATAAAATTATAAATTTATGTTTTTAAATCCAGATATTATAGTATTCATAAATAAATTATAAGCAATATCAATCATAATATCGAACCGCATATACTCTTTATTTGTATTTATATTCGATTGATTAAATATTATTTATTTGTATGTTGTATATTCTGTCGGTAATGTAAGATATCAATAAATCTAATGCACTATTACATATAATTATGTCTTCATGTATTTATATTAATATAGTGTATTATATTGTATACAATACAATTGACATATTTTAAAAGATAATTTTCATTTTATTTTTTGTGCTAAAACTAATAAGAATATTCTTATATAATATTAAAAAATAGATAATAAAGCTATTTTTGCCTTCTAGTTTTCCCATAAGAACTTGGATTATTAGTATATCAACTATTATCATATAATTATTTAATAAGTTATTTGCTCGAGATTCGTTAAAATTATTTAAATAAATAGATACGTTTTTAAATTGGGAGCTAATTGTAGTCTTCGATATTTGATTTAATTATTTCAAGTTGATTTTCAAGTCTTCATAATTATCTGTTTATATCATTCTATTCATTAGTGATACATCATGTTTGTGTATTTTATATGAAATTTATTTATTTTAACGATGCATATTTATTAAGTGTTATCTTATTTTTTTTAAAGTTTAGGTATGTAAAGCATATATAATAAATATTCTATAAATAAAATATCATTAATGTAAATATATATATTACATATTGACCAGTAGTGAGTTTAGATATGTTAATAATTATATTATTAAATTAAGAACTCAAGATTATGTTAAGAATATGATCTCTTATGTTTACCATCATGGAATATGATGTATGAATGATTTAAAGCTATAAATGTTTATAATAATGTTAATTAAAATCCCCGAGTTTACTTAAATAATTTAAGATTAAAAAATTATTCATACATTTATTAATGCATATCTATTTATCAATACACCATTAACAAATATTATATATCTATTATACAATATATTAACTTATATTTATTAACTATAATTAATTAATAATATTAATGCTATACAAGTATTATATCTCTCGAAACACATATCATTAAAGGCTGGATAAACATTATGAAAATGCAGCTGGAATTTGTATTCCCAGACATACACTTTATATGAGTTACGTGGATCATTGTTTTCTGAACAAATGTGTTGCTATAAATACGGCAAGCTTTGGAAAGGTCAATATTAAAATAGTTTTTAATTAGCAAATATAGATATTTTTACAAATAATAATTAACCCATGTAGTTCATATGGTATTCGTAATTTACTAAATAATAATATTTTTAAATATAATTGTTTAGTTTAGTTCATAAAGTTTTAGTATTAAAAAAAATATTACAAAATATATTCTTTTAAAAAGAATATTATTTAACAATAATTAATTAAATTTTTTTTTTAAATTATTAATCAAACAATTATTAAAATCCTATTATTAAAAATTGCACATGTTATTTCTATGATAAAGATCAGAATGTATAACAAATATTATAAATAGAGACTATATAGTTAATTTATTTGATTATTATTTATTAGCTATTAATTACGCTTGTATTTTTTTAAATATATCATTTTTAGCTATAAACTTATGTTATAAATATTTCATTATTCTCCACTCTATCTATATTAGTTTTTATTTTCTGTATATCATAGACCATTAATAGCATACAGAAATTATGAAATTAATACTTTTTTAATATTTCATATTAAATGGAGATTAATATTACAAAAATTACTTTTTTTCTAATCTATATTGAATATTGAAATTCTTGTTCAGAGTTTTGTTACATTTTGATTATAAATACATTTTGAGAATATAATAATTAAAAAATAAATTTAAAAATCATTATATATACATCAATAATATTTTATTCTACTATACACATTTATTTAAAATAAATTACATATTTATCAATAATCTTGTTACTTATTATTTTAAAAATTAAATATTAAATAATATAAATACTTTTTTAAAAATAAGATAATATATATCAATATTATACATATTTACAGATAATACGAAAACAATTTCCTAAATTAACAACAAGGAGATTAGGTACTAGAGGCAAATCTAAATACCATTATTACGGTATCGGAATAAAAGCTGACTCACCTTATTTTAGCATACATTTTTCTAAATATTCACAATTTGGAAGGTTATATATAATAATATTTCGATACATATTATATATCATATGATTTAAGAATAAATAAAATTAATGAATAATAACTGATCAATAAATATAGCAAGACAATTAAACAACAATTTGTTACAAAAAACTCACATATCAAGACCAACAATCTAGAGTTTCCGAATATTTTCAATATAATATTTCCAACTGGAGTTTCAGTTTATATGGTATGTACAAATTATATTTAAGTGTAGCTATCAACATTTTAATGAAAATTGATATATTAATATATAGAAATAAATAATTGGAAGATATTTAGTTATATTTATTTAAATTTTAAATATATATATATATATATATATATATATATATAAATATATATATATATATATATATATATATATATTATATATATATATATATATATATATATATATATATATATATATATATATATAAATTAATTAAATAAATAATATGTTTCATTTTATATAATAATGTTCATTATATAAATTGTTTATTTCTGGATGAAAATGTATATATTTTTTTAATTAAATAATTGTAATAATTATTATTTTAAAGTATATTAAAATTAATCATCCAGATAAATAATAAGTAAGTATATATGCATTATAATATATATTATTAATTATTTACTTACACTTATATAGGTTAATCAAATGATAAACACATATAGAAATAACTGCCAACATATCTTGGATATGTTATTAAAGTTGACATTTACTGAGGTTAAATGTATATTATATAATCGATATGAATATCACAAATTAATATATATTATTCATATACATTAGACAATCAAATATTTAAAAATAATATTTTATATTCACATATATTTAATCTTTGACAGTTGAAATCATACATGAATTATACAAGTACTTGCTTAAAGAATGATGGATATGGGATGTTAGATAGTTCTTGCATCGTGAATCTTATTCAAGTCTGTGATAATATTATGTATGAAAAAATGTTATTTGTTCTTGTGCCTGACATCATCAACGATATGGATATCAGGTAAATCTTAACTATTGTTGAGGTTTTATATATTCGCTAAGTTCTATAACTACATACATATGAAATGTGTAATTTACTCGGGATGGTATTTTCATTTAGATTGATTTATTAATAATAATATTTAATTCAAAATATAAAATAATACCAAATATATATTTTTAATTAAGA
>OZ038314.1:31902084-32062538 GCA_964035775.1 Osedax frankpressi
TAGTTTTTCAGAATTTTATTTCAATTATTAATACTAAATTTACTCTTGGGATTTTGTTTGAATGGATGGATTCAATATTTTCCAATAATGTTAAGGAGGTTATTATCCAATATAAATGATTAGAATACATATTATATTAATTATTATATAATATGATATTTATGTAATCACTATAATTGTTTTTGAGAATATTATTTTATATTTACTTAATATTTGTTTTATTATAGGTGAAAGATAGCAATGAAATACCATTATTAACTTATCAATTTTCTAATTTATTAAATGAAATGATACGGCAATTAATGAAAAAGCTCAATAATTCTATATACTTTGGTATTATATATATATATATATATATATATATATATATATATGTATGTATATATATATATATATATATATATATATATATATATATATATATATATATTTATTTTACTATATCATCGTTACAATTAGTTTGAAATAAAATATAGTCATACATTAAATATAAATTAAATATAAAAATTAATTATTTTAAATATTGTTTTGTTATAACAACTATAGTTAGTAACAACAACAATCTATTGATGATATCTAAAATAATAATTTTTTTCTTAACAATCTTAAATATAATAATAATTAAATAATATTAAAATTATGTATATCATGTATAACATTAACGTATAATAATTAACTATATATTAGTATATAATAATTTACATTACACTTTCCATAACAGATAAATTCGTGATATTGCATAATTTATTCAAAGAATATATTTTCTATACGGTAACAGTCATTAACACTGATTATAATCAAAAAGAACAATTAAAATTACTTTATGTTAAACATGGTTATATTTTATTTCACATATTAATTATACTATTATTATTATGAGTAGAGTAGCGATATTTAAAATATATATAATATATTAAATTAATGTATTAATTAATAATTTTATCTATGATTTATTCTATATTATTTATTTATATTTGATACTGGATAATTTAGCACGACATATTTTATAATATTAATTATAAATTTAATATTGATTTTAAACCAATAATATATTATTGAAGAATTTTTTTTATCAAAATGACAAACTTTAAGAGTATACAAATATTATAATACATATTTTATAGAATTATTGATTTATACATATTATACTTATTTTATTTTGAGTTAATACGTTTATTTTACAATCAATATACGAAATATTACATATAATGAAAATTAAATCTTTCATATATTTTTAAAAATTAATATATATATAATCTCAAATTGAATAATGTAAACTTTCTCATCGTGCACCTATTATTAAATATAGAATCTGAGGTATGTAGCATTGCTTACATGTCATCCGTTGATAATCCTGCGATGTTACCTCTTGAAAAAATTGGTTATTTATTATTTTACTTATATTCTAAATAATATTATTATAAATAATGAATTTATATAATTAATTTATATATTTATCAGTAACCACAAATAAAATATTCTTTCTAAGAAAATAGTGATGTATTTTATATTATATTAAAAATCTATTTATTTAATATAGATACTTTCAACAATGACTATGAAAACGGTTCTACTTATTATACAAGTTTAGATATGTCACCGTATGATTCCGGGTAAGATATTACGTCTTATATTATATATTTTTATATGCAATAAAAAACTAAATCAATATATGATGTTATAGATGTTCTAGTTCTGGAAGTTATCAAGAAAATACACATGATTTGTATATTAATCAAGTGAGTAATACATTTATAAAAATATTTATTATTTAACTCATTATTAATATTATTATTAAATTAAATACATTATCATTTATATATGCCCTAATATTAATATATAATGTACTTATTAATATTTATTCAAATAGCAAATGAGTAACATCTACAACCAAAACCAGCCGATATGTGGAGGGTTAGATCGATATATTCACGATATAAAAGCTATTTATTAATTACTAAATCGAGATCGATTACAATTTCTCTAACCATAACCAAATACTTACTTAGATACTACAATTCTTATATACCAATGAACACGTCTTCTACTTCCGCATCGATCTTTATAGACGGGGTAGACTCTGAACCAACATATGAATCTGTTAATAGTTCTGCAACCCAATTTAATTGCTACAATAGTCAAAACAATAAATAAGGATAACATCAACTATTCCCAAGCAGTACTTATTTTCCATTTGCTATATTCATAGATGCATAACATATGCCGTATTTAGAAATGTAAGAATATATAAAAACTATAATAGTAAATATATATATCTCTAGTCATTTTCATTCTATTATATTATTTTAGTTGAAATTTATCATAATGATATTATTTACCTTCATAAATTATATTATATATTATTTATTTGAGTATTTATCATATTATATATTATTCTATTATTACTATATTTATAGTTTTATTTTTTATTTTTCTATTCCTATATAATTATTTATACTAATGAATATTTTATTTCTTTATATACTAATAATAAGCTATACATTATAGCTGCGTATTGTATATTACTATATTTACAGTATATATAAATGTATACACCGGTATATCATTATATACTTTGTTATACAATATATTATTATATTTAAACCTTACCTTATAAATAATGTAAGGTGGATATTAATATTATCATTGATGTTTAAATGTTATGATTAATTATTACAATAAAAGTATATTAATATAGAAGAAAATTGTATTATTATTAAATATACAATAGTATAATAAGCAATATAAATTCAATATTGAAACAATATTTAGAAATGTGTAATTAGTAAATACTAATTGGATAATATATATATATATATGCATATATATGCATATATATATATGCAAGAATTGAAAACATTTTTATAGTTAATATAGCTCAAATTAAAAACAAATATGTTTCAAGTTACTTTATTAATTTAAATTCAATTCAAAGATATTCTTAAATTGTATAAACAATTAATAACAATAGGAAAATTAACTATTTTTTCACGGTGTATAATCACAATAGTTATTTAACAGATATTATTTTTAAAATGAACATATATGTTCGTTTAGTTATGGGTTTACAAATATGTATAACACTATCTAAATATTATATAATTAAATAATTAATTTATAACAATAACTTTACTAAAACAATATATATTCTTGTTTTCTTAAAAATGTAAATAAAAATGTAATCATTTTCAAACCAAGAATTATAGGTGAGTATTGTCTTCTGAATTTAAAATTTATAATAGTTAAAATAAAGTTGAATTATATCTCAATTATTATGAAATATATAGTATGATAAATTATGTAATTTATTTAACGATTGTTATAATATAAATTATTGGTAAATAGCGGTATAGTTAATTATTTAACTTATACAAAGGTACTGTGATTAATTCTCGCTCAAATATAAGACTCTATATACATTTGGAAAACCCACGATGACATTTACACTTAACAATAAAATAATTATATATCAAAATATATAGTATATAATAGTGTACACATTGGGAGTATTATAGATAATAATTCATAAATAAGTTAAATCACTAAATGTTATTATTTAAAAATTAAATGTATCAATTATATATAACTTACTTAATGTTTAAATATAATAATAATATTTGAACAATATAAAAATATATAGTATATGTAGTATATCTTGAAGCTAGTGTATTTTTGTATTTAGTGATATTGTGTTTCCTTATGATATTCCACATCAGTGTTTAGATATATATATATATATATATATATATATATATATATATATATATATATATATATATAGATATATATATAGATATTAATAAATTGTTATAAATATATTTATTATAATATATTTATAATATATAACAAATTATTGATTTTGCTATGTCTGAAACATATATACACAAAATAAAATATAAGTATACATTATTGTTTACAAATTTATACTATCATACTAAAAGTAAATAGAATCACTCAATACTATATGTTAGTGCACGACAAATATTGTCTATCACTACTATTAAAAATCAAAGAAACACTATATTATATATATATATATATATCATATATGGATAAAATATATATATATATATATATATATATATATATAGATATATATATATATATATATATATATATATATGTATATATATATATATATATATATATATATATCTATATATTAATTAATATTAAATAAATAAAATTATATTATATTATTTATATAAAACATATCATATAGAAAATATAAAGTACAATAACAGTAAAAATGTATATATCTGTATATAAACTATAATTAAATATTTATTTTGACATATATATTAATTATATACTACTATATTAATATAATCCGTCATTAATGATACATACTCGATATAAATGAATACGTAATTGGCATCAAAATCAACAAATTATAAATCGATCAAAAATAATAATTGACCGATATACATAAGAAAATATTAAAAAATATTTGCATATACATTTGTATATTAATATATTTTATTTATTATACAGTATATATATAATATGCTAGTTACATATAATACATGTGTTAATAAATACTTATTACTAACTATCTATAATCTGATTTTCTGTGAATTTTGAAGGTAAGTTTATCTTCTCATGTTCGTAGTACATCGTCTGACTTACTTCTTCATTCATAGGAAGATTAAGCTTACTCGAAGTAAAATAGTTATTTGTTGAAACGCGTTGCAGCAGGATTATCGTAAATTCTCTTGCAGCTAATAATAAATAGTAATTATTTTATTAATACAACAATAGAATATATGTTTAATTAGTTAATGTAACTTAATATATAACTTAGATATAACTACACATTACATTTAAATCAACATATATATATTATATACTTAATAAAATTTACATTTAAATATATGTAATGTAATCTGAACTTCAGATCTATAGTATAGTTACTTAGTAGAAAATATGAACGTATATCATTTAATTTATAATTATTATGTACTAACATTTTAATTTCATATTGTACATAACCTCTGGTAATTCGAAGAAAGCAACTTCCACCCAATTTACGAAATAATTTATAATCTGAAGTTACTTGCTTCAATCTTATACGCATTATTTAAATGATTATTTCTATTTACCAGGTAAAAGCGATTAATAATAGTTTAACATATACAAAAATAATTAATTTAATATTTATAATATTGTCTTATTTAATATTTAATAATTATATATTTTTAATTATATATAATTATCATATCTAAAATTGAAATTATTAATTAATATGTTATACTGGTAAGTATTCATTTATTATTAATAATGGAACAACTTGTATTTTCTTAATTTTATAATTATAAACATTAATCATAATATGTAATTATATATATTAATCATAAGACACATTTCACATATGCTTTATAAGAAATATAATATTACTAGTTGACAAATCATATTGACAAAATTAATTGCTATAAATATTAATATTTTAGTAGAAAATATTATATAATTTAGTAACGTGATGGTTAAGAAGTATATACATTATTTAAAATAAATAACTTTAATACATATTTATATAGTATTGATTTGTATATTTAATATTATATTTATTCAAATCATATTATATTAATGGTATCCTCTTACTCAAGGATTTTTTCTATTTTAAATACGATATATTTCTCTAATATAGGTTGTGTTTCATGTGTACAATATATATATATATATATATATATATATATATATATATATATATATATTTATATATATAAGCTTATTAACATCGAAATTTGTATATGATATTTCATTTATAATATTTTATGTATTATATTATTAATAAATTAAATAAATTTTAATGTAATATATTATATGATCTGTGTAAATGAAATATAATGTTTAAAATAACGATTTTTTATATATAACAATAATATTTAATATTTACCTTTCCAAAGATTGCAGTATTAATCGCAACCCACCTGTTAAGAAAATAATGATCCACGTAACTCATATAAAGTGTATTTTTAGGAATACTAACTCCAGTTGCATTTTCATAATGTTTATCCATAATTTTTATTTTAAGATATATAAAACGTATTAATAAATTAGTGTAATTATCATAATAATGAATTGGATATAGATATATTGATGCAATACGTTGTTCTATCTATACTCATAGTCCAGCTACATTAGCAATTACATAAATATGTCTTGCTGATAAAATATATAAATAAATTACAATTCAATTTTAAGTTATATAAATTCTATATATTAAATTTATATAATTTTATATTACAGTTATATCTGTAATATGATATAATTTTACATAGTGTTGGGGTAGTTTTATTAAGTTAGAATAATATCCTTATATTTTCAGTAAATACTTGAACTTATTTTTAAAAGTATTAAGATTCCTTTCACTATTATAATATACATTATAAATTTTACAAACATAAAATAACATATAGAATATATTTTCATTTTGATACCGGTAATAACTAAGGTAAATGATCATTTTCGATAATTAACCAAATAGTATTTTTGATATCTAAATAAAATGTTCAATTATATTTAATTAAATATTGGATATATGGTTATATAGTTAGATGTGTGGATGTATATATATATATCGATGAAAAATGGTTATATTGATGATTATATAAGTTATTTAGACTAACTATTTAACAATTAATTTTGTTGAATAAGGCATATTTGTATGTTCATAATTAATATTGTCCTGTATGAGGTAATATAATAATAATAATTTAGTAATATTAATTATTAGTCGTGTAACGAAAAGTTTATTTTAGATAAAAATAGTTTTATTATATTTATATATTTTAATTAAGTTTCATCATCGTATAACAAATTAATATTCACTTTTTATATGTTATATAATAATATTTAATGTTATATATAATATAATACGTACATAAGACGATATTTACTTTCAATTTAATATATAATTTTAATAATAATTAATATTATTATATTCTGATGTTAATCAGATTATAGTTTATAGTTTTATGAATAATTGAAATTTCAATTTAATACTATAAATTATACAATATTTAATATTTTATTTAAAAATAATATTACTTAATATTTAATCAATCATTTATTTATTCATATATTTATTATTTGTATGTGAACTATTACATAATTTATATTCATACTTAAATAAATATTAATAATCATCATTATTTTTGATTATATTATTTACTGTTACATACAAAAACTTAAAATATGAATAATATGATATTGCTAGCCAATAATATTTTTATGTATATATTCTGAATTTATTTTAACATTCTTTGAATAACTTCTCGTATTATCTCATTGACGAAGGAATCAACGTTTCGATTCATCTCGAAATAAATAATTATTTAAAAGTCTATTTTAAAAATATTTTTATTGAAATTCAAAATATACATTTTATAAATATCATTTTATTTTTTCATATTTATATATTAAAACAAATAGGTTTATATACCATATTATTTATATAATTAACATATAATAACACATTTATAAGAAATTATATAACAAATTTCAAATTATAAATATTTTACATGAATAGATTAAATAGGTATTTTATTTTAACATTAAATTGATAATATCTATTCTTTAATTAAGAGTTAGATATCTTTAATAGGAGTTTTAATTTTATACAATAAATGTTTATGAGTTATGAGAAATTAAATAATATTCGATAATACGATAATAAATACGATAATAATATATTAACCATACGATAATAAATTTATAAATTAATATTTTTACAAATTAATCGTAAAATAGACGTAATATACGATGCCGTTTATAACATAACTTTTGCTATATTTATATTTTAATTAAATTTAAAAACAATTTTTAAATTACTATATTATCTATTATTTTAATATGTATATGATATATACATACTTTAATTGAATATAAATATTAGTAAGATAATATTATGTAAATTTAACCAGATAATTAACATTTTTTATCACTTACTTTTGATATATTCTAAATGTATTTTTTTTTAATTATAATTACTTTTATATTTATTATATTAATATTTACCTAGTGACGCTAACATTATTGACGCACAAATGGAATATTATTCATACTATTTAAACATTTATTTGTATTATTATAATTTCTTAATAATTTATGATATAATAATATAATTATATATTAATATCAGATGTTAAAATGATAACGATTAAAAATAACTATGCTATGATATGTTGTCCTAATATTTAAATAATTTTTTTTAAACTATTAATTTAAAAATATTGATATGATAAATTATAAATTAAAATGTCATATACTTTATTTATAATAGTTTGTGTTTATTATATATATAGAATATTATACGATTCAAATAATATTTACCTTGATTATTACGTTATGCTATATACCTTATATATAACAAATTTCACTATATATATATATATATATATATAAATATATATATATATATATATATATATACGAAACACACATACTCACATACACACATACTGACACAAAAAACTTATATATATATATATATATAATTATATATAAATGATAAGATTATTTAAAATTATTATTTAGCGTAAATTTAAATAATATATATATTAATAATATATATATTAATATATAATAATATATAAATAATATATAAATATATAATAATATATAAATATAACATTTTTATAATTTTATAAAATAATATAATCTCAATTTAATCAACATTATAAATAATAAATTACTAATAATAGTTAGGTTATTAATACTATTTTTATAAATTATCTTAATAATATTAAAATAAAAAATTAAATTAATATATTCGTTTTTTTATTACCATTTTTATTAAATATAAAATAGTATATATTATATATTATTATATCACACACACACAATATATATATATATATATATATATATATATATATATATATACGTATCGATACATAAATATATAATATCTCATATAAATAGAAAGTACCTAACCATTTCTAATATTGATTCAAATAACGAACTTTAACGATAATAGAAAGATATCTAAATGCATCATTATAGACCTAAAATTATTTAAATTTTGATAACTTAAATAATTTTAGGTCTATAATCAATTTTCAATTAGTGGGCGTATCTATATAATAATAGGAAATACATTTAATTTATTTCGCATATAACATTATCTAAGCTTGTATTATATGTTATTTTATTTTACTTGTAAATCTTCTGATGATCTATCAAATGATATCATTATTACATATATATTTTAATGATATATATATATATATATATATATATATATATATATGTGTGTGTGTGTGTATGTGTGATTTGGTGTATTGTATGATAGTAGCAATAGTAGAAACAATACATATAAATTAATAATATAAATTATATCAAAATGAGTAATTAGATATAATAATAATATTGCTATACAAATGTGTAGTGTGTATTTAAACTTTCAATTAAAATTATTATTGAAATAAAAAATAATTCAATCGTGTTATATATATGATACTTTTATATTATTTTAATTTTACATTTTACAAATTCAAATAGTGTATTAGTTCTTAGATGGTTTTGTAATATTTGTATAATTAATTGTTTTATAATTTATTATATCATTATCATATTTATAGGTATATCATATTTATTATTTTATTTATAGGTATATCATATTTATGTAATTACATTTATTATTTTATTTATAAGTTAAAGTTAACTTTAATTTCTATATATATAAATAATAATAATGGGCTAATGATTGTCCTGCGTTAAATATTGATTTATCTAATTGATGACAGCATTATGAATACTATTAATAATGACTAATAACAATAAAGTATCTAATGCATTTTCTATGGTTAGAATTAATGTACTAACTACGTGTATTCTATTAAGTGACTTGTTTATGAAATATAAAATTAATATTAACATATGTTTAAATTATATAAGTATTTGTTAAAATTAAATAGACAATATAAAAAATAATTATGTATATATTATTCAATACATTGTTATATTTATACATTGTTATATTTTCCCAATACATATAAATATTATATTATCTTAGATTGAATACACTACATAAACGTATTATATATTTTATTGAAATCAAAATCACATTGTATATTTTAATATTAATTATAAGTCGAGCAATATAATCAAATTATAGAACCATAATAATTTACTCCATATTATGTATTAATTATCTAGGATCTATTAAGTACTCATTTAAAAATATACTGAATATAATTAATTATGATTTCGGTTCGTAAAACTGATTAATAATAATAAACGTAATTATTGTATATCATAATTTATTAATAAGAGATTAAAGAACTTACAGAAAAACCCAATTAATTATTTCAAGGATAATTATTTCAAATATTCCATAATATGATTTTATTAAAGTATATAAGGCTATTTAAGTAATTTATCCATAATATAAAACAGTGACAGTCATTGTAATCGTATTTTATATTGAGTCAGTATTATAAAGATCTGTCGATTTAATAAAATTAATATAAATTTATAACGGATATTAGCACCATCGGTATTCTGTAGTTTATTTAAAGTTTTACATAACGGATCTATTAAATATGATATTACATGATGTGATATATTACATAATATGACCACATTTTTTTCCTATGTTAATGTAGAGTTTAGTTAAGTACTTTGGAACTAAATTCTATATGATAAATAGTCAGCTTTATAATTGGATTAGAATTTATAATAAAATGTGTATTACTCAAAATATACCTATTTGATGTTGATTAATATAGAAGTATATAGATATAATCCGACAAATATATTAATATAATATACAAGATTTGTTATGTTATAATAAATAGCCAATATAATTTGAGTATAATATATTATAACATAATTAAATTTCTAAAATGAGTGCATTTCTATCAAGAGTTCGTATGTATTTTGTTTATAAACTTAATTTGTAGTATTTCTCTGAAATAGGATTGTCATAAATATTGTAACTATAGTTACTAATATACATTGTAACTATAGTTACTAATATACAACTCGCTGACCAAGTTTACATAAAACATGGGTTAACACGTCTACAAAAAACTTGGGTTAACACGCGGAAAAAATATGCAATAAAACGTTTTGTAAAGCACATAATAATACAAACAATAAAAGTAATATTTCAAATAAAGAAAAAAATATTTTTATTCAATTTATTTATTTATTTTTAGAATTCTTTTCGAGTTTCGTAAAAATTATTCAATCACCTAATAAAGCATCATTTGATATCATTTAGTGAATATTGCTTTATATCATTTGGGTAACAATAACATATAAAAATTCTATTTAATTATTAAATTTTTAATATAAGATTAGTTAGTTTTTAGTCATATATTCCGTAGGTATGAAAGAATATAAATATGTAGTTTAGTATAATCAAAATTAGTATATCAGAATATTGTATATATAAATTTTATTACTAAAATGATATTTATATATTAATTATATGTCTTGTAAATTAATTAATAATTACTATATAATATTTATATCATCAACAAAACGCATCATCCAATTCAGATCCAGGTTATGTAACCTTTGTCAGCGAGTAGAATATCAGTAACTATAGTTACAATATATATGACTATTCTATTTCAGAGAAATACTAAAAAATTAAGTATATAAACAATATACATATGAACTCTTGATAGAAATGCCCTTTTTCTAGAAATTTATATTTCGTACTAATAAAATTGATCCTTGTAAATAAAATCGAAATATTGAAATTTAATTACATGATTTATTATATTATAATATCTTATACTAAATATATATTTTCTATTTATAATAAAATAATACATCTTCTTTGTTATATTATGTAATGTATTTTGTTTGGCGGATTATAATTTTATAATGATATGTTAACCAATATAATAAAATATATTTTTAGGAATATATATGTTATTGTAAATTATATTCAATTTGTAATAACGACTATTTGTTATCTTGGTTTAGTTTCACTTTATTTATGCAGAGTTTTACGAATACAACTTAATAAATCCGTCGTTTTAATTTCAACTTTTTTATGGTATTATTTATAAATATATATTTTATAAATAGAACTATAACTTAATATTCTATAATACTAATTTCTTAATTAAGGCTATTATATTATAGGATCACATTGTATATTTAGAAATATAAATACATGGTAGTATATAAATTCATTGTTATTTAACAGTATTTTCTAATATATATTTCTAATATTTTTAATAATATTATAATAATATATAATATTTTTAATATGTTGATTATAATTATTTTATCGTAAATTAATGTATTATTCTAAAAAAAATTGTATTTAATCAAATATTAAATTTATAATTAATATTTAAAAATATATCATGCTAAATTATGCAGTATAAAATATAAATAAATAATATATAATAAATTGTAAGTATATTATAATAATTAATTGATTATATTTTAAATTGCGTTTCTTATAAACCCTAAATATAAGTTAATAACAGTAATAATTATTATAATTTCAAATGAATATAGAAAATGATAATTAAAAAATAAATGGATACTAAATATAACTATAATTATAATAATAATTACTTTTATAACTATTTTTATAGGGCATTAATAATTTAATTATTCTACCAATCTGCATTCGTAGGCTATCTAATTACTATTTGTTAATGATTCTTAAGACTAAATATTATGTAATTATTGTGTACATATACATTTAATCATAGATCTATTTAATTTCGAAAATCATTTTGAATTAAATTAAATTATTGAATAATGTTATTAATTAATATCTTATTATTGATCATATTAATTATAATATTATAATACTAGGTTTTAGTTTATATATATATATATATATATATATATATATAAATATAAATATAATATAATAAATAAATATCGATAAATATAAATGAAAATTTAAATAATACATATTAATTTATATATTAAATCGTATTTATATAATATTATATAATATACCAGGGTTCTTTAAGTAATTTTTTTTTATTTTCTCATTTTTAATTTATACATCTTGTTGGGTGACATCGAGTTATTTATTTTATCGTGTGTAATTATAATATACAATGTAATATCAAATATAATATGATATTTCCTACAAAGCTAGGTTATGAATAGTTTATATATTTAATGACGAAATAATCAGTAAATATATATAATATTTATATCATCACTACACGCATCATCCAATTCAGATCCAGGTTTTGTAAACTTGGTCAGCTAGTAGTATATTAGTAACTATAGTTACAATATATATGACTCTTCTATTTCAGAGAAATACTAACAAATTAAATATATAAATAAGATGCATATGAACTCTTGATAGGGATGCACTTTTTCTAGAAATTTATATTTCGTACTAATAAAATTGATCTTTGTAAATAAAAACAAAATATTAAAATTTAATTATATGATTTATTATATTATAATATAGAATACTAAATATATATTTTCTATTTATAATAAAATATTAAAACTTATTTGTTATATTATCTGATGTATTTTGTTTTGCCGAATATAACTAATATAAACGTTAAACAATATAATTAAATTAATATTTTAAAGAATATATATGTTCATATAAATTATAATCAATTTATAATAACGAATATTTATTATCTTGGTTTAGTTTTATCTTTTTTTGTGTAGAGTTATAAGGAATACAACTTAATTAATTCGTCGTTTTAATTTCATCTATTTCATGGTATTATTATATACATATACATATATACATATATACATATACATATATATTTTATAAATAGAACTATATCTTAATATACTATAATACTAATTTCTTAATTGAGACTATTATATTATAGGATCCTATTGTATATTTAGAAATATAAACACAAGGTAATATATTAATTCATTGTACGATAGATATGAACTATTGAGATATCGCGGTGAACAACTGAAATAACGATTTATGTATACAAAGTTACTTAAATCTAGCTTAACTTAACTAAAAATTAACCATGCTTAGGATATAATGATAATAATATAGTTAATATATTCTCTATATAAAACTTTAAATGAACAATCAAATAATAAGATGCTATTATTTATTAGTTGAATGAGTTGTATTCATTATGATATTGCAATTATTATAATTGAAAAACTATGGTATTGATATATAAATATATAATAATTAATTAACATATATTTTACAAAATACTATACTTATTTAAATATACGTATTTAAATTTGTTAAAATTGAAATATTCAAAATAATATATGCATATATTATTATATATAAACATAAAGCTATATATTATATAATATATTTTATGTAACTACCTTGATACTTATAATTTATTTAAATATAATGAGATATTATTACTAAATAAATACGTAGTACCATATTATAATATGTATACAGACAATATATAAATACGTTTTGGTATGTCACAATTTTATAATGAATATAGATATTAACAATTTATTTATGATTTATTCTATATTATTTATTTATATTTGATACTGGATAATTTAATATGATATATATTTTTAATATTAATTATAAATTTAAGATTTGATTAAAATCTACATTTTTTAGAATAATACATTACTTTACGATAAAATAATTATAATAAACATATTAGGAAATATTGTAAAATATTATATTATAAAATATTATATATATATATGTGTTATAGCTTGGAAGCATATATGTTATAGCTTAATCAATCAATATATATGCAATACAAATAGCAGTGTAATAATGAAGATTCGTAACTATCATTATGCATGCATATATACTTATAAGTGTTTAGCTATTTATAATATTTTATAATATTATTTATTGTCATACTATAAAATAGTGACATACCAAAGTGTATTTATATAGAGTCTGTCATATGGAGGACTAACGAATTACTATATATCTATCATGTAATATGAACTTATTATATTTAAATAAATTATAAGTATGCAAAATATATTATATGATATATAGATTTATATTTATATATAATAATATATGCAAATAAACATATATTTTTAACGTGAAATATTTTGAATATTCCAATTTTAACAAATTTAAGTATTTTGAGAATAGATAATATATATATATAGAAATTTATATTGAAAAATAAGTATATTATTTTGTAAAATATATGTTAATTAATTTGTATACAATATCAACACCATAGTTTGCAATTATAATGATTACATTAGCATTATTAATACAACTCGTTTATTTAATAAATAATATCATCCTATTATTTAATTGTTCACTTAAAGTTTTATTGAAAGAATATATTAACTATATTATTATAATTATATCCTATGATAATAAATAGCAGGGTTAATTTTTAGCTAAGTTAGATTTAAGTAACAGTGTAGTATACATAAATGGTTATTTTAGTTGTTCACCACGATATCTCACAATCGTACAATGAATTAATATACTACCATGTAATTATATTTCTAAATATACAATATGATCCTATAATATACTAGTCTTAATAATTATATTATTTAAACATATGTTACTATTAAATAAGAATTTCATATATAACACCCAAATCACTTGATAGAACACATTATTTCTAAACTAGAATGTATATTTAATACTTTTTATTATTAATTATTATTATATTATTAATTAATATATTAAATTATGATTCATAAATTTACTAAATTATAAACAGTATACAGTATACAGTATACCTTATTAATAGATATCAGTTTGTTAAATTAAATAATAATTAATAAATTAAAAATTTAAAATAAATTATATATTTTTAAATATTAATTATAAATTTAATATTTGATTAAAATCAATTTTTTTAGAATAATACATTAATTTACGATAAAATAATTATAAAAATATTATATATTATTATAATATTATTAAAAATATTATAAATATATATTAGGAAATATTTTAAAATAACAATGAATTAATTTATTACTATCATAATTTATATTTCTGAGTATACAATGTGATCCTATAATATAATAGTCTTCATTAAGAAATTAGTATTATAGAATATTAAGTTATATTTATAAAATATATATTTATAAATAATACCATAAAATAGTTGAAATTAAAACGAAGGATTTATTAAGTTGTATTCGTAAAACTCTGCACAAATATAGTGAAACTAAACCAAGATAACAAATAGTCGTTATTACAAATTGAATATAATTTACAATAACATATATATTCCTAAAAATATATTTTATTATATTGGTTAACATATCATCAAAACAATTATAATCCGCCAAACAAAATACATTACATAATATAACAAAGAAGATGTATTATTTGATTATAAATATGAAATATATATTTAGTATACGATATTATAATATAATAAATCATATAATTAAATTTCAATATTTCGATTTTATTTACAAGGATCAATTTTATTAGAACGAAATATAAATTTCTAGAAAAAGTGCGTTTCTAGCAAGAGATCATATGTATATTGTTTATATACTTAATTTTTTAGTATTTCTTTGAAATAGAATAGTCATATATATTGTAACTATAGTTATTAATATTCTACTCGCTGACCAAGGTTACATAACCTGGATCTGAATTGGATGATGCGTTTAGTTGATGATATAAATATTATATATATTCACTGATTATTTCTACATTGAATATATTTTCGTATTAAAAATATATAATTATTATAAATATAATATATATGAATGTATATAAATTGACATATAGATACATATATCAACTATTCATAACTTATAGGAAATATCATATCATATTTAATATTACATTTAAAATTGTAATTACATACGATAACATAAAGTACTCGATCGATACCCAACAAAATATAAAAATTAAAGATGAGTAAATACATGAATCACTTTAAAGAACCCCGGTATATTATTTAATATTATATAATTACGATTTAATATATAAATTTACATGTATTATTTAAATTCTCAACTTAATTCTAACACACTATATTATCTTATTGTAACCACTATATTAACCCTAAATATATTATAATGCTATATTTATTATTATTATCATATTACATTATAAATTAAAACAATATTATTGTATAAAGTTATATAAAGATGCACTCGTATAATAATATTCAAATACAAAACTATGATATATTTTCCAGACAAAAATTAAAATTCATCTTAAAAAGATTTGTTTGATTATTTATATATAATCTAAAATAAAATGTGTTATTAATCATTATAGTAATTATTAATTTATTAATAATACATATAATTACTATACAAATATTATTTAAGTAATATATAAATACATTTATATATAAAATATTCTGATATTCTAATTTTTATTATACTAAACTAAAGATTTATATTCTTTTTTACATACGGAATATATGACTACAAACTAACTAATCTTATATTACTAATTTAATATTTACGAAACTCGAAAAGAATTCTAATAATAAATAAATAAATTGTATTTTACAGTACGTTTTTTTCCATTTGTGTTTTTTACACGTGTTAACATGTTAACCCAAATTTTTCTTATTTAATATCTAGTTCCAAGTCAATATTTAACATAATGACAATCATTAGCCCATTATTATTTATATATAGAGATATTAAAGTAAACTTTAACTTTAATAAATAAAATAATAAATATAATTACATACATATTATACACTTATATATATTGTAATAATATATTAAATTACAAAACAATTACATATACAAATATCACAAAACTAATATCTAATAACTAATACACTATTTGAATTTGTAAAATGTAAAATTAAAATAATATAAATGTATTATATATATAACACGATTGAATTATTTTTAATTTCAATAATAATTGTAATTTAAAGTTAAAATACACATTACACGTTTACATAGCAAGATTATTATTATATCTAATTACTCATTTTTATATGATTTATATTAATAAACTAATATACTAACATATGCGTTATATATAATACTAATATATATGTAATGTTGCTAATATTAATAATATCATACAACATACACAATCATGTATATATATATATATATATATATATATATATATATCATTAAATATATATATGTAATAATGATATCATGTGATAGATCATCAGAAGAATTACAAGTAAAAGAAAATAACATATAATACAAGCTTAGATAATGGTATATGCGAAATAAATTAAATGAATTTCCTATTATTATATAGATACGCCCACTAACTGGAAAATTGATTATAAAACTAAAATTATTTAAGTTTTGATGCATTTAGATATCTTTCTATTGTCGTTAAAGTTCGTTATTTGAATCAATATTAGAAATGGTTAGGTACTTTCTATTTATATGAGATATTATATATTTACGTATCGATACATATATATATATATATATATATATATATATATATATTTGTGTGTGTGATATAATAATATATTAATTTTTTATTTATTGTAATACTATAAAGATAATTTATAGAAATATAATTAATAACCTAACTATTATTAGTATTCCATTATTTATAATATTGATTTAATTGAGATTATATTATTTAATAAAATTATAAATATGTAATATTTATAATTAATATAAATATTATTTGAATTTAAGAAATTATAATAATACAAATAAATATATAATAGTGTTAATAATATTCCATTTTTGCGTCAATAATTTTAGCGTCACTCGGTAAATATTAATATAATGAATATAAAAATGAATCAGGAATATTAAATAAATATAAATATACATATCACAGTATATTTTATAATTAAAAACAATACATTTCGAATATTTCGAATATTTATATTCAATATTTATATATCATATATATGTAAATGTAATAGATAATATAGAATTACATTTTTTAAATTGAATTAAAATAATAAATATAGCAAAAGTAAGCATATTATAAAATTCATCGTTTAATATATTGAAATTAAATATCGTCTTATGTACGTATTATATTAGATAGAGTATTGTATCTCATCATACAATATATATAAAATTAATATTAATTTGTTATACGATGATAAATTCTAATTAAAATGTATAAATATAATAAAACTATTTTATCTAAAATAATCAAACTTTTCGTTACACAAGACCAATTATTAATATATTTAAATTATTATTAGTGTATTACTTTATACAGGACAATATTAATAATGAGCAAACAAATCTGTCTTATTCAGCAAAATTAATTATGAAATGGTTAGTCTAAATAATCTATTTAAATCATCTATACAACCATTTTCCATCAATATATACATACATCCACATATATATCTATATAACCATGTATCCACCATTGAATTAAATATAATTGAACATTAAATTTAGATATAAAATTCAATTTGGTTAATTATAGAAATTGATTATTGTAAATCGATGTTGTATTACAGCTATAGATGTAATATAAAGTTATATAAATTCTATATATAACTTAAAATTAAAATGTAATTGATTTATAAAGTTTTATCAGCAATACATATTTATATGATTGCTAATATAGTTGGACTTTGATTATAGATAGCAAAAACGCATCCATTCATTAATATATCTATATCCAATTAATGTTTATGAAAATTACACTAATTTATTAATATTGATAGTGATATGTTTTATATATCTTAAAATGAATATTTTTAATTAAAGGCTTGATAAACATTATGAAAATGCAACTGGAGTTAGTATTCCCAAAAATACACTTTATATGAGTTACGTGGATCATTGTTTTCTGAACAGATCGCTTGCGATTAATACTGCAAGCTTTGGAAAGGTAACTATTATTGTTATTGTTATATATTAAAAAATCGTTATTTTAAAAATTATATTTCACTGACATAGTTCATATAGTATATATAATATTAAAATACATTTAATTTAATTGATTAATAATATAATATATAACATATTATAAATGAAATATCATATACAAATGTCGATGTTATTCAGCTTATATATATATATATATATATATATATATATATATATTGTACATATGAAACACAACTTATATTAGAGAAATATATAGTATTTAAAATAGAAAAATCCTCGAGAAAGAGTATAACATTAATATTATATGATTTGAATAAATATAATATTAAATACACAAATCAATACTATATAAATATGTATTAAAGTTATTTATTTTAAATAATGTATATATTTCTTAACTATCACGTTACTAAATTATATAATATTTTATACAAAAATATTAATATTAATAACAATTAATTATGTCAATATGCAACGATATAATTTAAATTTAAAATAGGATAATATCTATATAAATTAAATATATTTACAGATAATACGCAAACAATTTCCAAAGTTAACTACAAGGAGATTAGGTATTCGTGGTCAATCTAAATACCATTATTATGGTATCGGAACAAAAGATGATTCACCTTATTTTTGTACTAAATTCTCAAAATATTCACAACTAGGAAGGTAATTATAAATTACAAATATAAAATATTTATATATTCTATTCATTTTTTATATCATAATTTTCGCACATAAACAAAATGTAATGATTACTTTATAATCCACCAATACAGTAAGACAATTAAACATAAGTTAATCTCAAGAAATTCACAAATCGATTCTAAAAAACTTCCAGAGTTCCCTAATGTTTTCAATATTATATTTCCTACCGGAATTTCAGTTTATATGGTTAATATAAATTATATTATGCTATAGCTTTCAAAATATAATGCAAATTGATATTTAAATATATATAAATTAACTTATGTGTTGATTTAATTGCCAATGTGGTGGCGTAAATCTTAAATCTTAAATCCGATCAGAATAAGTCAAATACATTTTAAATAATATATATAATTGAAGTATAAATTCAGCATATTTTAAAGGCAAACTATATTTGTTAAAGGCAAACTATTAACCAAATATTATATATTTTTTAATTAAAATAAATAAATACACAATAAATACATAATATAGTATATTATTTTGTAATTTAAATATATAAAGATTATATTCAAATATTTTAAAGAATAGTATAGTTAATAGTTCAGATAATAATTATTAACGACATAATATATACAAGTATTTACTTTTAATAAAATTATACAGGTTAATGAACTGGTGATCACATATAGAAATAACTGCCAATGTATGTTGGATACTTTAATAAAGAGGAAATGTTCTGAGGTTTAAAAATTAATATAATACATTTATATAAATAATCGTAGTGATTTAATTTATTAATCGCAATGAATATCATAATGGATAAAATATTAATCTAATTAATTAGATAATATATATAATATAAATAATTATCTGACATTTCAGTTAAAATCATGCATGGAATTTACAAGTAGTTGTTTAAAGAACGATATATATGGGATGTTAGATAGCTCTTGCATTGTGAATCTACTTGAAACCTGTGATAATATCACTTACGACACATTTCTATCAGTTCTAGTACCAAATTGTGAAAAAGATATCGATAACAGGTTAATATAAGCTATTGCTGAGACATTATATATAGTCGGTTTTATTTTTATTGTTTTATATTTATAAAAATATGTTATTATATAAATATGATCAAATTACACTAGGAATAGATTATCTAGATACATGTATATTTATTTTTATTTGATTATATTTATATATAATATCATTCACAATTTTACATCTTTGTATGAATTATAGAATAAATAAATATATTATAAATATATACTAAATATAATTAGTTTATATGATTATATATATATATATATATATATATATATATATATATATATATTTGTATAAATTAGCTTAGCCAAAAAGAGACTAACACAATCTAAAACTCAAGTATTAATTATGTCACGTATAGTTGTTTATATATAGTAATTTAATCATTTAATATATATTAACAGAATATATAATTGTATGAAATATATAAATAGTTAATATACTTATGGGATATATTTATAAGAAATTAATTATATTTGGTCTATTACTGAACGATATCGGAGGTATAGTATTGTGCTTATTTAAACGTATCTGATCTGTAAATATACTTATATGTGAGATTTAGCCAACGTGAACTGTTAATGTATATCTACGTGAACTGTTAATGTATATCTATATGTTTTAGAATTGGTAAATATTCAATAATATATTTAATACTTCAAGTAATAAAAAATAGTCATAAGACATTATTTATATAAAAAACCAATTAATTTAATACATACTAGTGTAATGTATATTATTTAAATTTAGAATTAATTCTTATTTTAAATAAATAAATAATTAGTTCTTTATAATTGTTTTAATGTGTAACAATTTAATCTTAATGTTATAACATAAGATTAGATTATTAAAATAATGTTAAAAAAATATTAAGAATATATGTAACTCTAGTTATATTTCAACTAATTTTAATTATGTATCTATTAATAGATAATTAAAATATTGTATAGGATTAGTTTTAATTCGATTATTTAAATTATATACCCAACTAGTAATATTATATTTCTTATAAAGCATATGTGAAATGTGTCTTATGATTAATATATATAATTACATATTATGATTAATGTTTATAATTATAAAATTAAGAAAATACAAGTTAAAAATATATAATTATAAAATATTAAATATGAAAATATTATAAATATTAAATTAATTATTTTTGTAATATGTTAAACTATTATTAATATCTTTAACCTGGTAAATAGTAATAATTATTTAAATAATGCGAATTAGATTGAAGCAAGTAATTTCAGATGTTATAAATTATTTCGTAAATTGGGTGGAAGTTGCTTTCTTCGAATTACCAGAGGCTATGTACAATATGAAATTAAAATGTTAGTACATATTAATTATAAATTAAATGATATACATTCATATTTTCTACTAAGTAACTATACTATAGATCTGAAGTTTAGATTAAATTACATATATTTAAATGTATATTTAATTAAGTATATAATATATATATATGTTTATTTAAATGTAATGTGTAGTTATATCTAAATTATATATTAAGTTATATTAACTAATTAAACATATATTCTATTGTTGTATTAATACAATACTTAATATTAATTATTAGCTGCAAGAGAATTTACGACAATCCTGCTGCAACGCGTTTCAACAAATAACTATTTTACTTCGAGTAAGCTTAATCTTCCTATGAATAAAGAAGTTAAGCAGACGATATACTACGAACATGAGAAGATAAACTTACCTTCCAAATTCACAGAAAATCAGATTATAGATAGTTAGTAATAAGTATTTATTAACACATGTATTATATGTAACTAGCATATTATATATATACTGTATAATAAATAAAATATATTAATATACAAATATTTTTTAATATTTTCTTATGTATATCGGTCAATTATTATTTTTGATAGATTTATAATTTGTTGGTTTTGATGTCAATTACGTATTCATTTATATCGATTATGTATCATTAATGACGGACTATATTAGTATAGTAGTATATAATTAATATATATGTCAAAATAAATATTTAATTAGTTTATATACATATATATACATTTTTACTGTTATTGTACTTTATATTTTCTATATGATATGTTTTATATAAATAATATAATATAATTTTATTTATTTAATATTAATTATATATTTCAAATTAAATGTAAAAAATATTAATTTTAAAAATTCTTATTCTTAAATATTATTAAATATAGAATCAGAATTATTTACAAGCGAGTTTATAACATCCAATGTAAATAATATGATGGCGCCACTTATCAAAAATGGTTTTTAATGATTTTATTTTTATTCTATATAATATTTATGTAAATTTAACTAATTTAGTTATATAAATATGTATCACTATCAATAAATATATATTCAGAAAAATTATTTATATTGATTAAATATAAACTAAATTTTAAAAGATATCGAATATTATAATATTATAATATTAAATTTAGATAATATTAACTGCGATTACGAAAACGATTCTTCTTATTCAAGTAGAAATATTTCTCCTTACGATTCCGGGTTAGTTATTATTTTTAAAATATAATTATAATATGTATAATAAAACTATAACATTATAATATGTTGTAGAAATTCGAGTTCTGGAAGTTTTCAAGATTATGAAAAGACTTTTTATACTAATCAGGTAAATAAAGATTTTTTTATATATATATTAACTAATAACTAAATTATTAACTAAATAAAAGATATATTATAATAATAATTATTATTAAACTGATATTCTATGAAATTTAAAGATTATTATTTACAATCATTTAATCCTATAAATAATAGCTTTATTTTCATAATTAAATATGGTATATCTCTCTCTCTCTCTTTCTATATATATATATATATATATATATATATATATAAATATATATATATATATATATATATATATATATATATAAATATATATATGTATATATATATATGCATGAGTGTATGTATGTATGCGTGTGTGTATGTATGTGTGTATATGTATGAATGTGGGTATATAGGGGTGGTTGTAGTTATGTGTAATTTATTCATAATTATTTACTATTTATTTGTATAAGTTTATTAATAACCTAAACATAAATAGCAAATGTGTAATAACTACAACCAAAGCCAACCAATAGTTGATGGGTTAGTTTGATCTTTTATAAAAATGTTATAAAATCCCATTTATTATATATATGATATCATTAATTTACATTTATATTATTAATTAACATATTCTATTCATTTTAGGTATATCGACCTACTAGAGTCGCCCAATAAATTCGTATTCGACAACAATAACTTTCAGTTCTATCAAACGACTGGCTAGATTATGGAATCATCAAAGAAAACAGTAGACATTATGCACTTCTGCTTTTATTTCCGACAACAATTTAGAATCTAATACCACCTGATGAACATGATAATAATGCCACTAATATATTCAACTGGTACTTCAGTAAACCAACGAATGAGTTTTTGTTAAAATCTCAAGGATATTGTATATTTCTATAATATCTGAAATACTATTAATATGTTTATGCATACTATATAATATAGTATATTATTTTATAATCATTTAATAGTGATTTACAAAATAAGTATATAATTTATTTATAAATATATATCCAGTTGTACTAACTTATATTATATTTGTTTATATATTACTGATATATTAAATATAGGAGAATTATTTATCTATATATTTATAATATATATATATATATATATATAGTATCTTCTTTTTTGAAAATTTTATGTAAATAAAGAAATTAAAATTAGATTGTATTTTACTTGTATATTTACCTCGTGTATATAATTATTTACATATATCAAAATTAATCGTAAGTTTTTTATAAATACTATTTATTTACCACATTAATATCATATCCCATAGTTGCTTTATAATGATTTATTTAATTAAATATATTCCTTGGAATAATTCGTTAGTTATAAAATAGTATACAAAATGTTACTCTCTATATTAATATTATTTTTTAATTCATATATAAAATAATAACATATTTAGTTTTCACAATGCTAATAATTATATAGATGAATTAATTCAAATGAGTAAAAATACAATTTCAATAAAATGTGAAAATATAAATCAATATATCTAATCTAAATTAGAGATCTAATGAAATATATTAATAGTAAATTAGTTCAAATACATAATGGTTAACTATAGTATCATAGAAAATGATTTTAAAATGATAAATCATAATTCATAAATATAAATAATTATAAAATTATAAACGATGAAAGATTTATAATTTAACGTTGTTTGAATTTGTATTTTACACTTATTTCGTGTTAACTTATTAATTGTTACTCTGAAGAATTAAATTTGGTAAATATATTCGATTATTTAATATAATAAAAATATTTCTTGATATATTATATAACGTATATCGTATAATAATATACAACATTTTATAAAACCAATATAATATAATAAAAATGGTAAAATAAGTTAATTATATAATGATTATTTTGGTTATTAATATTATACATTACAAAATAATCTATATAAATTAAATTATAATATATATATATATATATATATATATATATATATATATAATATCTACTTATATAATTTTCTATAGATATTATCATAAAATATTATTTATACACGCATAATAATACATAAAGTTAATACAGTACCATGTATTAATTGTTTATATTGTCGTGCGCAATTTGTCCTGCTTCGCTATTTGTATGGAGTTCATGACCTAGATTATTTCCTTGTAATTATATGCAAACAAATTAATATAAAATATAATTTATATACCAATAGATTAGTAATATATAGTATAGCTACTATGTCATTTAAAAGATTTCTGTGAAATTTAAATATATTATTATATTTTATTAATAATTTATATTAATATATAGGTGTATTTAGAGCGTGTCCATAATAATAATGTAAATATTTATATTTTATATAGATTGTCATGCTCAAAATATTATAGTATTCATATTGTGTATTTCTACTGGTATAATCTTCACATTCATTAATAGATTTTCATGCTCAAAATAATATGGTAATTATCTACAAATTTATGTAGATGACCAAATAAAATAAATCAATTAAAGAACCCCGGTTTTTTATTTAAATTTATTTAAGTATTATTTAAATTCTCATTTGTATTTTTCGATATTTATTTATTATTTTATATAAATATATATATATATATATATATATATATATATATATATATATATATTTATAATTATAATACCTTCACAATATATGAAATAAAGAAATTGCTGATTAACTTTAGAAAATTGTTATACAATAATATTCTGTTTGCTTCACATAGCAAGTGAACACTTACAATTTTCGTAAATGTATTTATTTTTTCATTTACATATTTATTTATAATTAAATGACTATTATTAATCTCTTATTAACCTAGTATTTTTATATATTATAGATTGCAAATAGTAATTATTTAAATTAAATTTCTGTACTATATTAATTTATTAATATCTTGCATACTTTTTAGTCGCAACAACCTTGTTACAATATAGGCTTTTATATCTATAGCTCTTTTATACATTATTTTATAAAAGTGTTATATTTTTTTTTGTTATTATATTTTCCTAATTTGTATTTAATACATATATATACTTACTACATATATATACATATATAGTATATACTATTATATTTAATAATGGATTTAAAGTATATTATAATAATTAATTGATTATTAAATTGCGTTTCATATAAATCCTATATATAAGTTAATAACAATAATAATTATCATAATTTCAAATGAATATAGAAAATGATAATAAAAAAATAAATGGATATTAAATATAACAATAATTATTATAATAATTACTTTTATAACTATTTTTATAGGGCATTAATAATTTAATTATTCTACCAATCTGCATTCGTAGTCTAGCTAATTACCATTTGTTAATGATTCTTAAGACTCAATATTATGTAATAATTGTGTACATATACATTTAATCATAGATCTATTGAATTTCGAAAATCATTTTTAATTAAATTAAATTTTTATTTAAATAATGTTATTATTTAATATTTTGCATAATTTTTAGATGCAACAATCATTCTTGATATGGTATACGCTGTTATGCCTATATCTCTTTTAGACTTAAATTTATCATTTTTCTAATTTATATTTAATATATAAGTACATTTATGCTGGATATTTTTTAATATTTGATTAGCTACCTTTATCTAATTATATCATTATTTATTTATAATGAACAATTGTTAAATATAAAACTTATATAAAATATATTCTAAGTACTGAATTAATAATATAAGATTAGTTAATTTGTAGCTATACATCCGATGGTAAAATGAATATAAATCTTTAGTTGAGTATAATCAAAATTAGAATACCATTCTATATTTTATTTATAAATGTATATACATATTACTAAAATTATACTTGTACATTAATTATAATTATTATATTTACATATTAATAAAATGATACTTGTTTATTAAGTATAATTATTATTAATTAATTGATAATGACTATAATGATTAATAAAAAAAATATTTTAGATTATATATAATAATTGAACGATTTTTTTTAAAGTAATTTAACATAAACTTTAATTTGTGTCTAGAAAATATAAATTTTTATGCATCTGAAGATAATTTATGTGCATCTTGATAAAATATTACAACATAATATTATTGTAATGTAATATGATAATAATATAATATTATAATATAGTTTATTTAAGATAATATAATGTGTTAAAATAAATTATAACACATATTAAAGAATCACTTGATATCCTTTAATGAAAATTTCTTAATGGTATCTAAAAACAATAACATGTGAAATATATATATAAATATACTATTTATGAACATAGAAAATATAAAAATATAAATACCTAATTTATATATTTAAATTATGTTTTATTTAAGATAATATTCTTCGTAGTAAAGTCATATATAAAATATATTTTGTATACAATAATTATATATATAATGTTATCATTACACTAACGAAATATAGTCTGCCGATATTATATCTTTATAAAGGAATATTTGTCCCTGCCCAGCACAATTGAAAGGACATCATACATATTTATTGCAAAGAGAGTGTATTTATCTTTTAAATTATAATTATAAGTTAATATACTATATATATATATATATATATATATATATATATATATATATATATATATATTACTAGTTTATTATTTTATGCGAATTAATATAATATGAAAAGAAAACTTGATATAATTTATTTTTACTGTAATAATTATTATTATTTAGTAACCATTTTCTCTAAAAATCTAATTTCGCTAGTTTAATCTCAATAATCTCGAACTCGTCCAATGTCGTCATTCTTACAATATTCAAATATTTAATTGTAGATAATTATATTTAATAGATAAGGATATATTTATAAATATATGATATACAATTAGGCATAATTATTTTCTATATTTCTTTAATTTATAAATAATATAATATTACAGATAAAATAAAGTTTATTACAATGAACTAAATAATAATTATTATTAACTTAATGATTATCATTTAAAAAATTAATTATTTAGATTATATTTAATACCGTTTATAATCAATAATTACATCAAACATAAAATAGTTACTTAGTGAACTTAGTACTGTAAGTTATTAATATATAATATATATATAACCTTATGATGTATATGATGTAAAATTGGTTCAAATATGATGATAATGTGTATCAAATATATAAATTAGATACATTTAACACGAGTAAGTTTTATTTTAATTTTAATGTTAATAATTATGTTATAGTTATTTACGGGGGCGATTGTATTATTTTATATTACCGATTTTAACTATTTAAAGGATATTAACTATTTGTATTTCAAATTTGAAATATAATTAATAACATCTATTTATATATGATATTATATGATTATTATGTACTACATTTTATTTTAATTTTGAAATAATGAGAATCCAATGATTGAAAAAAATACATTTATATATAACCATCATTCGAAATGGATAACTAAATCACTTAAAATACTATTAAAATATATGATAATTAGTACATAATAGTATGACTAATTTAGTAGCTTTAATACAATTTCAAATAAATAATTTAAAACTTGTTTGATAAGAACTAACTACAAATAAATTAACAATAAAAATAGCTTTCAATATTCCTGAAAACACTTTATAATTTGATAATATTGACAATTGTAGATATTAGGTTTAATTATTAATAAGCATACTTATTTATAATAAATTAAAATATCAGCAGGTAGATCATAAAAGGGATATTAATATAAAGTATGATCTATCATACTTACTTTATATTTAGCTATATTATATGTTTATATATACGCTAAAACCCAACAAGAATATATTCATATCATATAGTTTGGATCTATTTATAATAAAATAGATTTATATGTAAACTAATTGAATATTATTATTTTGATATAATTTAATTGATAATTAATTAGATGTTTATTAGCTACTAATTATAATTATTTGATTTAAATTTAAATGTAAGAGATATATTATTTGAAAAAATTAAATTTTAATTGTAGAAAAATTCCCAAGGTATATACATACTATATTATATGAAAGTGTATCAACAAGCATGCAAACATTCATGATATATATTAAAATTAAAATAGTCGAAATAAATAATCATTTATATATATTATATCAAGTCTAATTATTAGTAATGCAATATAATCGAACTTTAGAACTAGTGCAGTTTATACATTAAGCATTACTTTATAATTATTCATAAATTATATATGAGCTACTGAAACTTAATTCTCACTACAAAAATATACAGAATATATTTAATTTTGATTATGATTCATAACACTGTTTATTTATAATTAAGGTGATAGCTAGATGGTTTTTCTAATTATTAATATATAGAATTAATAGGATATAGAATTTTGTTTAATCTCATTCATTATTTCAAGGATAATTATTTCAAATAATTACTAATATGTCTGTGATTTTATAAAAGCATAAACATTAAATAGTACTACACTAATTTATGATACAATAAATATTCAACATATCTCATATTAAAATTATATATTAAGTAATATTGCGAAATTGCATCGTATAAATAATATACATATGTGTAACGGTTATTCAGTCAATTAAATTAATGTAATACAGAAGTTATACAAATAATACAAACTAATAAATAATAAATTGAATATAGTTATAAATATATATATAAATTTATATATATATATATATATATATATATATATATGTATGTGTGTGGATACATTTATGCTTTCTAATTGGAAATTAATCCATAACATTATTAATCTATCTTTTTAAAACTGTCGAAATAACTAATCATTTCTATATATTATATCAAGACTAATTATTAGTAATGCAAATAATATAATCGAACTTTAGAAAAAGTGCAGTTTATACAATAACCATTCAACAGGCAGCATCGATAATATTGAATCAGCATGTTATACTACATATCGATGATATAAGAAAACATATATTTAGTAAATTAACTTTGTAAATTATTTATCATTTTATATAGATTGTGAATTATATTTAAATATATATACAATGTATGATATTTATTATCATATTTGATATGTAATACCATCGAGTTAGTTAACTAATTAAGGCTACTTTTGCATAATATAGTTTATAATATATATATATATATATATATATATATATATATATTCCTTTGGATATTTACAATTCAATATTATACTAGTATTATCAAATAAATAAAATTTAAATAAAAAATAATTATATTATTAAAATTTAATAATACTATTTATGTGTCGCTGGGCAGTGCTATTTTCAACTAACTGACAGTATGAATACTTGAAATTGGAAATTATTTTATTAAGTATACATGAAAATACTTTAAGTACTTCTATCTTATTTTAACATTTAAAAATTACAAATTAATTATATGTATATTATTACAATTTTATAAAGCAATTCATTAACTTTCAAGATTATTGATCATTTATATTGTAGTTTTTGAAAGTTGAAATAACCTCGCAGTCGATGATATTTGCCAACTTGCATAGCTTACCAAATTGCACACGACACTAGTTTGTTTTTCTAATTATTAATATATAGAATCAATAGGAGATAGAATTTTGTAAAAAAAATCAATTAATTATTTCAAGGATAATTATTTCAAATAATTACTAATATGTCATGTAATTTTTATAAAAGCAAAAACATTAAATAGTACAACATTAATTTATGATACAATACATATTCAACATATTTCATATTAAAATTATATATTAAGTAATATTGCGAAATTGCATCGTATAAATAATATACATATGTGTAACGGTTATTAGGTCAATTAAATTTATGTAATACAGAAGTTATACAAATAATACAAAATTATAAATAATAAACTGAATATAGTTATATATATATATATATATATATATATATATATATATATATATATATATATGTAGATACATTTATGCTTTCTATTTGTAAATTAATACATACATTATTAATTTATCTTTTTAAATTTATAACTTTTATCATTTTAGCCAAGACTACATAATCTTTTATTAATATTTCATATTTCAATATTTGAATATGATTAAGTCCAAGATTGTGATATAATATTAGTAAGTATTTTATAAATAATATTATATATATATATATATATTTATATCACTTATTATATATAATATAGAATGAAACTTAAACATATTATAATTACTATAATTACCATTAATAAGTTATTTCATTAATATTTATTAAATATATATATAAAATTCTAGAAAGGGGATAGCACCGAAGTACATAGAGAAAATTAGTGTTCTCATATTTATTTGAGAAACTATGGGCTACTATGAGCTAGTAAGCCAAGATAGAATAATTGTTCAAGAAAGTATGAAACAAGAAATTTTACATCAATCTAATTAAAGTTCAGAATTACTGATAGGTATTTAAATATACGTAGGCAGCTTAACCATTTCTTAATTGAAGCTATTTAAATATTGCTCTCATTATTTATTAATTATCTGCGAAATATCAAATCTTACTTCGAGTATCAAAAAATATACATTATATATTTAATTATGATTAGTGTACATCGTATTAATTATTTATAAATAGTGTTATAGTTAGTTTGTGTTTCTGATTGGTCAATATCATAATTAGATTAAAATATAATATAATCAAAGGAAACACCAATTCTAATTATTACTAGTATGTTAAAAGTGAATGACATAAATAAGAATATATTTATTTTACATAATAGAATTTATATTTCATATATTATATATAAATTTAGTAATATAATAAAACTTTATACTATGAAAAGTATGTCGAGTTAGAAAGTAAATAATATTATTTCTCATCGTTGTTATTATTTAATTATTAATTCACTCTATGCATATTAATTAGAGTTTCTTGTTTAATATTTTTCTTGAACAATTATTCTATCTTGGCTTACTAGCTCATAGTAGACCTTAGCTTCTCAAATAAGTATGTAAACACTTAATTTTTCTATGTATTTCGGTGCTATCCCCTTTCTAGAATTATATATATATACTTTAATAATATTAATGAAATAACTTATTAGTAATAATAATAATAATAATATGTTTCATTATATATTATATATAATAAGTGATATAAATATATATATATAATATTATTTATAAAATACTTACTAATATTACATCACAATCTTGGACTTACTCATATTCAAATATTGAATTATGATATATTAATAAAAGATTATGTAATCTTGGCTAAAATGTTAAACGTTATAAATTTAAAAGGCTAGATTAATAATGTTGTGGATTAATTTCCAATTAGAAAGCATAAATGTATCCACGCACACACACACACACACACACATATATATATATATATATATATATATATATAAATATAAATTTAAATATATATTTATAACTATATTCAATTTATTATTTATTAGTTTGTATTATTTGTATAACTTCTGTATTACATAAATTTAATTTACTGAATAACCGTTACACATATGTATATTATTTATACGATGCAATTTCGCAATATTACTTAATATATAATTTTAATATGAGATATGTTGAATATGTATTGTATCATAAATTAATGTAGTACTATTTAATGTCTATGCTTTTATAAAATCACATGACATATTAGTAATTATTTGAAATAATTATCCTTGAAATAATTAATGAAATTAAACAAAATTCTATATCCTATTAATTCTATATATTAATAATTAGAAAAACAATCTAGCTATCAACTTAATTATAAATAAACAGTGTTATGAATCATAATCAATATTAAATATATTCTGTATATTTTTGTAGTGAGAATTAAGTTTCAGTAGCTCATATATAATTAATGAATAATTATAACGTAATGCTTAATGTATAAACTGCACTAGTTCTAAAATTCGATTATATTGCATTACTAATAATTAGACTTGATATAATATATAGAAATGATTATTTATTTCGACTTTTTAATTTTAATATATATTATGAATGTTTGCATGCGTGTTGATACACTTTCATATAATATAGTATTTATATTGTTTGTTTTTTATCGAATTGATATTAAATAAATAATTGAAGATGTAACATAACATAATTTATATTGGTATATTCTATTGAATCAATCAATATATCTATATATTCCCATAGTACTATATATATACCTTGCATATGTAAATATGTTAGCATACATTCGCATGCATATATATATTGTATATATGTACTAAATATACAGATTATTAATAATCTGATGTAATTTAATATTATATAATAATATGATTACTATTCATTGATTAGTATATTAAAGTAGATATTTATAAAATATCGTAAACATTATTATGTTAAATTTAATAAATTTAAATATACTATAAATCACTGGGAATTCTCAGTAAATATATATATGGGCTCGCTAATATAAGTACCGTATAAAAAGTGATCTGTTACCTATATTAGTTCATTGAGGGCTATACAGGTATATAAGATGTATCGAATAGTAAATCGATATAAACGATTAAACTAACCTATCAGCGATAGGATGATTTAGGTTGTAGTTATTACTCATTTTCCACTGTGTTAATATTTTTAATAATCTAAATATATCTAAATATATGAATAATTCACATCTACATACACACACATACACTCACATACACATATACACGCACACAAATATATATATATATATATATATATATATATATATATATCTATATATATCTATATATATATAAGTAATAATCTAAATAAAAACTGTATTTATTTGATTAGTATATAAAGTCCTTTCATTATCTCAAAAATTTACATAACTCGAATATCTAAAAACATATGATATTTTTATAGTTTTCATTAAATATAATATAATTATTGTATATATATTATAAACGATTTATTAATCCTATGCCGCTTATGTTTTTAAAGATATAAAAATGTAAATAATAGATTATACTTAAGTTTAATTATCTCGATATATTGAATAATTAGAAAATAATCAATACATTTAGTTTATGTAAGAATCTTAATCTATGCAAAATTAATAGAATTTAGAAATTTACTTATATATTACCTTCCAAGTTGTGAATATTTAGAAAATGTTATACAAATGTCTAATTATTTTATACTTACCATATATTATATATAATAAATCATGATATATAAATGTAGTTATATTAAATATATTATATAATATATAGTACATATTTACATATAGTAATATATACCAATTTATAAGAATTTATAAGAAATTATTTTAAATACTCTATATAATTAATTGTGTATATATATATATTTATTATTAATAACACCATTAAATACACCACTCAGATCAAGGTAATGTAACCACGGTTAGCTAGTATTTATATTAGTAATTATAATTACACTGAATATAACCTTTCTATTTCAGAAAATACTACGAATAATTTAATATTATAGATATTAATAGAAATACATTTTTTCTAGAAATGTATATTTTATACTAACAAAATTGATGTAAATAAATATAACCTTTCTATTTCAGGAAATACTACGAATGATTTAATATTATAGATATTAATAGAAATAATTTTTTTCTAGAAATGTATATTTTATACTAACAAAGTTGATATTAATAAAAAAATTAAAATTTGTAATTTAATTATATAACATAATACATCTTGTTTTCATATTATCTATATAATTTATATACTTAATAAGAATATATATTTTCAATATTTGATTTAATAATATTATGAATAATATTAATTCATTTTAAATTTAATCAAATTAAATAAATGTATATTATTAATATATATTTCACTAACAAGGATATGATATCCCTTTTCATATTTTTCATATTATCTATATAATTTATATACTTAATAAGAATATATATTTTCAATATTTGATTTAATAATATTATGAATAATATTAATTCATTTTAAATTTAATCAAATTAAATAAATGTATATTATTAATATATATTTCACTAACAAGGATATGATATCCCAAATATTGACTTTCTCACTCTCTTTCTCTATCTCTCTCTCTCTCTCTCTCTCTCTCTCTCTCTCTCTCTCTCTCTCTCTCTCTCTCTCTCTCTCTCTCTCTCTCTCTCTCTCTCTCTCTCTCTCTCTCTCTCTCTCTCTCTCTCTCTCTCTCTCTCTCTCTCTCTCTCTCTCTCTCTCTCTCTCTCTCTCTCTCTCTCTCTCTCTCTCTCTCTCTCTCTCTCTCTACGTGTTTATTATTTTAAAATTATTTTATTAAAATAATTTGTAATATAAATCTAAAGACTTTTAAAAGCCTAGAATTAAGATTTTTTATAGATTAATATAAAAAATAATACATTGAACTATTAATATGAAAATTGAACAGTTTTTAACTTATCAGATGTATGGTTACAAGTAATATATATATATATATATATATATTAATATATATATATATATATATATATATATATATATATATATTTAAATAATATACCGAGACTGATATACCGTGTTATGTATCAATCATTAATGGATGTATTCAAAAAAGATAAATCATTCTTATAATATATTCAACTAAAATTTAATAAACATATTATACACATATATTTTAAACCTTATAATGTTCAATAATGATAATGTAAATCACCTGGATTGTAACACACTATGTTTTATAATAACTATGTTATAATACTATATTCATTATTATTATCATTTTACATAATTATATTGTATTACAAATTGCAATAATATTATATTGTAATATTATATCAAGATGTACATATATTATCTCCAGATGCTTATCTATGATATATTTTCTAGACAAAAGTAAAGTTCATGTTAAATTACTTAAAATAATTGTTCAATTATTTATATATAAAATAATTTTTTATTAATCATTATAATAATTATTAATTAATTAATAATACTTATAAGAAGTATACAAGTATCATTTTATTATTATGTAAATACATATATAAATAATATAAAATAGCTATAATTAATATACAAATATTATTTAGTAATATGTACATACATTTATAAATAAAATATAGAGCTATATTCCGGAATCATAGTTTTGATTATTCTCAACTAAAGATTTATATTCGTTTTTACATTCGGAATACTACAAACAAATTAATATTATATTAATAATTTAATACTTAAAATATAATTTATATAAGTTATATATTTTAAAAGTGTCCATTATAAATAAATAATGATATAACTAGATAAAGGTAGCTAATAAAATCTTAAAAAATATTAAGCATAAATATTAAATATAATATATATTTAATAAACATTAGAAAATTGTTAAATTTGAACACCTTTATAAAATAATAATTTATAAAAGAGTAATAGATATACATAAGCCTATATCATAACAAGCGTGCTACAACTACAAATTATGCAAGATATTAATAAATTAATACAATTTTTTAATAAATTTAATTAAAGATGATTATTTAATTCAATAAAACTATGATTAAATGTATATAACCATATAAAATAGATTATAGAATGTGAATGTTCTTATAAATATAATAAATCTTTTGCCATGTGAATGTGTAATAATTAAGCGTATAAAAGCATTGTTATTAAATTGTGTGATTGTGATTGTATACATTTGCAGAGTATGATTGTGTAGATGTATATCTGACCTCGACTGTGATTAGTATAAGAGTGTGCGTTGTGGATAATGTCTACACTTCAATAATATCTAGAATACATATAAAACTGTGAAGTCTTTATGAGAATAATTCCATTTCCCTTGCTAGCATTTGTTTATTAATAAATAATAATAATATATGTGTGTGTGTGTATATATATATATATATATATAGCAAACCTAATTCCGGTATATTCTCAATATATTACTTTACTTTACAATTGCTTATCATTTGTTTTCTTATTATTAGTAGTATTATGGATCATATGTCTGTTTTAACGAATATAGATAATAAAAATCATATATTTATAAAAATAATTTCTGATTATTATATAAATATAAATGTATATATATATATAAGTGATAATATCATTATTATAAAATATCATTATTATTTTACAAATTGTATTTGTAATTAGATATAATTATGTTACATCAATTATCTCGAGTATTTTTTTATTATTAAATAATTATTTCTAGACATATTGAAAATATGAAGACATTATTTTATATTATAATTTATTGAAATGCAATATATTATTAATTACATGTTTTATATTATGCTTTATTAAATATTAATTATTAATTACATCATATTAATCATATCAATCTATGTATAGAACAACACTTATATAACACAAATCAATTAACAATGATATGAATATAACATCAAGTATAGGAATATAACCTATACCCAATATTAACTACAATACTCTTGAACTTTAATATAATTAAATTTAGAGAGATGGCTAGAGTAGTAGAATACTATGTAGAGGGAGATGGGAGGGAGTGGGCGAGAAGAGGGAGTGGTGGAGGGGACAGGAGTGGAAACATGAGTGGGAGTGGAAGAATGAGTGGGAGTGGGAGTTGGAGAGGAAAGAGAGGAGAAGTAGAGGAAGAAGAAGGGGAATAGGAAGATGGAGTGGGAGAAGAAGATGGAGATAGAGATGGAGATGGAGATGTAGATGGAGAGGGAGATGTGTGAAGTTCACAGTTATATACTATCCACTAGAGGAGAGCGGTAGTTATTAATTTTTATCAATATTATTACAATTATTATAATAATATCATATACTACATTATATACTATAATGTATGTGATCTATCTATTAAGTATACTTATATGTATACTTTATATTTAAATTAATTATATAATACAGGATGTATTATATTATATCTAATATAACTATTGTTTAATATAATAAGTAATATGTTATTCATCATCACATATATATATAATACTAACAAATGAGTTATATGTTGGATCAATGAATGTTATCAAATAAGTTACAAACTTTATAATAAACAACACATGTACATTTTTACAGAACGCACGCAATAAAAATACAATTAATTTATAAATAATATTTCAGGATTATATTACTAGTCAACTGTATGAAAATTAATTCATATATATATATATATATATATATATATATATATATATATATTTAATGTAAAATAGTATTTCAATAATGAATGAGTTGGAAAACCCTTTTTATAATGTTTATTATTTAAAAGGGTTTTTCATCTAAACGTAACTCTAGAAAACCCTTTACAAATGTTAGAGGGTTTTAAATTCGATTAAAACTGGAAAACCCTTTTGAAAATTAAGAGGGTTTTCTATTTTAAATCGACTAATAGAAAACCCTTTTTTCTAACAGTGTAGTATCCAAATACATCTACTTAAATCATTATTCATAAAAAATTATGATAACAATTAATCTATGATAAATATAATGTTAATATATGAGCTTTGAACTATTATATAATGAAATATATAACGATACATTTAAAAAAAAATATATTCAAAAATTACTTAATTTATTTTAATAATAATAATCAAAGTATAATAATAGCATGTATTTCTACATTTTATTTAAATATATTTCTACCTTTTCAAATTGTGTATATTACTACAATTCCTCTTTACTTGGAATATAAACAATTAATACATGATAATGTATTAACCTTATATATTATTATTCGTGTATAAATAATATGTTGTAATAATATCTGCAGAAAATAATATAAATAGATATTATATATATATTATATTATTATTCAATCTATATAGATTATTTTGTAATGTATAATATTAATAACCAACATTATCATTATATAATTAACAAGTTTTAACATTTGTATTATATTATATAGGTTTCATAAAATGTAGTATGTTATTATACGATATAAGTTATATAATATCTCAGGAAATATTTTTATTATATTATATAATCGAATATATTTACCATCTATAATTCTTCAGAGTAACACTTACTAAGTTAATATGAAATAAGTATAAAATATAAATTTAAACAATGTTAAATTATAAATCATTCATCGTATATAATTTTATAATTATTTATATTTATGAATTATGATTTTATAAATAATTTTCTATGACACTATTGTTTTGGAATTAATATTATTTATTGTCTTGTTTTAGTGTTTTCTTGAATATATTTTTTATGTTTAGATGTATATTACTATTGTTTTTGTTTATCATACCACAAAAGATAAGTTTCTTGAATAATCTTAATATATTCATTTTTATTATTAATTATATCAGCATATTGGTATGCATATTGGAAATGAAACAATTTAAAAGATTATTTTTCTTTTTTAGTTTAAGTTAACTATTATTTAACCATTATGTATGTTAACTAATTGACTATTATTATATTTCATTAGATCTCTAATTTAGATTAGAATATGTTGATTTATGAGATCATTTCAAATTTTATTGATATAGTATTTTTACTCATTTGAATTAATTCGTCTATATAATTATTAGCATTGTAAAATAACTAAATATGTTATTATTAAAACAGCACCTGGTATTAATTTATATATGAATTAAAAAATAATATTAATATAGATAGTAACATTTTGTATACTATTTTATAACTAACGAATTATTCCAAGGAATATATTTAATTAATTAAATCATTATAAAGCAACTATAGTTGCTTTATAATGATTTATATAATGATTCCCAAACCCAAACTAAAACCCAAACCCATATATGGGATATACTAATAATATATAGTATATAAATAGTATTTATAAAAAAACTTACTATTGATTTTGATATATGTAAATTAAGTACACGTAAAATACAATCTAATTTTAATTTTTTATTTACATATAATTTTCAAAAGAGAAGATAATATATATGTATAAGATGTATATATATATATATATATAAATATATATATATATATTATAAATATATTATAAATATATAGGTAAATAATACTCATATATGTAATATATCAGTAATATATAAACAAATATAATATAAGTTAGTACAACTGGAAACATATTTATAAATAAATTATTTACTTATTTTGTAAATCATTATTAAATCATTATAAAATAATATACTATATTATATAGTATGCATAAACATATTAATAGTATTTACGATATTATAGAAATATACAATATCCTTGAGATTTCAACAAAAACTCATTCGTTGGTTTACTGAAGTACCAGTTGAATATATTAGTGGGATTATTATCGTGTACATCAGGTGATATTAGATTCTAAATTGTTGTCGGAAAAAAAAATAAAAGCAGAAGTGCATAATGTCTACTGTTTTATTTGATGATTGGATAATCTAGCCAGTCGTCTGAAGTCGTCTGATCAGTCGATAGAACTGAAAGTTATTGTTGTCGAATACGAATTAATTAGGCGACTCTAGTAGGTCGATATACCTAAAATGAATAGAATATGTTAACGATAATATAAATGTAAATTAATGATATCATATATATAATACATGGGCTTTTATAACATTATTATAAAAAATCAAACTAACCCATCAACGATCGGTTGGTTTTGATTATTAATAAACTTATAAAAATAAATAATAAATAATTATGAATGAACTATACACAACCACCCCCACCCGCATATACCTACCCACACTCACACACACACATACACTCATGCATATATATATATATATATATATATATATATATATATATATATATAGAGAGAGAGAGAGAGAGAGAGAGAGACCGCTCTCCTCTAGTGGATGGTATATAACTGTGAACTTCACACATCTCCCTCTCCATCTACATATCCATCTCCATCTCTATCTCCATCTCCATCTCCCACTACATCTTCCTATTCCCCTTCTTCTTCCTCTACTTCTTCCCTCTTTCCTCTCCAACTCCCACTCCCACTCATTCTTCCACTCCCACTCATGTTTCCACTCCTGTCCCATCCACCACTCCCTCTTCTCGCCCACTCCCTCCCCTCTACCACTCCATCTACTCTCCCACTCCATCCCCTCTTCCACTCCCTCCCATCTCCCACTACATAGTATTCTACTACTCTAGCCATCTCTCTAAATTTAATTACTTATATTAAAGTTTAAGAGTATTGTAGTTAATATTGGGTATAGGTTATATTCCTATACTTGATGTTATATTCATAGCATTGTTAATTGATTTTTGTTATATAAGTGTTGTTCTATACATAGATTGATATGATTAATATGATGTAATTAATAATTAATATTTAATAAAGCATAATATAAAACATGTATTTAATAATTTTAATAATCTAATCTTATATCATAATATTAACAGTAATTATCATTACATTAAAACAATTATAAAGAACTAATTATTTATTTATTTAATATAAGAATTGATTCTAAATTAAAATAATATATATTAAATTACATTATCGAATTAAATTAATTTGGTTTTGTTATATAAATAATGTGTTATGACTATTTTTCATTACTTGAAGTATTAAATATATTATTGAATATTTTCGAATTCTAAAACATACATATATACATTCTTTGCAGATCAGATACGTATAAATAAGCACAATTATGATATGATTCGTATATAATATAACTCAGATGTAGTTCAGTAATAGACCAAATATAATGAATTTCTTATAAATATATCCCATAAGTATATTAACTATTTACATATTTCATACAATTATATATTCTGTTAATATATATTAAATGATTAAATTACTATATATAAACAACTATGAGTGACATACTTATATATACTTGTGTTTTAGATTATTTTAGTCTCTTTTTGGCTAAGCTAATTTATACAAATATATATATATATATATATATATAATCATATAAACTAACTATATTTAGTATATATTTATTTATTCTATAACTCATACAAAGATGTAAAATTGTGAATGATATTATATATAAATATAATCAAATAAAAATAAATATACATGTGTCTAGATAATCTATTCCGAGTGTAATTTGATCAATAGCTTATAGCAATAGCTTATAATAACCTGGTATCGATATCTTTTTTACTATTTGGTACTAGAATTGATAGAAATGTGTCGTAAGTAATATTATCACAGGTTTCAAGTAGATTCACAATGCAAGAGCTATCTAACATTCCATATATATCGTTCTTTAAACAACTACTTGTAAATTCCATGCATGATTTTAACTGAAAAATGTCAGATAATTATTTATATTATATATATTATCTAATTAATTAGATTAATATTTTATCCATTATGATATTCATTGCGATTTATAAATTAAAGCATTATGATTAATTATATAAATGTATTATATTAATTTTTAAACCTCAGAACATTTCCTCTTTATTAAAGTATACACCATATTTTGGCAGTTATTTCTATATGTGATCACCAGTTCATTAACCTGTATAATTGTATTAAAAGTAAATACTTGTATATATTATGTCATTTAATAAGTATTATTTGAACTGTTAACTATACTATTCTTTACAATACAATCTTTAAATATAATACATAACTGAATTAATATATTTAAATTACAAAATAATACACATATAATACATATTATATTAATTAGTAATATTTAATAATATTGAATTAATAATTATTAATAATACATATTATATATATTATTTAAAATTTATTTGCCTTATTCTGAACGGAGAATCAACGCATCTTGCATATAAGCCACCATATTGGCAATTAAATCAATACATAAGTTAATTCCTATTTGATTAAATATCAATTTGCATTACATTTTGATAACTATAGCTAAATATAATTTAGATTAACCATATCAACTGAAATTCCGGTAGGAAATATAATATTGAAAACATTCGGGAATTCTGGAAGTTTTTTAAAATCGATTTGTGAACTTCTTGGGATTAACTTATGTTTAATGGTCTCACTGTATTGGTGGATTATAAAGTAATTATTAAATTTGGTTTATGTGCGAATATTACGATATAAAAAATGAATATAATATATAAATATTTTATATTTGTAATTTATAATTACCTTCCTAGTTGTGAATATTTTGAGAATTTTTTACAAAAATAAGGTGAATCATCTTTTGTTCCGATACCATAATAATGATATTTAGATTGATCACGAATACCCAATCTCCTTGTAGTTAACTTTGGAAATTGTTTGCGTATTATCTGTAAATATATTTAATTTGTATAGATATTATCATATTTTTAATTTCAATTATATCGTTGCATATTGACAAAATTAATTGCTATAAATATTAATATTTTTGTAGAAAATATTATATAATTTAGTAACAAGATGGTTAAGAAATATATACATTATTTAAAATAAATAACTTTAACACATATTTATATAGTATTGATTTGTGTATTTAATATTATATTTATTCAAATCATATAATATTAATGTTATCTTACTCAAGGATTTTTTCTATTTTAAATACGATATATTTCTCTAATATAAGTTGTGTTTAATGTGTACAATATATATATATATATATATATATATATATATATATATATATATAAGCTTAATAACATCGACATGTGTATATGATATTTCATTTATAATATTTTATGTATTATATTATTAATAAATTAAATATATTTTAATATAATATATTATATGATCTATATAAATGAAATATAATGTTTAGAATAACGATTTTTTAATATATAACAATACTATTTAATATTTACCTTTCCAAAGCTTGCAGTATTAATCGCAACCCATCTGTTCAGAAAACAGTGATCCACGTAATTCATATAAAGTGTATGTTTAGGAATACTAACTCCAGTTGCATTTTCATAATGTTTATCCAGCCTTTAATAATTTTTATTTTAAGATATATAAAACATATTAATAAATTAGTGTAATTATCATAATAATGAATTGGATATAGATATATTGATGCAATACGTTTTTCTATCTATACTCATAGTCCAGCTATATATTAAATTTATATAATTTTATATTACAGCTATATCTGTAATATGCTATAATTTTACATTGTGTTGGGGTAGTTTTATTAAATTAGAATAATATCCTTATACTTTCAGTAAATACTTGAACTTATTTTTAAAAGTATTAAGCTTCCTTTCACTATTATAATATACATTATACATTTTACAAACATAAAATAACATATAGAATATATTTTCATTTTGATACCGGTAATAACTAAGGTAAATGATCATTTTCGATAATTAACCAAATAGTATTTTTGATATCTAAATAAATGTTCAATTATATTTAATTAAATAGTGGATATATTGTTATATAGTTAGATGTGTGGATGTATGTATATATCGATGAAAAATGGTTATATTGAAGATTATATAAGTTATTTAGACTAACCATTTAATAATCAATTTTGTTGAATAAGGCATATTTGTATAATTAATCTTGTGCTGTATGAGGTAATATAATAATAATAATTTAGTAATATTAATTATTAGTCGTGTAACGAAAAGTTTATTTTAGATAAAAATAGTTTTATTATATTTATACATTTTAATTAGGTTTCATTATCGTATAACAAATTAATATTCACTTTTTATATGTTATATAATAATATTTAATGTTATATATAATATAATACGTACATAAGATGATATTTACTTTCAATTTAATATATAATTTTAATAATAATTAATATTATTAAATTCTGATGTTAATCAGAGTATAGTTTTTTATTTAAAAATAATATTACTTAATATTTAATAAATCATTTATTTATTCATATATTTATTATTTGTATGTGAACTATTACATAATTTATATTCATACTTAAATAAGTATTATATTATTAATCGTCATTATTTTTCGTTATATTATTTACTGTTACATACAAACACTTAAAATATGAATAATGTGATATTGCTAGTCAATGATATTATTTATGTATATATTCTGAATTTATTTTAACATTTTTTGCGTTAACTTCTCGTATTATCTCATTGACGAAGGAATCAACGTTTTGATTCGTCTCGAAATAAATAATTACTTAAAAGTCTATTTAAAAAATATTTTTATTGAAATTCAAAATATACATTTTATAAATATCATTTTATTTTTTCATATGTATATATTAAAACAAATAGGTTTATATAAAATATTATTTATATAATTAACATAATATAACACATTTATAAGAAATTATATGACAAATTTCAAATTATCCATATTATTTAAATTCGTTTATTTATTATAAAAACAACTATTTAGTATAAATATATGATAAATGTATTTAAAATTTGCAGTGAATATGTATTTATTTATATATACAAGTTATTTAACATATTGATGGAATAATAAAAAAAATAGTAATTATATTCTTAAAGTATGTTTAAGAAGTAAAAATAATAAAAATCTTTTACAATTTTAACATTATTTTTACAATAAATATTTTACATGAATAGATTAAATAGGTATTTTATTTTAACATTAAATTGATAATATCTATTCTTTAAGAGTTAGATATATTTAATAGGAGTTTTAATTTTATACAATAAATGTTAATGAATTATGAGAAATTAAATAATATACGATAATACGATAATAAATACGATAATAAAATATTAACCATACGAAATTTATAAATTAATATTTTTACAAATTAATCGTAAAACAGACGTAATATACGATGCCGTTTAAAACATAACTTTTGCTATATTTATATTTTAATTAAATTTAAAAACAATTTTTAAATTTCTATATTATCTATTACTTTTATATGTATATGATATAAACATACTTTAATTGAATATAAATATTAGTAAAATAATATTATGTAAATTTAACCCTTTACCTCCCAACGGTCGATGACCAGATAATTTAACCAGATAATTAAAAAAAAATTACTTACTTTTGATATATTCTAAATTTATTGTTTTTAATTATAATTACTTTTATATTTATTATATTAATATTTACCTAGTGACGCTAACATTATTGACGCTCAAATGGAATATTATTCACACTATTTATATATTTATTTGTATTATTATAATTTCTTAATAATGTATGATTAATAATATATTAATATCAGATGTTAAAATGATAACGATTAAAAATAACCATGTTTATGATATGTTGTTAAATAATTTTTTTATAACTTTTAATTTAATAATATTGATCTGATAAATTATATATTAAAATGTCATATACTTTATTTATAATAGTTTGTATTTATTATCTATATAGAATATTAAACGATTCAAATAATATTTACCTTGATTATTACGTTATGCTATATACCTTACATATAACAAATTTCACCATATATATATATATATATATATATATAAATATATATACGAAACACACATACTCACACACTGACACAAAAACATATATATAATTGTATATATATGATAAGATTATTTAAAATTATTATTTAGCGTAAATTTAAATAATATATATATTAATTATAAATATAACATTTTTATAATTTTATAAAATAATATAATCTCAATTTAATCAACATTATAAATAATAAAATACTAATAATAGTTAGGTTATTAATACTATTTTTATAAATTATCTTAAGGCGGGGACATCCAGCAGGAATTTTACATGGGCGAGATAGGCAATTCGCTACTCACTATAAATTAAATTTCGTCCTCAATACCTGGAATCATGCCTCTATTTTTCGTATACTTGATAAACAATAACATGTGTACATCTCTATCTTTTTTATTTTTTGTATATATGCAATATAATTACACATCTAATATACGATACTTTTACACAAAAATAAATACATTTATAAACCACTATATTATCAATAACTAAAGTAAAAATTAAATTTAGAGAATATAAAAAGGATATATATATCAATTATATATATACTCAAGAAAAATGAACTATTTATATGCATTATTACGTGAGAAATTAAATTTATAATTAGAGTAGTACACCGAAAATAATTATTTTGAGAAAACGCTAGTCAAAGTTTATATATTTTTATTAGAATATTTACAAATATATTTATCATAAATCTAGTATATTTACAAGTATGAGTATTATAAATTATAGTTATATAAATCTAATAATATAAAAAAATATAAATACATATGTACATAACACACATAGATATACCCATTATAATAATTATGATACATATTAGTATTAGTATAATAAACATATAAATCATAACAACTGTTTTCTTGAACTGCCTTTTACATCGTTTTGCGCGTTTTATCAAATCCCACATTATGAAAAATACTATGGTAATAAACCACTAAAACGTATCAATAACAATTCTATCTTATGGTAAATACAATGTAATATATAAAAACAACAATTTATATTGATGATTTGAATAGAGAAAAAATTACGTGCAAATATAAAATATGAAAATAAAACAAAGGAAGAGACGCTATCTTTGAGAGCTGTTTATTGGTTGTTGAGATCATGTGATGATAATATTATAATAGTAATAAGATAGAATCATATATATTGGTTATTTTGCTGTTTGAATGTTGAAAAACCGTTAAATATTGGCTTTATAATCATATAAATATAAATATAAAATTATACAGGAAATAAATAAATTGTTCAATTTATTATTTTATTATTATTTTATTAGGCCCTATACGAAAACTCTTGTTTTATACCTTTATATTGCTCTTTTGACTCTGAAACTTTGACATAACATTTATAACATATGAATACTTCAATTTATGAAATAAAAAAAAAATTAACATCATTTTTTTATTTTAAAATAAATATAAAAATAAAAAATTAAATTAATATATTTGTAATTACCATTTTTATTAAATATAAAATAGTATATGTTTGTGTATTATTATATCGCACACACACAGAAATATATATATATATATATATATATATATATATAAATATACGTATCGATATATAAATATATAATATCACAATATAAATAGAGAGTACCTAACTATTTCTAATATTGATTCAAATAACGAACTTTAACGATAATAGAAAGATATCTAAATGCATCAAAACTTAAATAATTTTAGTTTTATAATCAATTTTCAGTTAGTGGGCGTATCTATATAATAATAGGAAATACATTTAATTTATTTCGCATATAACATTATCTAAGCTTGTATTATATGTTATTTTCTTTTACTTGTAAATATTCTGATGATTATTCACATGATATCATTATTACATATATATTTTAATGATATATATATATATATATATATATATATATATATTTATATATATATATATATATATATATATATATATATATATATTTATATATATACATGATTGTGTATGTTGTATGTTTTATTATATTAGTAATATTAGCATCATTACATATATATTAGTATTATATATAATGCATATATGTTAGTATATTAGTTTATTAATATAAATTTATAAAAATGAGTAATTAGATATAATAATAATCTTGCTATGCGAATGTGTAATGTGTATTTAAACTTTCAATTAAAATTATTATTGAAATAAAAAATAATTCAATCGTGTTATATATATGATACTTTTATATTATTTTAATTTTACATTTTATAAATTCAAATAGTGTATTAGTTCTTAGATGGTGTTGTGATATTTGTATAATTAATTGTTTTATAATTTATTATATTATTATAATATTTATAAGTATATCATATTTATTATTTTATTTATAAGTTAAAATTGACTTTAATAACTCTATATATAAATAATAATGGACTAATGATTGTCCTTGCGTAAAATATTGACTTATCTAATTGATGACAGCATTATGAATACTATTAATAATGACTAATAATAATAAAGTATCTAATGCATTTTCTATGGTTAGAATTAATGTACTAACTACGTGTATTCTATTAAGTGACTTGTTTATGAAATATAAAATTAATATTAACATATGTTTAAATTATATAAGTATTTGTTAAAATTAAATAGACAATATAAAAAATAATTATGTATATATTATTCAATAGATTGTTATATATATAAATTTAATCTCAGAATATATGATATATATTTATTTCATTTATAAACATATATCTAGCCCCTGATTTGCTAAATGATAAATGTAGACTGTATTTATAAGTATCACTTTTAAAATACATAATTTAATATACATTTTTATATATTTTCCCAATACATATAAATATTATATTATCTTAGCTTGAATCAACTAGATAAACGTATTATATATGTTATTGAAATAAATATCACATTGTATATTGTAATACTAATTATAAGTCGAGCAATATAATCAAATTATAGAACCATAATAATTTACTCCATATTATGTATTAATTATCTAGAATCTATTAATTACTCATTTAAAAATATACTGAATATAATTAATTATGATTTCAGTTCGTAAAACTGATTAATAATAATAAACGTAATTATTGTATATCATAATTTATTAATAAGAGATTAAATAACTTACAGAAAAACCCAATTAATTATTTCAAGGATAATTATTTCAAATATTCCATAATATGATTTTATTAAAGTATATAAGGCTATTTAAGTAATTTATCCATAATATAAAACAGTGACAGTCATTATAATCGTATTTTATATATATTCAGTATTATAAAGGACTGTCGATTTAATAAAATTAATATAAATTTATAACGGATATAAGCTCCATCAGTATTCTGTAGTTAATTTAAAGTTTTACATAACGGATCTATTAAATATAAAATTACATGATGTGATATATTACATAATATGACCAAATTATTTTCTTATGTTAATGTAGAGTTTAGTTAAGTACTTTGGACTAAATTCTATATAATAAATAGTCAGCTTTATAAATGTATTAGAATTTATAATAAAATGTGTATTACTAAAAATATATCTATTTGATGTTGATTAATATAGAAGTATATAGATATAATCCGACAACATATTAATATAATATACAAGATTTGTTATGTTATAATAAATAGCCAATATAATTTGAGTATAATATATTATAACATAATTAAATTTCTAAAATGAGTGCATTTCTATCAAGAGTTCATATGTATCTTGTTTATAAACTTAATTTGTAGTATTTCTCTGAAATAGAATAGTCATAAATATTGTAACTATAGTTACTAATATACATTGTAACTATAGTTACTGATATACAACTCGCTGACCAAGTTTACATAAAACATGGGTTAACACGTCTACACAAAACTTGAGTCAACACGCGTAAAAAATACAAGTGGAAAAAACATACAATACGTTTTGTAAAACATATAATAACGCAAATAATAAAGTAATATTTCAAAATAAGAAGAAAATATATTTATTCAATTTATTTAAATAAATATTTATTCTTTTCGAGATTCGTAAAAATTATCCAATCGCCTAACAAAGAATCATTTGATATCCTTTAGTGAATATTGCTTTATATCATCTGGGAAACAATAACATATATTTAAGTAAATTCTATTTAAGTATTAAATTATTAATTTAAGATTAGTTAGTTAAAAATATAATCAAAATTAGAATACAAGAATATTTTATATATAAATGATATTTGTATATTAATTATATGTCTTGTAAATTAATTAATAATTACTATAATGATATTAATAACAAATTTTATTTTTGATTATATATAAATAATAAAACAACTCTTTTTAAGTAATTTAACATGATCTTTAATTTTTTCTAGAAAATATATCATAGTTTTGCATTTGTATATTATTATATAAGTTCATCTTGATACAACATTATAAAATAATATTGTTGTATTTTGTAATGTAATATAACGATGTCATCTGATAATTATAATAAATATAGCATTATAATATATTTATAATTAATGTTAGGTTTATAATAAGATAAAATATTGTGTTAGAATTCAGTTGTGTTTATTTCGAGATTTAAACATTATTATGTAAATTATAAAATTAAAACCTGGCAATTATGCCAGGTTTTAGTTTATATATATATAAATATAATAAAATAAATAAATATCGATAAATATAAATGAGAATTTAAATAATAAATCGTAATTATATAATAATTATATAATAAAGGGTTCTTTTAAGTAATTTATTTATTTGCTCATGTTTAATTTTAATATTTTATTGGTTATCGCATCGAGTACTTTATGTTATTGTTTGTAATTACAATATACAAATGTGATATGATATTTCGTACAAAGCTAGGTTATGAATAGTTGATATATTTATCGATTTATCTATAGTTGTCAATTTATAACATTTATATATTGTATTTATAATAATAACATATTTGTAATCCGAAAATATATTCAATGCAGAAATAATTAGTGAATATATATAATATATATATCATCAACTAAACGCATCATCCAATTCAGATCCAGGTTATGTAACCTTGGTCAGCGAGTAGTATATTAGTAACTATAGTTACAATATATATGACTCATATATTTCAGAGAAATACTAAAAAATAAGTATATAAACAATATACATATGAACTCTTGATAAAATTGCCATTTTTCTAGAAATTTATATATCGTACTAATAAAATTGATCCCTGTAAATAAAATCTAAATATTGAAACATAACTACATGATTGATTATATTATAATATCTTATACTAAATGTATATTTTCTATTTATAATAAAATAATACATCTTCTTTGTTATATTATATAATGTATTTTGTTTGGCGGATTATATTTTTTAGATAATATGTTAACCAATATAATAAAATATATTTTTAGGAATATATATGTTATTGTAAATTATATTCAATTTGTATGACAATTTGTTATCTTGGTTTAGTTTCACTACATTTGTGTAGAGTTTTACGAATACAACTTACTAAATCCTTCTTTTTAATTTCAACTATTTTATGGTATTATTTATAAATATATATTTTATAAATAGAACTATAACTTAATATTCTATAAGACTAATTTCTTAATTAAGACTATTATATTATAGGATCCGTATTGTATATTTAGAAATATAAATTCATGGTAGTATATTAATTCATTGTTATTTTACAATATTTTCTAATATATATTTCTAATATTTTTAATATTATTATAATAATATATAATATTTTGAATATGTTGATTATAATTATTTTATCGTAAATGAATGTATTATTCTAAAAAAATTGAATTTAATCAAATATTAAATGTATAATTAATATTTAAAAATATATCATGCTAAATTATGCAGTATAAAATATAAATAAATAATATATAATTAATTGATTATATTTTAAATTGCGTTTCTTATAAACCCTATATATAAGTTAATAACAATAATAATTATTATAATTTCAAATAAATATAGAAAATGATAATTAAAAATAATGGATACTAAATATAACTATAATTATAATAATAATTACTTTTATAACTATTTTTATAGGGCATTAATAATTTAATCATTCTACCAATCTGCATTCAATCTGCATTAATCATAGATCTATTTAATTTCGAAAATCATTTTTAATTAAATTAAATTATTAAATAATGTTTTTAATTAATATATTATTATTAATCTTATTAATTAATTAATTAATATCTTGCATACTTTTTAGTTGCAACAAGTATTCTTGATATGTATACGCTTTTATACCTATAACTCTTTTAGATTTATAAATTTATCATTTTTCAAATTTATATTTAATATATAAGTACATTTATACTGGATATTTATTAATATGTGATTAGCTACCTTTATCTAGTTATATTATTATTTATTTATAATGCATAATTCTTTAATATATGACTTATATAAGTTCTATTTTAAGTATGAAATTATTAATATAAGATTAGTTAGTTTGTAGTTATATATTCCGAAGGTAAAAAAGAATATAAATCTGTAGTTGAATATAATTAAAATTAGAATAACAGCATATCGTTCAATATTTTATTTATAAATTAATTTATATAATACTAAAATAATATTTTTATATTAATTATATATTTTATTAATTAATTAATAAGTACTATAATAATTAATAACACATTTTATTTTTGATTATAATAAATAATTAAATAATTCTTTTAAAATAATTTAGTATAAACTTTAATTTGTGTGTAGAAAATATATCATAGTTTTGCACTTGGATATTATTATATGGGTGCATCTTGATACAACATTATAAAATAATAGTATTGTAATTTTTAATATAATATAAAGATGTAATCTAATAATAATAATAAATATAGTATTATAATATATTAAGGGTTAATGTTAGGGTTACAATAGGATGATATAGTGTATTAGAATTCAGTTGAGTTTATTTCGAGATTTAAACATTATTGTTTAATTATAATATTATAATACCTGGTTTTAGTTTATATATATCTATATATATATATATATATATATATATATATATAAATATTAATATAATATAATAAATAAATATCGATAAATATAAATGAAAATTTAAATAATACATATTAATTTATATATTAAATCGTATTTATATAATATACCAGGGTTCTTTAAGTAATTTTTTTATTTGCTCATTTTTAATTTATACATTTTGTTGGGTGACATCGAGTTATTTATTTTATCGTGTGTAATTATAATATACATTGTAATATTAAATATAATATGATATTTCCTACAAAGCTAGGTTATGAATAGTTGATATATTTATGTCAATTTATAATAATGTATATATTGTATTTATAATAATAACATATTTTTAATCCGAAAATATATTCAATGTAGAAATAATCAGTGAATATATATAATATTTATATCATCACTACATGCATCATCCAATTCAGATCCAGGTTATGTAAACTTGGTCAGCTAGTAGTATATTAGTAACTATAGTTACAATTTATATGACTCTTATATTTCAGAGAAATACTAAAAAATTAAATATATAAATAAAATGCATATGAACTCTTGATAGGAATGCACTTTTTCTAGAAATTTATATTTCGTACTAATAAAATTGATCTTTGTATATAAAATCTAAATATTGAAATTTAATTATATGATTTTTTATATTATAATATCGAATACTAAATATATATTTTCTATTTATAATAAAATATTAAATCTTATTTGTTATATTATCTGATGTATTTTGTTTTGCCGAATATAACTAATATAAACGTTAAACAATATAATTAAATTAATATTTTAAAGAATATATATGTTCATATAAATTATAATCGATTTATAATAACGAATATTTATTATCTTGGTTTAGTTTCATCTCATTTGTTATATTTGTTATTTAAAATATTATATTATAAAATATTATATAGATATGTGTTATAGCTTGGAAGCATATATGTTATAGCTTACTCAATCAATATATATGCAATACAAATAGCAGTGTAATAATGAAGATTCGTAACTATCATTATGTATGCATATATATTTATAAGTATTTAGCTATTTATAATATTTTATAATATTATTTATTGTCATACTATAAAATAGTGACATACCAACGTGTATTTATATAGAGTCTGTCATATGGAGGACTGACGAATTACTATATATCTATCATGTAATACGAACTTATTATATTTAAACATATGTTAATATTAAATAAGAATTTCATATATAACACCCAAATCACTTGATAGAACACATTATTTCTAAACTAGAATGTATATTTGATACTTTTTATTATTAATTATTATTATATTATTAATTAATATATTAAATTATGATTCATAAATTTACTAAATTATAAAATGTATACCTTATTAATAGATATCAGTTTGTTAAAATAAATAATAATTAATAAATTTAAAATTTAAAATAAATGATATATTTTTAAATATTAATTATAAATTTAATATTTGATCAAAATCTATTTTTTTAGAATAATACATTAATTTACGATAAAATAATTATAATCAACATCTTAAAAATATTATATATTATTATAATATTATTAAAAATATTATTAATATATATTAGGAAATATTGTAAAATAACATACAAATATATTAAAATATTATAAATATATATTAGGATATATTTAAAAATAACAATGAATATTTCTGAGTATACAATGTGATCCTATAATATAATAGTATTAATTAAGAAATTAGTATTATAGAATATTAAGTTATATTTATAAAATATATATTTATAAATAATACCATAAAATAGTTGAAATTAAAACGACGGATTTATTAAGTTGTATTCGTAAAACTCTGCACAAATATAGTGAAACTAAACCAAGATAACAAATAGTCGTTATTACAAATTGAATATAATTTACAATAACATATATATTCCTAAAAATATATTTTATTATATTGGTTAACATATCATCTAAAAATTATAATCCGCCAAACAAAATACATTACATAATATAACAAAGAAGATGTATTATTTGATTATAAATATGAAATATATATTTAGTATACGATATTATAATATAATAAATCATAAATTAAATTTCAATATTTCGATTTTATTTACAAGGATCAATTTTATTAGTACGAAATATAAATTTCTAGAAAAAGTGCGTTTCTAGCAAGAGTTCATATGTATATTGTTTATATACTTAATTTTTTAGTATTTCTTTGAAATAGAATAGTCATATATATTGTAACTATAGTTACTAAAATTCTACTCGCTGACCAAGGTTACATAACCTGGATCTGAATTGGATGATGCGTTTAGTTGATGATATAAATATTATATATATTCACTGATTATTTCTACATTGAATATATTTTCGTATTAAAAATATGTAATTATCATAAATATAATATATATGAATGTATATAAATTGACATATAGATACATATATCAACTATTCATAACTTATAGGAAATATCATATCATATTTAATATTACATTTAAAATTGTAATTACATACGATAACATAAAGTACTCGATCGATACACAACAAAATGTAAAAATTAAAGATGAGTAAATACATGAATAACTTTAAAGAACACCGGTATATTATTTAATATTATATAATTACGATTTAATATAAAATTTACTTGTATTATTTAAATTCTCAACTTAGTTATAACACACTATATTATCTTATTGTAACCACTATATTAACCCTAAATATATTATAATGCTATATTTATTATTATTATCATATTTTATTATAAATTAAAACAATATTATTTTATAATGTTATATCAAGATGCACTCATATAATAATATTCAAATACAAAACTATGATATATTTTCCAGGCAAAAATTAAAGTTCTTCTTAAAAAGATTTGTTTGATTAATTATATATAATCTAAAATAAAATGTGTTATTCATCATTATAGTAATTATTAATTAATTAATAATAAATATAATTATTATACAAATATTATTTTAGTAATATATAAATACATTTATATATAAAATATTCTGATATTCTAATTTTTATTATACTAAACTAAAGATTTATATTCTTTTTTACTTACGGAATATATGATTACAAACTAACTAATCATATATTAATAATTTAATACTTAAAATAAAATTTATATTTTTACCCATAATGTTATTGTTACCCAGATGATATTACCCACATTATATATATGAAATATTTACTAAAGGATATCAAATGATTCTATGCTAGGTGATTGGACAATATTTACGAAACTCGAAAAGAATTCTAATAATAAAAAATAAATTGAATAAATATATTTTTTTCTTATTTTGAAATATTAATTTATTATTTGTGTTATTATGTGTTTTACGGTACGATTTATTGCATTTTTTTTCCATTTGTGTTTTTTACACGTGTTAACCCAAGTTTTTTTTATTTAATATCTACTTCTAAGTCAATATTTAACGTAAGGACAATCATTAGCCCATTATTATTTATATATAGAGATATTAAAGTAAACCTTAACTTATAAATAAATAAAATAATAAATTTAATTACATACATATTATACACTTATAAATATTATAATAATATAATAAATTATAAAACAATTAATTATACAAATATCACAACACCATCTAAGAACTAATACACTATTTGAATTTATAAAATGTAAAATTAAAATAATATAAAAGTATCATATATATAACACGATTGAATTATTTTTTATTTCAAATACACATTACACATTTGCATAGCAAGATTATTATTATATCTAATTACTCATTTTTATATAATTTATATTAATAAACTAATATAGTAACATATATGCATTATATATAATACTAATATATATGTAATGTAGCTAATCGATATTACTAATATCATACAACATACACAATCATGTATATATATATATATATATATATATATATATATATATATATATAATTAAATATATATGTAATAATGATATCATGTGATAGATCATCAGAAGATTTACAAGTAAAAGAAAATAACATATAATACAAGCTTAGATAATGTTATATGCGACATAAATTAAATGTATTTCCTATTATTATATAGATACGCCCACTAACTGGAAAATTGATTATAAAACTAAAATTATTTAAGTTTTGATGCATTATATATCTTTCTATTGTCGTTAAAGTTCGTTATTTGAATCAATATTAGAAATGGTTAGGTACTTTCTATTTATATGAAATATTATATATTTACGTATCGATACATATATTTATATATATATATATATTTATATATATATTTATATATATATATATTTGTGTGTGTGTGATATAATAATAAATTAATTTTTTATTTATTTTAATACTATAAAGATAATTTATAGAAATAGAATTAATAACCTAACTATTATTAGTATTCCATTATTTATAATATTGATTAAATTGAGATTATATTATTTAATAAAATTATAAATATGTAATATTTATAATTAATATAAATATTATTTGAATTTAAGAAATTATAATAATACAAATAAATATATAAATAGTGTTAATAATATTCCATTTTTGCGTCAATAATTTTAGCGTCACTCGGTAAATATTAATATAATGAATATAAAAATGAATCAGGAATATTAAATAAATATAAATATACATATAATAGTATATTTTATAATTAAAAACAATACATTTCGAATATATCAAATGTATGTAAAAAATGTTATTATCTGGTTAAATTTACATAATATTATTCTACTAATATTTATATTCAATATTTATATATCATATATATGTAAATGTAATAGATAATATAGAATTACATTTTTTAAATTGAATTAAAATAATAAATATAGCAAAAGTAAGCATGTTATAAACTTCATCGTATATTATATTAGATAGAATATTGTATCTTATCATATAATATATATAAAGTGAATATTAATTTGTTATACGATGATGAATCCTAATTAAAATGTATAAATATAATACAACTATTTTATCTAAAATAATCAAACTTTTCGTTACACAAGACTAAAAATTAATATAATTAAATTATTATTATTGTATTACTTTATACAGGACAAGATTAATAATGAGCAAACAAATCTGTCTTATTCAGCAAAATTAATTATGAAATGGTTAGTCTAAATAATCTATTTAAATCATCTATACAACCATTTTTCATCGATATATACATACATCCACATATCAATCTATATAACCATATATCCACCATTGAATTAAATATAATTGAACATTAAATTTAGATATAAAATACAATTTGGTTAATTATAGAAATTGATTATTGTAAATCGATGTTGTATTACAGCTATAGATGTAATATAAAGTTATATAAATTCTATATATAACTTTAAATTAAAATGTAATTGATTTATAAAGTTTTATCAGCAATACATATTTATGTGATTGCTAATGTAGCTGGACTTTGATTATAGATAGCAAAAACGCATCCATTCATCAATGTATCTATATCCAATTAATTTTTATGAAAATTACACTAATTTATTAATAATGATATGTTTTATATATCTTAAAATGAATATTTTTAATTAAAGGCTGAATAAACATTATGAAAATGCAACTGGAGTTAGTATTCCCAAAAATACACTTTATATGAGTTACGTGGATCATTGTTTTCTGAACAGATCGCTTGCGATTAATACTGCAAGCTTTGGAAAGGTAACTATTATTGTTATTGTTATATATTTAAAAATTATATTTCACTTACATAGTTCATATAGTATATATAATATTAAAATAAATTTAATTTAATTGATTAATAATATAATATATAATATATTATAAATGAAATATCATATACAAAAGTCGATGTTATTCAGCTTATATATATATATATATATATATATATATTGTACATATGAAACACAACTTATATTAGAGAAATATATAGTATTTAAAATAGAAAAACCTTCAGAAAGAGGATAACACTAATATTATATGATTTGAATAAATATAATATTAAATACACAAATCAATACTATATAAATATGTATTAAATATATTTATTTTAAATAATGTATATATTTCTTAACTATCACTCTACTAAATTATATACTATTTTCTACAAAAATATTAATATTTATAACAATTAATTATGTCAATACGCAACGATATAATTTAAATTTAAAATAGGATAATATCTATATAAATTAAATATATTTACAGATAATACGCAAACAATTTCCAAAGTTAACTACAAGGAGATTAGGTATTCGTGGTCAATCTAAATACCATTATTATGGTATCGGAACAAAAGATGATTCACCTTATTTTTGTAAAAAATTCTCAAAATATTCACAACTAGGAAGGTAATTATAAATTACAAATATAAAATATTTATATATTCTATTCATTTTGTATTCCTAATTTTCGAACATAAACAAAATTTAATGATTACTTTATAATCCACCAATACAGTAAGACAATTAAACATAAGTTAATCTCAAGAAATTCACAAATCGATTCTAAAAAACTTCTAGAGTTCCCTAATGTTTTCAATATTATATTTCCTACCGGAATTTCAGTGTATATGGTTAATATAAATTATATTTTTCTATAGCTTTCAAAATGTAATGCAAATTGATATTTAAATATATAGAAATTAATGTATGTGTTGATTTAATTGCCAATGTGGTGGCTTAAATCTTAAATATTGAATTCGATCAAAATAAGTCAAATACATTTTAAATAATATATATAATTGAAGTATAAATTCAGCATCTTTTAAAGGAAAATTATTAATCAAATACTATATATTTTTTAATTAAAATAAATAAATACACAAATATAGTGTATTATTTTGTAATTTAAATATATAAATTCAGTTATGTATAAAGATTATATTCAAATATTTTAAAGAATAGTATAGTTAATAGTTCATATAATAATTATTAACGACATAATATATACAAGTATTTACTTTTAATAAAATTATACAGGTTAATGAACTGGTGATCACATATAGAAATAACTGCCAAAGTATGTTGAATACTTTAATAACGAGGAAATGTTCTGAGGTTTACAAATTAATATAAGACATTTATATAATTAATCGTGGTGATTTAATTTATTAATCGCAATGAATATCATAAATGATAAAATATTAATCTCATTAATTAGATAATATATATAATATAAATAATTATCTGACATTTCAGTTAAAATCATGGCTGGAATTTACAAGTAGTTGTTTAAAGAACGATATATATGGGATGTTAGATAGCTCTTGCATTGTGAATTTACTTGAAACCTGTGATAATATCACTTACGACACATTTCTTTCAGTTCTAGTACCAAATTGTAAAAAAGATATCGATACCAGGTTAATATAAGCTATTGCTGAGACATTATATGTACTCGGTTTTATTTTTATTGTTTTATATTTATAAAAATATGTTATTATATAAATATGATCAAATTACACTCGGATTAGATTATCTAGACACATGTTTATTTATTTTTATTTGATTATATTTATATATAATATCATTTACAATTTTACATCTTTGTATGAGTTATAGAATAAATAAATATATTATAAATATATACTAAATATAATTAGTTTATATGATTATATATATATATTTGTATAAATTAGCTTAGCCAAAAAGTGATTAACACAATCTAAAACACAAGTATTAATTAATTAATATTATATTTCTTATAAAGCATATGTGAAATGTGTCTTATGATTAATATATATTATTACATATTATGATTAATGTTTATAATTATAAAATTAAGAAAATACAAGTTGTTCCATTATTAATAATAGATGAATACTTACCGGTATAACATATTAATTAATAATTTCAATTTTAGATATGATAATTATATATAATTAAAAATATATAATTATTAAATATGAAAATATTATACATATTAAATTAATTATTTTTGTAATATGTTAAACTATTATTAATATCTTTAACCTGGTAAATAGTAATATTATTTAAATAATGCGAATTAGATTGAAGCAAGTAATTTCAGATGTTATAAATTATTTCGTAAATTGGGTGGAAGTTGCTTTCTTCGAATTACCAGAGGCTATGTACAATATGAAATTAAAATGTTAGTACATATTAATTATAAATTAAATGATATACATTCATATTTTCTATTAAGTAACTATAATATGGATAAGAAGTTTAGATTAAATTACATATATTTAAATGTAAATTTTATTAAGTATATAATATATATATGTTTATTTAAATGTAATGTGTAGTTATATCTAAGTTATATTAACTAATTAAACATATATCCTATTGTTGTATTAATACAATACTTAATATTAATTATTAGCTGCAAGAGAATTTACGACAATCCTGCTGCAACGCGTTTCAACAAATAACTATTTTACTTCGAGTAAGCTTAATCTTCCTATGAATGAAGAAGTTAAGCAGACGATGTACTACGAACACGAGAAGATAAACTTACCTTCCAAATTCACAGAAAATCAGATTATAGATAGTTAGTAATAAGTATTTATTAACACATGTATTATATGTAACTAGCATATTATATATATAATGTATAATAAATAAAATATATTAATATACAAATATTTTTTTATATTTTCTTATGTATATCAGTCAATTATTATTTTTGATCGATTTATAATTTGTTGGTTTTGATGCCAATTACGTATTCATTTATATCGAGTATGTATCATTAATGACGGACTATATTAGTATAGTAGTATATAATTAATATATATGTCAAAATAAATATTTAATTAGTTTATATACATATATATATACATTTTTACTGTTATTGTACTCTATATTTTCTATATGATATGTTTTATATAAATAATATAATATAATTTTATTTATTTAATATTAATTATATATTTCAAATTAAATGTAAAAAATATTAATTTTAAAAATTCTTATTCTTAAATATTATTAAATATAGAATCAGAATCATTTACAAGCGAGTTTATAACATCCAATGTAAATAATATGATGGCGCCACTTATCAAAAATGGTTTTTAATGATTTTATTTTTATTCTATATAATATTTATGTAAATTTAACTAATTTAGTTATATAAATATGTATCACTATCAATAAATATATATATATTCAGAAAAATTATTTATATTGATTAAATATAAACTAAATTTTAAAAGATATCGAATATTATAATATTATAATATTAAATTTAGATAATATTAACTGCGATTACGAAAACGATTCTTCTTATTCAAGTAGAAATATTTCTCCTTACGATTCCGGGTTAGTTATTATTTTTTAAATATAATTATAATATGTATAATAAAACTATAACATTATAATATGTTGTAGAAATTCGAGTTCTGGAAGTTTTCAAGATTATGAAAAGACTTTTTATACTAATCAGGTAAATAAAGATTTTTTATATAGATATTAACTAATAACTAAATTATTAACTAAATACAAGATATATTATAATAATAATTATTATTAAACTAATATTCTATGAAATTTAAAGATTATTATTTACAATAATTTAATCCTATAAATAATAGCTTTATTTTCATAATTAAATATGGTATATCTCTCTCTCTCTCTCTTTCTATATATATATATATATATATATATATATATATATATATATATATATATATATATATAAATATATATATATATATATATAAATATATATATGTATATATATATGCATGAGTGTATGTATGTATGCGTGTGTGTAGTATGTGTGTATATGTATGAATGTGGGTATATAGGGGTGGTTGTAGTTGTGTGTAATTTATTCATAATTATTTATTATTTATTTTTATAAGTTTATTAATAACCTAAACATAAATAGCAAATGTGTAATAACTACAACCAAAGCCAACCAATCGTTGATGGGTTAGTTTGATCTTTTATAAAAATGTTATAAAATCCCATTTATTATATATATGATATCATTAATTTACATTTATATTATCGTTAACATATTCTATTCATTTTAGGTATATCGACCTACTAGAGTCGCCCAATAAATTCGTATTCGACAACAATAACTTTCAGTTCTATCAAACGACAGTCTAGAGTATGGAATCATCAAAGAAAACAGTAGACATTATGTACTTCTGCTTTTATTTCCGACAACAATTTAGAATCTAATACCACCTGATGAACATGATAATAATGCCACTAATATATTCAACTGGTACTTCAGTAAACCAACGAATGAGTTTTTGTTAAAATCTCAAGGATATTGTATATTTCTATAATATCTGAAATACTATTAATATGTTTATGCATACTATATAATATAGTATATTATTTTATAATCATTTAATAGTGATTTACAAAATAAGTATATAATTTATTTATAAATATATATCCAGTTGTACTAACTTATATTATATTTGTTTATATATTACTGATATATTAAATATAGGAGAATTATTTATCTATATATTTATAATATATATATATATATATATATATAGTATCTTCTTTTTTGAAAATTTTATGTAAATAAAGAAATTAAAATTAGATTGTATTTTACTTGTATATTTACCTCGTGTATATAATTATTTACATATATCAAAATTAATCGTAAGTTTTTTATAAATACTATTTATTTACCACATTAATATCATATCCCATAGTTGCTTTATAATGATTTATTTAATTAAATATATTCCTTGGAATAATTCGTTAGATATAAAATAGTATACAAAATGTTACTCTCTATATTAATATTATTTTTTAATTCATATATAAAATAATAACATATTTAGTTTTCACAATGCTAATAATTATATAGATGAATTAATTCAAATGAGTAAAAATACAATTTCAATAAAATGTGAAAATATAAATCAATATATCTAATCTAAATTAGAGATCTAATGAAATATATTAATAGTAAATTAGTTCAAATACATAATGGTTAACTATAGTATCATAGAAAATGATTTTAAAATGATAAATCATAATTCATAAATATAAATAATTATAAAATTATAAACGATGAAAGATTTATAATTTAACGTTGTTTGAATTTGTATTTTACACTTATTTCGTGTTAACTTATTAATTGTTACTCTGAAGAATTAAATTTGGTAAATATATTCGATTATTTAATATAATAAAAATATTTCTTGATATATTATATAACGTATATCGTATAATAATATACAACATTTTATAAAACCAATATAATATAATAAAAATGGTAAAATAAGTTAATTATATAATGATTATTTTGGTTATTAATATTATACATTACAAAATAATCTATATAAATTGAATTATAATATATATATATATATATATATATATATAATATCTATTTATATAATTTTCTATAGATATTATCATAAAATATTATTTATACACGCATAATAATACATAAAGTTAATACAGTACCATGTATTAATTGTTTATATTGTCGTGCGCAATTTGTCCATGACCTAGATTATTTCCTTGTAGTTATATGCAAACAAATTAATATAAAATATAATTTATATACCAATAGATTAGTAATATATAGTATAGTTACTATGCCATTTAAAAGATTTCTGTGAAATTTAAATATATTATTATATTTTATTAATAATTTATATTAATATATAGGTGTATTTAGAGCGTGTCCATAATAATAATGTAAATATTTATATTTTATATAGATTTTCATGCTCAAAATATTATAGTATTCATATTGTGTATTTCTACTGGTATACTCTTCACATTCATTAATAGATTTTCATGCTCAAAATAATATGGTAATTATCTACAAATTTATGTAGATGACCAAATAAAATAAATCAATTAAAGAACCCCGGTTTTTTATTTAAATTTATTTAAGTATTATTTAAATTCTCATTTGTATTTTTCGATATTTATTTATTATTTTATATAAATATATATATATATATATATATATATATTTATAATTATAATACCCTCACAATATATGAATTAAAGAAATTGCTGATTAACTTTAGAAAATTGTTATACAATAATATTCTGTTTGCTTCACATAGCAAGTGAACACTTACAATTTTCGTAAATGTATTTATTTTTTCATTTACATATTTATTTATAATTAAATGACTATTATTAATCTCTTATTAACCTAGTATTTTTATATATTATAGATTGCAAATAGTAATTATTTAAATTAAATTTCTGTACTATATTAATTTATTAATATCTTGCATACTTTTTAGTTGCAACAACCTTGTTACAATATAGGCTTTTATATCTATAGCTCTTTTATACATTATTATTTTATAAAAGTGTTATATTTTTTTTTGTTATTATATTTTCCTAATTTGTATTTAATACATATTTACTATATACTATTATATTTAATAATGGATTTTAAGTATATTATAATAATTAATTGATTATTAAATTGCGTTTCATATAAATCCTATATATAAGTTAATAACAATAATAATTATCATAATTTCAAATGAATATAGAAAATGATAATATAAAAATAAATGAATATTAAATATAACAATAATTATTATAATAATTACTTTTATAACTATTTTTATAGGGCATTAATAATTTAATTATTCTACCAATATGCATTCGTAGTCTAGCTAATTACCATTTGTTAATGATTCTTAAGACTCAATATTATGTAATAATTGTGTACATATACATTTAATCATAGATCTATTGAATTTCGAAAATCATTTTTAATTAAATTAAATTTTTATTTAAATAATGTTATTATTTAATATATTGCATAATTTTTAGATGCAACAATCATTCTTGATATTGTATACGCTGTTATGTCTATATCTCTTTTAGACTTAAATTTGTCATTTTTCTAATTTATATTTAATATATAAGTACATTTATGCTGGATATTTTTTAATATTTGATTAGCTACCTTTATCTAATTATATCATTATTTATTTATAATGAATAATTGTTAAATATAAAACTTATATAAAATATATTCTAAGTACTGAATTAATAATATAAGATTAGTTAATTTGTAGCTATACATTCCGAAGGTAAAATGAATATAAATTTTTAGTTGAGTATAATCAAAATTAGAATACCATTCTATATTGTATTTATAAATGTATATACATATTACTAAAATTATATTTGTACATTAATTATAATTATTATATTTACATATTAATAAAATGATACTTGTTTATTAAGTATAATTATTATTAATTAATTGATAATGACTATAATGATTAATAAAAAAATTATTTTAGATTATAAATAATAATTGAACGATTTTTTTTAAAGTAATTTAACATAAACTTTAATTTGTGTCTAGAAAATATACATTTTTATGCATCTGAAGATAATTTATGTGCATCTTGATAAAATATTACAATATAATATTATTGTAATGTAATATGATAATAATATAATATTATAATATAGTTTATTTAAGATAATATAATGTGTTATAATTTATTTAAATTTATTTCTAGATTTAAATGTACATTATTGAACATTATAATGTCCAACATATATGTTTATAATATTTCTAGTTGAATATTTATAAGAATAATTGTGCTTTTTCGAATACTTACCTTAAATGATTAACACGTAACACTACATTCTCAGTATATTATATTTAAATATATATATATATATATATATATATATATATATATATATATATATATATATATATATATATATATATTACTTGTAGCCATACATCTGATAAGTACAAAACTGTTCAATTTTCGTATATATAGTTCAACGTAGTATTTCTTATATTAGTTCATAAAAAAATATCTTAATTACAGACATTTAAAAGTCTTTAGACATTAGTCTTATATTATAAATTATTTTAATAAAATCATTTTAAAATGATAAATACTTAGTTAAATACTTAATGACCTATATACTATACTTATATACAATATATATATATATATATACATATATATATATATATATATATATATATATATATATATATATATATATGGTCAATATTTAGGATATAAACATTCATATAATTCGTGTTACTAAAATATATATTAATAATATACATTTATTTAATTTAAATATAGAGTCTCGACATATAAGTATTTATATCTGATTGATTTATGGCATCTACTTTAATAATATGGTTAATTAATATTACAAGTGTATAATAGTTAATATAAATATATATATACATAAATATATAAATATATATATATATATATATATATATATATATATATATATATATATATATAAAAGCAAGATGTTTACGGAAAATATTTGAATTAATATCTTATGGTAGGAATATTTCTAGATTGGTCAAGTAGTCGATATTTATAGAAATGCGACATCGTAATTAATTATACATTAGTTTAATTATATATTATATATTATATAAACATAAATACAATATTTGTATTAGTTTTACGCAAAGATAAACTTATTCAAATATTTATTTTAAATAGTATATCTTAGGATATTTATGAACATAATAGGTTTCATTAAATATATAATACATTATATTTTATTTTTTAATATAATTTCTAATTAATATTATTTAAATAAAATAAACGTATAGAATATCGTAAGAAATAACAGTCAATTAAACAAAGACAATTTTAATGATTAGACAATTTACACATTTCTGAACTAAAAAAATGTTGATTTATGCATATTTATATGTATGGTTAGTTTTTTTTTATATATAAATGTATACATAAAGTTTTTATTCTAAATCTATACTTATTTTATTTACATATTTATTTTTATATTGTTATTATATGCATCATCCAATTCAGTTAAATGTTATGTTTCCATGGTTAGTGAATTTGTATATTACTAACTATAATTACAATGTATATAACCCTTCTATTTCAGAGAAATACTACGAATGATGTCAATAAATAAAACTCATATGACCTCTTAAAAGAAATTCTCTTTCTAGTAATTTATATTTAATACTTAAAATTTAATTATATCTTTTATTATATTATAATATCGTATACTAAAAGTTTATTGTTTATTGATATTTAATATAACAAATATTGTATAATATAATATAAAATAGCAATTAATGTGTACATTATACAATAATAAAGAGTATATCAATAATATAATTTTTTACATATCCTGATAAGCAATTGTGTAAAAAAAACTTTTTAAATTCAAAAATTCTTTTCGAGTTTCGCAAAAATTGTCCAATCGCCTATTAAAGAATCACTTGATATCCTTTAATGAAGATTTCTTAATGGTATCTAAAAACAATAACATGTGAAATATATATATATATACTATTTATGAACATAGAAAATATAAAAATATAAATACCTAATTTATATATTTAAATTATGTTTTATTTAAGATAATATTCTTCGTAGTATAGTCATATATAAAATATATGTTGTATACAATAATTATATATATAATGTTATCATTACACTAACGAAATATAGTCTGCAGACATTATATCTTTATAAAGGAATATTTCTCCCTGCCCAGCACAATTGAAAGGACATCATACATATTTATTGCAACGAGAGTGTATTTATCTTTTAAATTATAAATATAAGTTAATATACTATATATATATATATATATATATATATATTACTAGTTTATTATTTTATGCGAATTAATATAATATGAAAAGAAAACTTGATATAATTTATTTTTACTGTAATAATTATTACTATTTAGTAACCATTTTCTCTAAAAATCTAATTTCGCTAGTTTAATCTCAATAATATCGAACTCGTCCAATGTCGTCATTCTTACAATATTCAAATATTTAATTGTAGATAATTATATTTAATAGATAATTATATATTTATAAATATATGATATACAATTAGGCATAATTATTTTCTATATTTCTTTAATTTATAAATAATATAATATTACAGATAAAATAAAGTTTATTATAATGAACTAAATAATAGTTATTATTAACTTAATGATTATCATTTAAAAAATTAATTATTTAGATTATATTTAATACCGTTTATAATCAATAATTACATCAAACATAAAATAGTTACTTAGTGAACTTAGTACTGTAAGTTATTAATATATAATATATATATATAACCTTATGATGTATATGATGTAAAATTGGTTCAAATATGATGATAATGTGTATCAAATATATAAATTAGATACATTTAACACGAGTAAGTTTTATTTTAATGTTAATGTTAATAATTATGTTATAGTTATTTACGGGGGCGATTGTATTATTTTATATTACCGATTTTAACTATTTAAAGGATATTAACTATTTGTATTTCAAATTTGAAATAGAATTAATAACATCTATTTATATATGATATTATATGATTATTATGTACTACATTTTACTTTAATTTTGAAATAATGAGAATCCAATGATTGAAAAAAATACACTTATATATAACTATCATTCGAAATGGATAACTAAATCACTTAAAATACTATTAAAATATATGATAATTAGTACATAATAGTATGACTAATTTAGTAGCTTTAATACAATTTCAAATAAATAATTTAAAACTTGTTTGATAAGAACAAACTACAATTAAATTAACAATAAAAATAGCTTTCAATATTCCTGAAAACACTTTATAATTTGATAATATTGACAATTGTAGATATTAGGTTTAATTATTAATAAGCATACTTATTTATAATAAATTAAAATATCAGCAGGTATATATCATAAAAGGGATATTAATATATAGTATGATCTATCATACTTACTTTATATTTAGCTATATTATATGTTTATATATACGCTAAAACCCAACAAGAATATATTTATATCATATAGTTTGGATCTATTTATAATAAAATAGATTTTTCATTGATAATTGATAATTAAAAAGATGTTTATATGAGCTACTGAAACTTAATTCTCACTACAAAAATATACAGAATATATTTAATTTTGATTATGATTCATGACACTGTTTATTTATAATTAAGGTGATAGCTAGATTGTTTTTCTAATTATTAATATATAGAATTAATAGGATATAGAATTTTGTTTAATTTCATTAATTATTTCAAGGATAATTATTTCAAATAATTACTAATATGTCATGTGATTTTATAAAGCATAAACATTAAATAGTACTACATTAATTTATAATACAATACATATTCAACATATCTCATATTAAAATTATATATTAAGTAATATTGCGAAATTGCATCGTATAAATAATATACATATGTGTAACGGTTATTCAGTCAATTATATTAATGTAATACAGAAGTTATACAAATAATACAAACTAATAAATAATAAATTGAATATAGTTATAAATATATATATAAATTTATATATATATATATATATATATATATATATATGTATGTGTGTGGATACATTTATGCTTTCTAATTGGAAATTAATCCATAACATTATTAATCTATCTTTTTAAAACTGTCGAAATAACTAATCATTTCTATATATTATATCAAGACTAATTATTAGTAATGCAAATAATATAATCGAACTTTAGAAAAAGTGCATTTTATATAATAACCATTCAACAGGCAGCATCGATAATATTGAATCAGCATGTTATACTACATATCGATGATATAAGAAAACATATATTTAGTAAATTAACTTTGTAAATTATTTATCATTTTATATAGATTGTGAATTATATTTAAATATATATACAATGTATGATATTTATTATCATATTTGATATTTAATACCATCGAGTTAGTTAACTAATTAAGGCTACTTTTGCATAATATAGTTTATAATATATATATATATATATATATATATATATATATATATATATATATATTCCTTTTGATATTTACAATTCAATATTATACTAGTATTATCAAATAAATAAAATTTAAATAAAAAATAATTATATTATTAAAATTTAATAATACTATTTATGTGTCGCTGGGCATTGCTATTTTCAACTAACTGACAGTATGAATACTTGAAATTGGAAATTATTTTATTAAGTATACATGAAAATACTTTAAGTACTTCTATCTTATTTTAACATTTAAAAATTACAAATTAATTATATGTATATTATTACAATTTTATAAAGCAATTCATTAACTTTCAAGATTATTGATCATTTATATTGTAGTTTTTGAAAGTTGAAATAACCTCGCAGTCGATGATATTTGCCAACTTGCATAGCTTACCAAATTGCACACGACACTAGTTTGTTTTTCTAATTATTAATATATAGAATTAATAGGAGATAGAATTTTGTAAAATCAATTAATTAATTATTTCAAGGATAATTATTTCAAATAATTACTAATATGTCATGTAATTTTTATAAAAGCAAAAACATTAAATAGTACAACATTAATTTATGATACAATACATATTCAACATATCTCATATTAAAATTATATATTAAGTAATATTGCGAAATTGCATCGTATAAATAATATACATATGTGTAACGGTTATTCAGTCAATTAAATTTATGTAATACAGAAGTTATACAAAATTATAAACAATAAACTGAATATAGTTATATATATATATATATATATATATATATATATATATATATATATGTAGATACATTTATGCTTTCTATTTGTAAATTAATACATACATTATTAATTTATCTTTTTAAATTTATAACTTTTATCATTTTAGCCAAGATTACATAATCTTTTATTAATATTTCATATTTCAATATTTGAATATGATTAAGTCCAAGATTGTGATATAATATTAGTAAGTATTTTATAAATAATATTATATATATATATATATATTTATATCACTTATTATATATAATATAGAATGAAACTTAAACATATTATAATTACTATATATAGTAATTATAATTACCATTAATAAGTTATTTCATTAATATTTATTAAATATATATATAAAATTCTAGAAAGGGGATAGCACCGAAGTACATAGAGAAAATTAGTGTTCTCATATTTATTTGATAAACTATGGGCTACTATGAGCTAGTAAGCCAAGATAGAATAATTGTTCAAGAAAGTATGAAACAAGAAATTTTACATCAATCTAATTAAAGTTCAGAATTACTGATAGGTATTTAAATATACGTAGGCAGCTTAACCATTTCTTAATTGAAGCTATTTAAATATTGCTCTCATTATTTATTAATTATCTGCGAAATATCAAATCTTACTTCGAGTTTCAAAAAATATACATTATATATTTAATTATGATTAGTGTACATCGTATTAATTATTTATAAATAGTGTTATAGTTAGTTTGTGTTTCTGATTGGTCAATATCATAATTAGATTAAAATATAATATAATAAAAGGAAACATCAATTAAAAGTATTATTAATTCTAATTATTACTAGTATGTTAAAAGTGAATGACATAAATAAGAATATATTTATTTTACATAATAGAATTTATATTTCATATATTATATATAAATTTAGTAATATAATAAAACTTTATACTATGAAAAGTATGTCGAGTAAAAGTAAATAATATTATTTCTCATCGTTGTTATTATTTATTTATTAATTCACTCTATGCATATTAATTAGAGTTTCTTGTTTAATATTTTTCTTGAACAATTATTCTATCTTGGCTTACTAGCTCATAGTAGACCATATCTTCTCAAATAAGTATGTAAACCTTTAATTTGTACTTCGGTGCTATCCCCTTTAAAGAATTATATATATACTTTAATAATATTAATGAAATAACTTATTAGTAATAATAATAATAATAATATGTTTCATTATATATTATATATAATAAGTGATATAAATATATATATATATATAATATTATTTATAAAATACTTACTAATATTACATCACAATCTTGGACTTACTCATATTCAAATATTGAATTATGATATATTAATAAAAGATTATGTAATCTTGGCTAAAATGTTAAAAGTTATAAATTTAAAAGGCTAGATTAATAATGTTGTGGATTAATTTCCAATTAGAAAGCATAAATGTATCCACGCACACACACACACACACACACACACACACACACACACATATATATATATATATATATATATATATATATATATATATATATATATATATATAAATATAAATTTAAATATATATTTATAACTATATTCAATTTATTATTTTTTAGTTTGTATTATTTGTATAACTTCTGTATTACATAAATTTAATTTACTGAATAACCGTTACACATATGTATATTATTTATACGATGCAATTTCGCAATATTACTTAATATATAATTTTTTAATATATAATTTTTTAATATATAATTTTAATATGAGATATGTTGAATATGTATTGCATCATAAATTAATGTAGACCTATTTAATGTCTATGCTTTTATAAAATCACATGACATATTAGTAATTATTTGAAATAATTATCCTTGAAATAATTAATGAAATTAAACAAAATTCTATATCCTATTAATTCTATATATTAATAATTAGAAAAACAATCTAGCTATCAACTTAATTATAAATAAACAGTATTATGAATCATAATCAATATTAAATATATTCTGTATATTTTTGTAGTGAGAATTAAGTTTCAGTAGCTCATATATAATTAATGAATAATTATAACGTAATGCTTAATGTATAAACTGCACTAGTTCTAAAGTTCGATTATATTGCATTACTAATAATTAGACTTGATATAATATATAGAAATGATTATTTATTTCGACTATTTTAATTTTAATATATATCATGAATGTTTGCATGCGTGTTGATACACTTTCATATAATATAGTATTTATATTGTTTGTTTTTTATCGAATTGATATTAAATAAATAATTGAAGATGTAACATAACATAATTTATATTGGTATATTCTATTGAATCAATCAAAATATCTATATATTCCCATAGTACTATATACCTTGCGTATGTAAATATGTTAGCACACATTCGCATGCATATATATATATTGTATATATGTACTAAATATACAGATTATTAATAATCTGATGTAATTTAATATTATATAATAATATGATTACTATTCATTGATTAGTATATTAAAGTAGATATTTATAAAATATCGTAAACATTATTATGTTAAATTTAATAAATTTAAATATACTATAAATCACTGGGAATTCTCAGTAAATATATATATGGGCTCGCTAATATAAGTACCGTATAAAAAGTGATATGTTACCTATATTAGTTCATTGAGGGCTATACAGGTATATAAGATGTATCGAATAGTAAATCGATATAAACGATTAAACTAACCTATCAGCGATAGGATGATTTTGGTTGTAGTTATTACTCATTTTCCACTGTGTTAATATTTTTAATAATCTAAATATATCTAAATATATGAATAATTCACATCTACATACACACACATACACACACATACACATATACACGCACACAAATATATATATATATATATATATATATATATATATATATATATATCTATATATATCTATATATATATAAGTAATAATCTAAATAAAAACTGTATTTATTTGATTAGTATATAAAGTCCTTTCATTATCTCAAAAATTTACATAACTCGAATATCTAAAAACATATGATATTTTTATAGTTTTCATTAAATATAATATAATTATTGTATATATATTATAAACGATTTATTAATCCTATGCCGCTTATGTTTTTAAAGATATAAAAATGTAAATAATAGATTATACTTAAGTTTAATTATCTCGATATATTGAATAATTAGAAAATAATCAATACATTTAGTTTATGTAAGAATCTTAATCTATGCAAAATTAATAGAATTTAGAAATTTACTTATATATTACCTTCCAAGTTGTGAATATTTAGAAAATGTTATACAAATATCTAATTATTTTATACTTACCATATATAATATATAATAAATTATGATATATAAATGTAGTTATATTAAATATATTATATAATATATAGTACATATTTACATATAGTAATATATACCAATTTATAAGAATTTATATGAAATTATTTTAAATACTCTATATAATTAATTGTATATATATATATATATATTTATTATTAATAACACCATTAAATACACCACTCAGATCAAGGTAATGTAACCACGGTTAGCTAGTATTTATATTAGTAATTATAATTACACTGAATATAACCTTTCTATTTCAGAAAATACTACGAATAATTTAATATTATAGATATTAATAGAAATACATTTTTTCTAGAAATGTATATTTTATACTAACAAAATTGATATAAATAAATATAACCTTTCTATTTCAGGAAATACTACGAATGATTTAATATTATAGATATTAATAGAAATAATTTTTTTCTAGAAATGTATATTTTATACTAACAAAGTTGATAATAAATAAATCAAAATTTGTAATTTAATTATATAACATAATACATCTTGTTTTCATATTATCTATATAATTTATATACTTAATAAGAATATATATTTTCAATATTTGATTTAATAATATTATGAATAATATTAATATATATTTCACTAACAAGGATATGATATCCCAAATATTGACTTTCTCTCTCTCTCTTTCTCTCTCTCTCTCTCTCTCTCTCTCTCTATATATATATATATATATATATATATATATATATATATATATATATATATATTCTTTATAAGCATAGTATATATGTCATTAACTACGTGTTTATCATTTTAAAATTATTTTATTAAAATAATCTGTAATATAAATCTAGACTTTTAAAAGCCTAGAATTAAGATTTTTTATAGATTAATATAAGAAATAATACATTGAACTATTAATATGAAAATTGAACAGTTTTTAACTTATCAGATGTATGGTTACAAGTAATATATATATATATATATATATTAATATATATATATATATATATATATATATATATATATATATATTTAAATAATATACCGAGAATGATACCGTGTTATGTATCAATCATTAATGGAGGTATTCGAAAAAGATAAATCATTCTTATAATATATTCAACTAAAATTTAATAAACATATTATACACATATATTTTAAACCTTATAATGTTCAATAATGATAATGTAAATCACCTGGATTATAACACACTATGTTTTATATTAACTATGTTGTTATAATACTATATTCATTATTATTATCATTTTACATAATTATATTGCATTACAAATTGCAATAACATTATATTGTAATATTATATCAAGATGTACATATATTATCTCCAGATGCTTATCTATGATATATTTTCTAGACAAAATTAAAGTTCATGTTAAATTACTTAAATAAATTGTTCATTATTTATATATAAAATAACTTTTTATTAATCATTATAATAATTATTAATTAATTAATAATACTTATAAGAAGTATACAAGTATCATTTTATTATTATGTAAATACATATATAAATAAATATAATAGCTATAATTAATATACAAATATCATTTAGTAATATGTACATACATTTATAAATAAAATATAGAGCTATATTCCGGAATCATAGTTTTGATTATTCTCAACTAAAGATTTATATTCGTTTTTACATTCGGAATACTACAAACAAATTAATATTATATTAATAATTTAATACTTAAAATATAATTTATATAAGTTATATATTTAAAAGTGTCCATTATAAATAAATAATGATATAACTAGACAAAGGTAGCTAATAAAATCTTAAAAATATCAAGCATACATATTAAATATAATATTATATAATATATATTAAATAAACATTAGAAAATTGTTAAATTTGAACACCTTTATAAAATAATAATTTATAAAAGAGTAATAGATATAAATAAGCCTATATTATAACAAGCGTGCTACAACTACAAATTATGCAAGATATTAATAAATTAATACAATTTTTTAATAAATTTAATTAAAGATGATTATTTAATTCAATAAAACTATGATTAAATGTATATAACCATATAAAATAGATTATAGAATGTGAATGTTCTTATAAATATAATAAATCTTTTGCCATGTGAATGTGTAATAATTAATCGTATAAAATCATTATTATTTAATTGTGTGATTTTGATTGTATACATTTGCAGAGAATGATTGTGTAGATGTATATCTGACCTCGACTGTGATTAGTATAAGAGTGTGCGTTGTGGATAATGTTTACACTTCATTAATATCTAGAATACATATAAAACTGTGAAGTCTTTATGAGAATAATTCCATTTCCCTTGCGAGCATTTGTTTATTAATAAATAATAATAATATATATGTGTGTATATATATATATATATATATATATATATATATATATATATATATATATATATATATATATATATAGCAAACGTAATTCCGGTATATTCTCAATATATTACTTTACTTTACAATTGCTCATCATTTGTTTTCTTAATATTAGTAGTATTATGGATCATATCATGTCTGTTTTAACGAATATAGATAATAAAAATCATATATTTATAAAAATATTTCTGATTATTATATAAATATAAATTTATATATATATAAGTGATAATATCATTATTATAAAATATCATTATTATTTTACAAATTGTATTTGTAATTAGATATAATTATGTTACATCAATTATCTCGAGTAATGCAGTTAAATTATATTCATATTTGTTTTTTTTATTATTAAATAATTATTTCTAGACATATTGAAAATATGAAGACATTTATTTTATATTATAATTTATTGAAATGCAATATATTATTAATTATATGTTTTATATTATGCTTTATTAAATATTAATTATTAATTACATCATATTAATCATATCAATCTATGTATAGAACAACACTTATATAACAAAAATCAATTAACAATGCTATGAATATAACATCAAGTATATGAATATAACCTATACCCAATATTAACTACAATACTCTTGAACTTTAATATAAGTAATTAAATTTAGAGAGATGGCTAGAGTAGTAGAATACCATGTAGAGGGAGATGGGAGGGAGTGGAAGATGGATGGAGTGGGAGAGTAGATGGAGTGAGAGAGGGGAGGGAGTGGGCGAGAAGAGGGAGTGGTGGAGGGGACAGGAGTGGAAACATGAGTGGGAGTGGAAGAATAAGTGGGAGTGGGAGTTGGAGAGGAAAGAGGGAAGAAGTAGAGGAAGAAGAAGGGGAATAGGAAGATGGAGTGGGAGATGGTGATGGAGATAGAGATGGAGATGGAGATGTAGATAGAGAGGGAGATGTGTGAAGTTCACAGTTATATACTATCCACTAGAGGAGAGCGGTAGTTATTAATTTTTATCAATATTATTACAATTATTATAATAATATCATATACTACATTGTATACTATAATGTATGTGATCTATCTATTAAGTATACTTATATGTATACTTTATATTTAAATTAATTATATAATACAGGATGTATTATATTATATCTAATATAACTATTGTTTAATATAATAAGTAATATGTTATTCATCATCACATATATATGTAATACTAACAAATGGGTTATATGTTGGATCAATGAATGTTATCAAATAAGTTACAAACTTTATAATAAACAACACACGTACATTTTTACAGAACGCACGCAATAAAAATACAATTAATTTATAAATAATATTTCAGGATTATATTACTAGTCAACTGTATGAAAATTAATTCATATATATATATATATATATATATATATATATATATATATATTTAATGTAAAATAGTATTTCAATAATGAATGAGTTGGAAAACCCTTTTTATAATGTTTATTATTTAAAAGGGTTTTCATCTAAACGTAACTCTAGAAAACCCTTCACAAATGTTAGAGGGTTTTAAATTCGATTAAAACTGGAAAACCCTTTTGAAAATTAAGAGGGTTTTCTATTTTAAATCGACTAATAGAAAACCCTTTTTTCTAACAGTGTAGTATCCAAATACATCTACGTAAATCATGATTCATAAAAAATTATGATAACAATGAATCTATGATAAATATAATGTTAATATATGAGCTTTGAACTATTATATAATGAAATATATAACGATACATTTAAAAAAAAATATATTCAAAAATTACTTAATTAATTTTAATAATAATAATCAAAGTATAATAATAGCATGTATTTCTACATTTTACTTAAATATATGTCTACCTTTTCAAATTGTGTATATTACTAAAATTCCTCTTTACTTAGAATATAAACAATTAATACATGATAATGTATTAACTTTATATATTATTATTCGTGTATAAATAATATTTTGTAATAATATCTGCAGAAATAATATAAATAGATATTATATATATATTATATTATTATTCAATCTATATAGATTATTTTGTAATGTATAATATTAATAACCAACATTATCATTATATAATTAACAAATTTTAACATTTGTATTATATTATATAGGTTTCATAAAATGTAGTATGTTATTATACGATATAAGTTATATAATATCTCAGGAAATATTTTTATTATATTATATATCGAATATATTTACCAACTATAATTCTTCAGAGTAACACTTACTAAGTTAATACGAAATAAGTATAAAATATAAATTCAAACAATGTTAAATTATAAATCATTCATCGTTTATAATTTTATAATTATTTATATTTATGAATTATGAATTATGATTTTATAAATAATTTTCTATGACACTATTGTTTTGGAATTAATATTATTTATTGTTTTGTTTTAGTGTTTTCTTGATTATATTTTTTATGTTTAGATGTATATTATTATTGTTTTTGTTTATCATACCACAAAAGATAAGTTTCTTGAATAATCTTAATATATTCATTATTATTTTTAATTATATCAGCTAGTATGCATATTGGAAATGAAACAATTTAAAAGATTATTTTTCTTTTTTAGTTTAAGTTAACTATTATTTAACCATTATGTATGTTAACTAATTGACTATTATTATATTTCATTAGATCTCTAATTTAGATTAGAATATGTTGATTTATGAGATCATTTCAAATTTTATTGATATAGTATTTTTACTCATTTGAATTAATTCGTCTATATAATTATTAGCATTGTGAAAACTAAATATGTTATTATTAAAATAGCACCTGGTATTAATTTATATATGAATTAAAAATAATATTAATATAGATAGTAACATTTTGTATACTATTTTATAACTAACGAATTATTCCAAGGAATATATTTAATTAATTAAATCATTATAAAGCAACTATAGTTGCTTTATAATGATTTATATAATGATTCCCAAACCCAAACTAAAACCCAAACCCATATATGGGATATACTAATAATATATAGTATATAAATAGTATTTATAAAAAAACTTACTATTGATTTTGATATATGTAAATTAAGTACACGTAAAATACAATCTAATTTTAATTTTTTATTTACATATAATTTCAAAAGAGAAGATAATATATATTTATAAGATGTATATATATATATATATATATATATATATATATATATTATAAATATATTATAAATATATAGGTAAATAATACTCATATATGTAATATATCAGTAATATATAAACAAATATAATATAAGTTAGTACAACTGGATACATATTTATAAATAAATTATTTACTTATTTTGTAAATCATTATTAAATCATTATAAAATAATATACTATATTATATAGTACGCATAAACATATTAATAGTATTTCAGATATTATAGAAATATACAATATCCTTGAGATTTCAACAAAAACTCATTCGTTGGTTTACTGAAGTACCAGTTGAATATATTAGTGGGATTATTATCGTGTACATCAGGTGATATTAGATTCTAAATTGTTGTCGGAAATAAAAGCAGAAGTGCATAATGTCTACTGTTTTCTTTGATGATTGGATAATCTAGCCAGTCGTCTGATAGAACTGAAAGTTATTGTTGTCGAATACGAATTAAGGGAGGGAGGGAGGGAGGGAGGGAGGGAGGGAGGGAGGGAGGGAGGGAGGGAGGGAGGGAGGGAGGGAGGGAGGGAGAGACAATATTTAATTATGAAAATAAAGCTCTTATTTAACGGTTTAATTGATAATCTATAAATTGCACACGAGATTACTTTAATTATAATAATAACTATTATAATATATTTTACATTTAGTTAATAATCTAAATAAAAAATCTTTATTTACCTGATTAGTATAAAAAGTCTTTTCATATTCTTGAATACTTCCAGAACTCGAATTTCTACAACATATTATATTGTTATAGTTTTATTATATATATTATAATTATATTTATAAAATAATAACTAACCCGGAATCGTAAGGAGAAATATTTCTAGTTGAATAAGAAGAATCGTTTTCGTAATCGTAGTTAATATTATCTAAATTTAATATTATAATATTCGATATATTCGATATCTTTTTAAATTTAGTTTACATTTAATCAATATAAATAGTTTTTCTGAATATATATATATTTATGATAGTGATACATATTTATATAACTAAATTAGTTAAATTTACATAAATATTATATAGAATAAAAATAAAAAAAACCATTTTTGATAAGTAGCGCCATCATATTATTTACATTGGATGTTATAAACTCGCTTGTAAATGATTCTGATTCTATATTTAATAATATTAAGAATAAGAATTTTTAAAATGAATATTTTTTACATTTAATTTGAAATATATTAAATAAATAAAATTATATTATGTTATTTATATAAAACATATCATATAGAAAATATTAAGTACAATAACAGTAAAAATGTATATATATATGTATATAAATCGATCAAAAATAATAATTTACCGATATACATAAGAAAATATTAAAAAATACATTTATATATTAATATATTTTATTTATTATACAATATATATATATAATATACTAGTTACATATAATACATGTGTTAATCAATATATATTACTAACTATCTATAATCTGATTTTCTGTGAATTTGGAATGTAAGTTTATCTTCTCATGTTCGTAGTACATCGTCTGACTTACTTCTTCATTCATAGGAAGATTAAGCTTACTCGAAGTAAACTAGTTATTTGTTGAAACGCCTTGCAGCAGGATTGTCGTAAATTCACTTGCAGCTAATAATTAATATTAAGTATTGTATTAATACAACAATAGGATATATGTTTAATTAGTTAATATAACTTAATGTATAACTTAGATATAACTACACATTACATTTAAATCAACATATATATATATATATATATATATATATATATATATTACATACTTAATTAAATATACATTTAAATATATGTAATTTAATCTGAACTTCAGATCTATAGTATAGTTATTTAGTAGATCATTTAATTTATTATTAATATGTACTAACATTTTAATTTCATATTGTACATAGCCTCTGGTAATTCGAAGAAAGCAACTTCCACCCAATTTACGAAATAATTTATAACATCTGAAGTTACTTGCTTCAATCTAATACGCATTATTTAAATGATTATTTCTATTTACCAGGTTAAAGAGATTAATAATATTTAACATATTACAAAAATAATTAATTTAATATTTATAATATTGTCATATTTAATATTTAATAATTATATATTTTTAATTATATATAATTATCATATCTAAAATTGAAATTAATAATTAATATGTTAATCTGGTAAGTATTCATCCATTATTAATAATGGAACAACTTGTATTTTCTTAATTTTATAATTATAAACATTAATCATAATATGTAATAATATATATTAATCATAATACACATTTCACATATGCTTTATAAGAAATATAATATTACTAGTTGGGTATATAATTTAAATAATTGAATTAAAACTAATCCTATACAATATTTTAATTATATATTAATATATACATAATTAAAATTAGTTTAAATATTACTAGAGTTACATATATTCTTAATATTTATTTAAAATTATTTTAATAATCTAATCTTATCTCATAACATTAAAATTAATTATCATTACATTAAAACAATTATAAAGAACTAATTATTTATTTATTTAATATAAGAATTGATTCTAAATTAAAATAATATATATTAAATTACATTATCGAATTAAATTAATTTGGTTTTGTTATATAAATAATGTCTTATGACTATTTTTCATTACTTGAAGTATTAAATATATTATTGAATATTTTCGAATTCTAAAACATATATATATACATTCTTTGCAGATCAGATACGTATAAATAAGCACAATTATGATATGATTAGTATATACTATAACTCAGATGTAGTTCATTAATAGACCAAATATAATGAATTTCTTATAAATATATCCCATAAGTATATTAACTATTTACATATTTCATACAATTATGTATTCTGTTAATATATATTAAATGATTAAATTACTATATATAAACAACTATGCGTGACATATTTAATACTTGTGTTTTAGATTATGTTAGTCTCTTTTTGGCTAAGCTAATTTATACAAATATATATATATATATATATATATATATATAATCATATAAACTAACTATATTTAGTATATATTTATTTATTCTATAACTCATACAAAGATGTAAAATTGTGAATGATATTATATATAAATATAATCAAATAAAAATAAATATACATGTGTCTAGATAATCTATTCCGAGTGTAATTTGATCAATAGCTTATAGCAATAGCTTATAATAACCTGGTATCGATATCTTTTTTACTATTTGGTACTAGAATTGATAGAAATGTGTCGTAAGTAATATTATCACAGGTTTCAAGTAGATTCACAATGCAAGAGCTATCTAACATTCCGTATATATCGTTCTTTAAACAACTACTTGTAAATTCCATGCATGATTTTAACTGAAAAATGTCAGATAATTATTTATATTATATATATTATCTAATTAATTAGATTAATATTTTATCCATTATGATATTCATTGCGATTTATAAATTAAAGCATTACGATTAATTATATAAATGTATTATATTAATTTTTAAACCTCAGAACATTTCCTCTTTATTAAAGTATCCACCATATTTTGGCAGTTATTTCTATATGTGATCACCAGTTCATTAACCTGTATAATTGTATTAAAAGTAAATACTTGTATATATTATATCGTTTAATAAGTATTATTTGAACTGTTAACTATACTATTCTTTAAAATAGTCGAATACAATCTTTAAATATAATACATAACTGAATTAATATATTTAAATTACAAAATAATACACATATAATACATATTATATTAATTAGTAATATTTAATAATATTGAATTAATAATTATTAATAATACATATTATATATATTATTTAAAATTTATTTGCCTTATTCTGAACGGAGAATCAACGCATCTTGCATATAAGCCACCATATTGGCAATTAAATCAATACATAAGTTAATTTCTATTTAATTAAATATCAATTTGCATTACATTTTGATAACTATAGCTAAATATAATTTAGATTAACCATATCAACTGAAATTCCGGTAGGAAATATAATATTGAAAACATTCGGGAATTCTGGAAGTTTTTAAAATCGATTTGTGAACTTCTTGGGATTAACTTATGTTTAATTGTCTCACTGTATTGGTGGATTATAAAGTAATCATTAAATTTTGTTTATGTGCGAATATTACGATATAAAAAATGAATATAATATATAAATATTTTATATTTGTAATTTATAATTACCTTCCTAGTTGTGAATATTTTGAGAATTTAAAAAAAAATAAGGTGAATCATCTTTTGTTCCGATACCATAATAATGATATTTAGATTGACCACGAATACCCAATCTCCTTGTAGTTAACTTTGGAAATTGTTTGCGTATTATCTGTAAATATATTTAATTTGTATAGATATTATCATATTTTTAATTTAAATTATATCGTTGCAGATTGACAAAATTAATTGCTATAAATATTAATATTTTTGTAGAAAATATTATATAATTTAGTAACATGATGGTTAAGAAATATATACATTATTTAAAATAAATAACTTTAATACATATTTATATAGTATTGATTTGTGTATTTAATATTATATTTATTCAAATCATATAATATTAATGTTATCTTACTCAAGGATTTTTTCTATTTTTAATACGATATATTTCTCTAATATAAGTTGTGTTTAATGTGTACAATATATATATATATATATATATATATATATATATATATAAGCTTAATAACATCGACATTTGTATATGATATTTCATTTATAATATTTTATGTATTATATTATTAATAAATTAAATATATTTTAATATAATATATTATATGATCTATATAAATGAAATATAATGTTTAGAATAACGATTTTTTAATATATAACAATACTATTTAATATTTACCTTTCCAAAGCTTGCAGTATTAATCGCAACCCATCTGTTCAGAAAACAGTGATCCACGTAACTCATATAAAGTGTATGTTTAGGAATACTAATTCCAGTTGCATTTTCATAAAGTTTATCCAGCCTTTAATAATTTTTATTTTAAGATATATAAAACATATTAATAAATTAGTGTAATTATCATAATAATGAATTGGATATAGATATATTGATGCAATACGTTTTTCTATCTATACTCATAGTCCAGCTACATTAGCAATTACATAAATAAAATTTTTAAGTTATATAAATTCTATATATTAAATTTATATAATTTTATATTACAGCTATATCTAAAATATGATATAATTTTACATTATATTGGGGTAGTTTTATTAAGTTAGAATAATATCCTTATATTTTCAGTAAATTGAACTTGAACTTATTTTTAAAAGTATTAAGATTCCTTTCACTATTATAATATACATTATAAATTTTACAAACATAAAATATATAGAATATATTTTCATTTTGATACCGGTAATAACTAAGGTAAAAAATCATTTTAGATAATTAACCAAACAGTATTTTTGATATCTAAATAAAATGTTCAATTATATTTAATTAAATAGTGGATATATGGTTATATAGTTAGATGCGTGGATGTATGTATATATCGATGAAAAATGGTTATATTGAAGATTATATAAGTTATTTAGACTAACCCTTTAATAATCAATTTTGTTGAATAAGGCATATTTGTATGTTCATAATTAATCTTGTTCTGTATGAGGTAATATAATAATAATAATTTAGTAATATTAATTATTAGTCGTGTAACGAAAAGTTTATTTTAGATAAAAATATTTTTATTATATTTATACATTTTAATTAGGTTTCATTATCGTATAACAAATTAATATTCACTTTTTATATGTTATATAATAATATTTAATGTTATATATAATATAATACGTACATAAGACGATATTTACTTTCAATTTAATATATAATTTTAATAATAATTAATATTATTAAATTCTGATGTTAATCAGAGTATAGTTTTTTATTTAAAAATAATATTACTTAATATTTAATAAATCATTTATTTATTCATATATTTATTATTTGTATGTGAACTATTACATAATTTATATTCATACTTAAATAAGTATTATATTATTAATCGTCATTATTTTTCGTTATATTATTTACTGTTACATACAAACACTTAAAATATGAATAATGTGATATTGCTAGTCAATGATATTATTTATGTATATATTCTGAATTTATTTTAACATTTTTTGCGTTAACTTCTCGTATTATCTCATTGACGAAGGAATCAACGTTTCGATTCGTCTCGAAATAAATAATTATTTAAAAGTCTATTTAAAAAATATTTTTATTGAAATTCAAAATATACATTTTATAAATATCATTTTATTTTTTCATATTTATATATTAAAACAAATAGGTTTATATAACAAATTTCAAATTATCCATATTATTTAAATTCGTTTATTTATTATAAATACAACTATTTAGTATAAATATATGATAAATGTATTTAAAATTTGCAGTGAATATGTATTTATTTATATATACAAGTTATTTAACATATTGATGGAATAATAAAAAAAATAGTAATTATATTCTTAAAGTATGTTTAAGAAGTAAAAATAATAAAAAATCTTTTACAATTTTAACATTATTTTTACAATAAATATTTTACATGAATAGATTAAATAGGTATTTTATTTTAACATTAAATTGATAATATCTATTCTTTAAGAGTTAGATATCTTTAATAGGAGTTTTAATTTTATACAATAAATGTTAATGAGTTATGAGAAATTAAATAATATACGATAATACGATAATAAATACGATAATAATATATTAACCATACGATAATAAATTTATAAATTAATATTTTTACAAATGAATCGTAAAACAGACGTAATATACGATGCCGTTTAAAACATAACTTTTGCTATATTTATATTTTAATTAAATTTAAAAACAATTTTTAAATTACTATATTATCTATTACTTTTATATGTATATGATATATACATACTTTAATTGAATATAAATATTAGTAAAATAATATTATGTAAATTTAACCCTTTACCTCCCAACGGTCGATGACCAGATAATTTAACCAGATAATTAAAAAAAATTACTTACTTTTGATATATTCTAAATTTATTGTTTTTAATTATAATTACTTTTAAGAGGTGTACACACTGAAAAAGCCCGTCGTTTTACGCGTCATTTTTCCGATCGGAATTCGATTCCCGCCAAAATAGACGCGGAATTACGCCGTGTTTAATTTTTACGCTGGCATAGTTGGCATAACATGTTCAATTTACAAGTGTAAAAAGCTGGCGTAATGAACTTTCACCGTTCCACGTGATACACTTATTATTTAATTTAAATTATTTAATTCATTTAATATATAAATTTAATTCAAATAAGTATGGATATAGGTAAATTTATCCAACTTATCCGATTACATAAATCAATATGGAATGTATCAGATAGATTATATAGTAATCGGATATAGAGGACAAAAGATATTGCTCATATAGCAAATGAAATGAATATTACAGGTTTATTTAATTAATTTAATAATTGATTATTAGAATATTTAATATATGTTCAATATATTTATTAATTTAGAAATTATTATAATTAATAATAATTAATATAAGATATAAATTAAATTAAGAAATAATTAAGAAAATATTATTATTAAAATAGAATATATAAATATACTCAATATTAATATAAAATTAGTATGATATAGATATACACATATATTTCTAGAATAATATCCCTAATTTAACAAATTACTAAATATATTTATAGAACCAAACTAGTTAATTAAAATATAATTTTTCCTATAGAAAATATGGTTAAAACAAAATGGAAGAGTACTCGCGATTATTATAAAAAATTAAAAATTAAATATAATAAAGAGAAATATAATCAAGAGAAAAGTGGGAATGGAGTTGAAGATTCTGTTGAATATCCAACATGGCAATATTACGATGGTTAGACAAATAAATAAGATATTTGTTTATAAACAAGTTTATTTCATGTATGCCTTATAATATATAAAATTATTATAATATTTATATATATTATCCAAATATATTGTAAATATTTTAAAGTATTATATCCACTATATAATTTTTATTAAACATATCAATATATAATTACTTAGACATGAAATTTCTTAATGAAACTTTAGAAAATCGAACAACTATTTCTTCGGATATTTATAATATTTCAAAGAGTTTGTATTTAATAAGTATATTTAATAATCTGTATTAATCTACTTTAATAATAATTAATAATAAATAGTATTTAAAAAATTTATTATTTATACATAAAGAGGTACAGTTACTTAATATTGTAGAAGTGGCAGAACCAGGATCTCCGCTATCGGTAGCTAGAGTAATCCTCGAATCAGAATCTGTAGTAATCTCTGAAACAGAATGTTCTGATATAATATTGAGCCCAGTAGATTCGGATCCACAGATTTTGAGTTGCGTAACACCAGACTCTATTCAGTCGACTCCAAGTACATCGCAGCTAGCCCTTTCTAAACCACACTTATCGCAGAGGTATTTTAATAATTATAGCATGTGTTATTGTGTATATACTATGTTTCTAAATTCATATCATATTTTTAATATTTATACAGATTCAGTGATAAATTTAGAAAACTTGGAAAAAGAAAAAAGAATATAAATCTAGATGAAGAAATATTAAATAAGAAGATAATATGCCAAAAGCGTTCTCGACATTCATTCTCGCTCTACTCAATCTATAGTTAAAAATTCTTTTTTTCTTGTCGAGATTTCTTGATGGATAGGGCCGCATTATATATGGTTTTAATGGAAATGCTTGGTCAGTTACAATAAAATAGGGAATTTTTATATTACGTCCAGGAAGCTGTTTTAATGGCGGTATATTCAAAGGGTTCGACTCATCCATCAATAATTCAGAAAGGCTAGAATTTGACCAAACCCCACCGTCGCTTACTCTGCCATTACACCCTATATCAACATATATGAATCTGTGATTCGCATCGACAAGTGCCATCAGCACAATACTGTTATGTCCTTTGTAATTGTAAAATGTTGATCCCGCATTTCCTATATCTATATTCACATGTTTACCATCCAATGCCCCGATACAATTAGGTAAATCCCACCTACTTTCAAATTTAGCTGAAATAACTTCCCACTCCTCAATGGTTCTTGATAGTTTTAAACAATCAGCACTGAGTGAAGAGCATAGAGCTTCACAAGTATTTTTCACAATTAATCCTATTGTTGAATGTCCAATTCTAAAGGTAGTTTTCAAACTCCTGAAAGAATTACCTGAATGTGTATTAGTTAGTGATATAAGTTTCAACATAAAAATCATTCTTGATTTTGAATATTAAATTTTTCTTATTTTATTAAACAATTTGGTCTTTTTTATATGGAATATAATTGATTTGATATCCTATTATATATGTAATACTTATACATATACTTATATTATTACTATAAATAGTATTTTATCTTAAAAATGATTAAAATTAAATAATTAATATTATAAATATATTTATATACTATTGGTATTTTTTGTCATAATCCTATTATAATTGTATAATTTTTAATCAATAAAAATAATATATACAGAAGTTTAAAAATATAATGTATATCGTTCTACACACTTTTTAAATATAAAGGGCTTATAAAATTGTAAACAGAGGCAACTTTATTTATATTTTCTTATTTTATTTAATGTTAGTTTAACCTGTTGCTAGAAATCGAAGAGTTATTGCTAGCCTCGTCTCCGCATCTATACATTTTCGCCAATTTGTATTTTTTTTCCTAATTATGGGCTTAATATGATTGACCAAATAATGAAATTGATTGGGAGTCATTCGGACAAAATTGATAAATTCATTTGGTTGTTCCTTTTCTAGTTCTTTTAACAAATTTGAGGCTCCTGCATATTTATTTTTTCTATCTAATAGCCACTCGTATGACCATAATCTCCTTTTTCTTCTTCTTAGGCGATTTATATATAGTAATTTTAGCAGTGAATTCCTTTTCTTATTTTTTTCTCTCCGACTCATCCTTAACAATTTTAAATAATTATTTACATTTTACTTTCTTTGTAAAAGTTTAAAGGTCAAAACGCCAAATTTTTAAAACGCTAGCGTTTTCAATGTGTACACCTCTAAATCCATTTTTATATTTTACGTTTTTCCGATCGGAAAAACGACGCGTAAAACGACGGGCTTTTTTCAGTGTGTACACCTCTTTATATTTATTATATTAATATTTACCTAGTGACGCTAACATTATTGACGCACAAATGGAATATTATTCACACTATTTATATATTTATTTGTATTATTATAATTTCTTAATAATGTATGATTAATAATATAATTATATATTAATATCAGATGTTAAAATGATAACGATTAAAAATAACCATGTTTATGATATGTTGTCCTAATATTTAAATAATTTTTTTTATAACTTTTAATTTAATAATATTGATCTGATAAATTATATATTAAAATGTCATATACTTTATTTATAATAGTTTGTATTTATTATCTATATAGAATATTAAACGATTCAAATAATATTTACCTTGATTATTACGTTATGCTATATACCTTACATATAACAAATTTCAACATATATATATATATATATATATATATATATATAAATATATATACGAAACACACATACTCACACACTGACACAAAAACATATATATAATTGTATATATATGATAAGATTATTTAAAATTATTATTTAGCGTAAATTTAAATAATATATATATTAATTATAAATATAACATTTTTATAATTTTATAAAATAATATAATCTCAATTTAATCAACATTATAAATAATAAAATACTAATAATAGTTAGGTTATTAATACTATTTTTATAAATTATCTTAAGGCGGGGCCATCCAGCAGGAATTTTACATGGGCGAGATAGGCAATTCGCTACTCACTATAAATCAAATTTCGTCCTCAATACCTGGAATCATGCCTCTATTTTTCGTATACTTGATAAACAATAACATGTGTACATCTCTATCTTTTTTATTTTTTGTATATATGCAATATAATTACACATCTAATATACGATACTTTTACACAAAAATAAATACATTTATAAACCACTATATTATCAATAACTAAAGTAAAAATTAAATTTAGAGAATATAAAAAAGATATATATATCAATTATACATATACTCAAGAAAAATGAACTATTTATATGCATTATTACGTGAGAAATTAAATTTATAATTAGAGTAGTACACCGAAAATAGTTATTTTGAGAAAACGCTAGTCAAAGTTTATATATTTTTATTAGAATATTTACAAATATATTTATCATAAATCTAGTATATTTACAAGTATGAGTATTATAAATTATAGTTATATAAATCTAATAATATAAAAAAATATAAATACATATGTACATAACACACATAGATATACCCATTATAATAATTATGATACATATTAGTATTAGTATAATAAACATATAAATCATAACAACTGTTTTCTTGAACTGCCTTTTACATCGTTTTGCTCGTTTTATCAAATCCCCCATTATGAAAAATACAATGGTAATACACCACTAAAACGTATCAATAACAATTCTATCTTATGGTAAATACAATGTAATATATAAAAACAACAATTTATATTGATGATTTGAATAGAGAAAAAATTACGTGCAAATATAAAATATGAAAATAAAATAAAGCAAGATACGCTATCTTTGAGAGCTATTTATTGGTTGTTGAGATCATGTGATGATAATATTATAATAGTAATAAGATAGAATCATATATATTGGTTATTTTGCTGTTTGAATGTTGAAAACCCGATAAATATTGGCTTTATAATCATATAAATATAAATATAAAATTATACAGGAAATAAATAAATTGTTCAATTTATTATTTTATTATTATTTTATTAGGCCCTATACGAAAACTCTTGTTTTATACCTTTATATTGATCTTTTGACTCTAAAACTTTGACATAACATTTATAACATATGAGTACTTCAATTTATGAAATAAAAAAAAATTAATATCATTTTTTTATTTTAAAATAAATATTAAAATAAAAAATTAAATTAATATATTTGTAATTACCATTTTTATTAAATATAAAATAGTATATGTTTGTCTATTATTATATCGCACACACACAGAAATATATATATATATATATATATATATATATATATACGTATCGATATATAAATATATAATATCACAATATAAATAGAAAGTACCTAACTATTTCTAATATTGATTCAAATAACGAACTTTAACGATAATAGAAAGATATCTAAATGCATCAAAACTTAAATAATTTAGTTTTATAATCAATTTTCAGTTAGTGGTCGTATCTATATAATAATAGGAAATACATTTAATTTATGTCGCGTTTAACATTATCTAAGCTTGTACTATATGTTATTTTCTTTTACTTGTAAATATTCTGATGATTATTCACATGATATCATTATTACATATATATTTTAATGATATATTATATATATATATATATATATATATATATATATATATATATATATATATGATTGTGTATGTTGTATGTTTTATTATATTAGTAATATTAGCATCATTACATATATATTAGTATTATATATAATGCAAATATGTTAGTATATTAGTTTATTAATATAAATTTATAAAAATGAGTAATTAGATATAATAATAATCTTGCTATGCAAATGTGTAATGTGTATTTAAACTTTCAATTAAAATTATTATTGAAATAAAAAATAATTCAATCGTGTTATATATATGATACTTTTATATTATTTTAATTTTACATTTTATAAATTCAAATAGTGTATTAGTTCTTAGATGGTGTTGTGATATTTGTATAATTAATTGTTTTATAATTTATTATATTATTATAATATTTATAAGTATATCATATTTATTATTTTATTTATAAGTTAAAATTGACTTTAATAACTCTATATATAAATAATAATGGACTAATGATTGTCCTTGGGTTAAATATTGACTTATCTAATTGATGACAGCACTATGAATACTATTAATAATGACTAATAATAATAAAGTATCTAATGCATTTTCTATGGTTAGAATTAATGTACTAACTACGTGTATTCTATTAAGTGACTTGTTTATGAAATATAAAATTAATATTAACATATGTTTAAATTATATAAGTATTTGTTAAAATTAAATAGACAATATAAAAAATAATTATGTATATATTATTCAATACATTGTTATCTCGGATTGTAATCTCGGAATATATGATATATATTTATTTCATTTATAAACATATATCTAGCCTCTGATTTGCTAAAATGATAAATGTAGACTGTATTTATAAGTATCACTTTTAAAATACATAATTTAATATACATTTTTATATATTTTCCCAATACATATAAATATTATATTATCTTAGCTTGAATCAACTAGATAAACGTATTATATATGATATTGAAATAAATATCACATTGTATATTGTAATACTAATTATAAGTCGAGCAATATAATCAAATTATAGAACCATAATAATTTACTCCATATTATGTATTAATTATCTAGGATCTATTAAGTACTCATTTAAAAATATACTGAATATAATTAATTATGATTTCGGTTCGTAAAACTGATTAATAATAATAAACGTAATTATTGTATATCATAATTTATTAATAAGAGATTAAATAACTTACAGAAAAACCCAATTAATTATTTTAAGGATAATTATTTCAAATATTCCATAATATGATTTTATTAAAGTATATAAGGCTATTTAAGTAATTTATCCATAATATAAAACAGTGACAGTCATTATAATCGTATTTTATATAGATTCAGTATTATAAAGGACTGTCGATTTAATAAAATTAATATACATTTATAACGGATATAAGCTCCATCAGTATTCTGTAGTTAATTTAAAGTTTTACATAACGGATCTATTAAATATAATATTACATGATGTGATATATTACATAATATGACCAAATTTTTTTCTTATGTTAATGTAGAGTTTAGTTAAGTACTTTGGAACTAAATTCTATATGATAAATAGTCAGCTTTATAAATGTATTAGAATTTATAATAAAATGTGTATTACTCAAAATATATCTATTTGATGTTGATTAATATAGAAGTATATAGATATAATCCGACAAAATATTAATATAATATACAAGATTTGTTATGTTATAATAAATAGCCAATATAATTTGAGTATAATATATTATAACATAATTAAATTTCTAAAATGAGTGCATTTCTATCAAGAGTTCATATGTATCTTGTTTATAAACTTAATTTGTAGTATTTCTCTGAAATAGAATAGTGATAAATATTGTAACTTAAGTTACTAATATACATTGTAACTATAGTTACTAATATACATTGTAACTATAGTTACTGATATACAACTCGCTGACCAAGTTTACATAAAACATGGGTTAACACGTCTACACAAAACTTGGGTCAACACGCGTAAAAAATACAAGTGGAAAAAACATACAATACGTTTTGTAAAACATATAATAACGCAAATAATAAAGTAATATTTCAAAATAAGAAGAAAATATATTTATTCAATTTATTTAAATAAATATTTATTCTTTTCGAGATTCGTAAAAATTATCCAATCGCCTAACAAAGAATCATTTGATATCCTTTAGTGAATATTGCTTTATATCATCTGGGAAACAATAATATATATAAATTCTATTTAAGTATTAAATTATTAATATAAGATTAGTTAGTTAAAAATATAATCAAAATTAGAATACAAGAATATTTTATATATAAATGATATTTGTATATTAATTATATGTCTTTAAATTAATTAATAATTACTATAATGATATTAATAACAAATTTTATTTTTGATTATATATAAATAATCAAACAACTCTTTTTAAGTAATTTAACATGATCTTTAATTTTTTCTAGAAAATATATCATAGTTTTGCATTTGTATATTATTATATAAGTTCATCTTGATACAACATTATAAAATAATATTGTTGTATTTTGTAATGTAATATAACGATGTCATCTGATAATTATAATAAATATAGCATTATAATATATTTATAGTTAATGTTAGGTTTATAATAAGATAAAATATTGTGTTAGAATTCAGTTGTGTTTATTTCGAGATTTAAACACTATTATGTAAATTATAAAATTAAAACCTGGCAATTATGCCAGGTTTTAGTTTATATATATATAAATATAATATAATAAATAAATATCGATAAATATAAATGAGAATTTAAATAATAAATCGTAATTATATAATAATTATATAATAAAGGGTTCTTTTAAGTAATTTATTTATTTGCTCATGTTTAATTTTAATATTTTATTGGTTATCGCATCGAGTACTTTATGTTATTGTTTGTAATTACAATATACAAATGTGATATGATATTTCGTACAAAGCTAGGTTATGAATAGTTGATATATTTATCGATTTATCTATAGTTGTCAATTTATAACATTTATATATTGTATTTATAATAATAACATATTTGTAATCCGAAAATATATTCAATGCAGAAATAATTAGTGAATATATATAATATATATATCATCAACTAAACGCATCATCCAATTCAGATCCAGGTTATGTAACCTGGTCAGCGAGTAGTATATTAGTAACTATAGTTACAATATATATGACTCTTATATTTCAGAGAAATACTAAAAAATAAGTATATAAACAATATACATATGAACTCTTGATAAAATTGCCATTTTTCTAGAAATTTATATTTCGTACTAATAAAATTGATCCTTGTAAATAAAATCTAAATATTGAAACATAACTACATGATTGATTATATTATAATATCTTATACTAAATGTATATTTTCTATTTATAATAAAATAATACATCTTCTTTGTTATATTATATAATGTATTTTGTTTGGCGGATTATATTTTTTAGATAATATGTTAACCAATATAATAAAATATATTTTTAGGAATATATATGTTATTGTAAATTATATTCAATTTGTAATAACAACAATTTGTTATCTTGGTTTAGTTTCACTACATTTGTGCAGAGTTTTACGAATACAACTTACTAAATCCTTCTTTTTAATTTCAACTATTTTATGGTATTATTTATAAATATATATTTTATAAATAGAACTATAACTTAATATTCTATAAGACTAATTTCTTAATTAAGACTATTATATTATAGGATCCGTATTGTATATTTAGAAATATAAATTCATGGTAGTATATTAATTCATTGTTATTTTACAATATTTTCTAATATATATTTCTAATATTTTTCATATTATTATAATAATATATAATATTTTGAATATGTTGATTATAATTATTTTATCGTAAATGAATGTATTATTCTAAAAAAAATTGAATTTAATCAAATATTAAATGTATAATTAATATTTAAAAATATATCATGCTAAATTATGCCGTATAAAATATAAATAAATAATATATAATTAATTGATTATATTTTAAATTGCGTTTCTTTTAAACCCTATATATAAGTTAATAACAATAATAATTATTATAATTTCAAATAAATATAGAAAATGATAATTAAAAATAATGGATACTAAATATAACTATAATTATAATAATAATTACTTTTATAACTATTTTTATAGGGCATTAATAATTTAATCATTCTACCAATCTGCATTCAATCTGCATTAATCATAGATCTATTTAATTTCGAAAATCATTTTTAATTAAATTAAATTATTAAATAATGTTTTTAATTAATATATTATTATTAATCTTATTAATTAATTAATTAATATCTTGCATACTTTTTAGTTGCAATAAGTATTCTTGATATGTATACGCTTTTATACCTATAACTCTTTTAGATTTATAAATTTATCATTTTTCAAATTTATATTTAATATATAAGTACATTTATACTGGATATTTATTAATATGTGATTAGCTACCTTTATCTAGTTATATTATTATTTATTTATAATGCATAATTCTTTAATATATGACTTATATAAGTTCTATTTTAAGTATGAAATTATTAATATAAGATTAGTTAGTTTGTAGTTATATATTCCGAAGGTAAAAAAGAATATAAATCTGTAGTTGAATATAATTAAAATTAGAATAACAAATATCGTTCAATATTTTATTTATAAATTAATTTATATAATACTAAAATAATATTTTTATATTAATTATATATTTTATTAATTAATTAATAAGTACTATAATAATTAATAACACATTTTATTTTTGATTATAATAAATAATTAAATAATTCTTTTAAAATAATTTAGCATAAACTTTAATTTGTGTGTAGAAAATATATCATAGTTTTGCACTTGGATATTATTATATGGGTGCATCTTGATACAACATTATAAAATAATAGTATTGTAATTTTTAATATAATATAAAGATGTAATCTAATAATAATAATAAATATAGTATTATAATATATTAATTGTTAATGTTAGGGTTACAATAGGATGACATAGTGTATTAGAATTCAGTTGAGTTTATTTCGAGATTTAAACATTATTGTTTAATTATAATATTATAATACTTGGTTTTAGTTTATATATATATCTATATATATATATATATATATATATATATATATATATATATATATAAATATTAATATAATATAATAAATAAATATCGATAAATATAAATGAAAATTTAAATAATACATATTAATTTATATATTAAATCGTATTTATATAATATACCAGGGTTCTTTAAGTAATTTTTTTATTTGCTCATTTTTAATTTATACATTTTGTTGGGTGACATCGAGTTATTTATTTTATCGTGTGTAATTATAATATACATTGTAATATTAAATATAATATGATATTTCCTACAAAGCTAGGTTATGAATAGTTGATATATTTATGTCAATTTATAATAATGTATATATTGTATTTATAATAATAACATATTTTTAATCCGAAAATATATTCAATGTAGAAATAATCAGTGAATATATATAATATTTATATCATCACTACACGCATCATCCAATTCAGATCCAGGTTATGTAAACTTGGTCAGCGAGTAGTATATTAGTAACTATAGTTACAATATATATGACTTTTCTATTTCAGAGAAATACTAAAAAATTAAATATATAAATAAAATGCATATGAACTCTTAATAGGAATGCACTTTTTCTAGAAATTTATATTTCGTACTAATAAAATTGATCTTTGTATATAAAATCTAAATATTGAAATTTAATTATATGATTTATTATATTATAATATCGAATACTAAATATATATTTTCTATTTATAATAAAATATTAAATCTTATTTGTTATATTATCTGATGTATTTTGTTTTGCCGAATATAACTAATATAAACGTTAAACAATATAATACAATTACTATTTTAAAGAATATATATGTTCATATAAATTATAATCGATTTATAATAACGAATATTTATTATCTTGGTTTAGTTTCATCTCATTTGTGTAGAGTTATTACGAATACAACTTAATTAATTCGTCGTTTTAATTTCATCTATTTCATGGTATTATTTATACATATATATTTTATAAATGAACTATAACTGAATATTCTATAATACTAATTTTTTAATTAAGACAATTATATTATAGGATCTTATTGTATATTTAGAAATATAAACACAATGTAATATATTAATTCATTGTACGATATATATGAACTATTGAGATATCGCGGTGAACAACTAAAATAACGATTTATGTATACTACAAAGTTACTTAAATCTAGCTTAACTTAACTAAAAATTAACCATGCTTAGGATATAATTATAATAATATAGTTAATATATTCTCTATATAAAACTTTAAATGAACAATCAAATAATAGGATGCTATTATTTATTAGTTGAATGAGTTGTATTCATTATGATATTGCAATTATTATAATTGAAAAACTATGGTATTGATATATAAATATATAATAATTAATTAACATATATTTTACAAAATACTATACTTATTTTTCAATATATTTATCTATTCTCTACGTTTTAAATTTGTTAAAATTGAAATATTCAAAATAATATATGTTCATTTGCATATATTATTATATATAAATATAAAGCTATATATTATATAATATATTTTATATAACTATAGGTATACCTTGATAATTATAATTTATTTAAATATAATGAGATCGTATTACTAAATAAATACGTAGTGCCATATTACAGACTATATATAAATACGTTTTGGTATGTTACAATTTATAATATGAAAATAAATAATATTATAAACTATTATAGCTAAATATGTATAAATATATATGCATGCCTAAAGATAATTACGCATCTTCATTATTACCCTTCTATTCGTATTGCTATATTGATTGATTAACTTCCTATCTTTAACATATAAGAATATTATTTTATAGTATGATATTTTACATTATTTCCTAAAATATATATTTAATATGTTAATTATAAGTATTTTATCGTAAATTAATGATTATTTTTAAAAATTAAGATTTTAATCAAATTGCCATTCCATGCTAGTAATTATATAAAATTATTTATTTGTTTTTATTTTAAAATCTACGTCTTATTAATCCATAATATATATAGAATAATTAGAATAATTATAAAAATAAACTAGCTCTATCGTTCTTTATAAATAATCAGTATGACGAACCGTAACCATAATAAAATATATTCTGTATATTTTTGATGCGATAATTAAGTAACAGAAGTGATTCAACTGTTTTAATTTCAATAAATATATTGAACGTTTACATGCATGTTAATACAATATCAAATGATATAATATTTATATAAATTGGGAAAATATATTACATTAGTATTTTACAAGTAAAATATGAGAATCAATAACTAAATATTAAGATTAAAATCAATTAAATTGATATAACAAATTCAGCATTTAAAAGTTATATATAATAATGTATTGAATAATATATAAATCATTATGATTTAAATTGCCTATATAATTCTATTAAATAATTATATTATTTAAACGTATGTTAATATTAAATAATAATTTCATATATAACACCTACATTAATTGATAGAACACATTAGTTCTGAACTAGAATGTATATTTGATAATTTGTATTGTTAATTATTATTAATATATTAAATTATTATCCATAAATTTGGATTTATAAATTTGAAATTGTTAACATTATACCTTAGTAACAATATATCAGTTTGTTAAAATAAATAATAATTAAAAAATTAAAAAAAAAAATTAAAAATAAATAATTAATTTAAAATAAATATTAAAATGAATATAGATATTAACAATTTATTTATGATTTATTCTATATTATTTATTTATATTTGATACTGGATAATTTAATATGATATATATTTTTAATATTAATTATAAATTTAAGATTTGATTAAAATCTACATTTTTTAGAATAATACATTACTTTACGATACAATAATTATAATAAACATATTAAAAATATATATTAGGAAATATTGTAAAATATTATATTATAAAATATTATATATATATGTGTTATAGCTTGGAAGCATATATGTTATAGCTTACTCAATCAATATATATGCAATACAAATAGCAGTGTAATAATGAAGATTCGTAACTATCATTATGCATGCATATATATTTATAAGTGTTTAGCTATTTATAATATTTTATAATATTATTTATTGTCATACTATAAAATAGTGACATACCAAGATGTATTTATATAGAGTCTGTCATATGGAGGACTGACGAATTACTATATATCTATCATGTAATACGAACTTATTATATTTAAATAAATTATAAGTATCAAGGTAGTTATACAAAATATATTATATGATATATAGCTTTATATTTATATATAATAATAATGCAAATAAACATATATTTTTAACGTGAAATATTTTGAATATTCCAATTTAAAAAAATTTAATTATTTTGAGAATAGATAATATATATATAGAAATTTATATTGAAAAATAAGTATATTATTTTGTAAAATATATGTTAATTAATTTTTATACAATATCAATACCATAGTTTGCAATTATATTGATCACATTATCATAATTAATACTCGCTTAACTAATAAATAATATCATACTATTATTTGATTGTTCACTTAAAGTTTTATATAAAGAATATATTAACTATATTATTATAATTAACTATATTATTAACTATATTATTATAAAACTTTATCCTATGATAATAAATAGCAGGGTTAATTTTTAGTTAAGTTAGATTTAAGTAACATTGTAGTATACATAAATGGTTATTTTAGTTGTTCACCACGATATCTCACAATCTAAAATGAATTAATATACTACCATGTAATTATATTTCTAAATATACAATATGATCCTATAATATACTAGTCTTAATAATAATATAATTTTAATAATTATATTATTTAAACATATGTTAATATTAAATAAGAATTTCATATATAACACCCAAATCACTTGATATAACACATTATTTCTGAACTAGAATGTATATGTGATACTTTTTATTATTAATTATTATTATATTATTAATTAATATATTAAATTATGATTCATAAATTTACTAAATTATAAAATGTATACCTAATAGATATCAGTTTGTTAAAATAAATAATAATTAATAAATTTAAAATTTAAAATAAATGATATATTTTAAAATATTAATTATACATTTAATATTTGATCAAAATCAATTTTTTTAGAATAATACATTAATTTACGATAAAATAATTATAATCAACATATTAAAAATATTATATATTATTATAATATTATTAAAAATATTATAAATATATATTAGGAAATATTTAAAAATAACAATGAATTAATATACTATCATAATTTATATTTCTGAGTATACAATGTGATCCTATAATATAATAGTATTAATTAAGAAATTAGTATTATAGAATATTAAGTTATATTTATAAAATATATATTTATAAATAATACCATAAAATAGTTGAAATTAAAACGACGGATTTATTAAGTTGTATTCGTAAAACTCTGCACAAATATAATGAAACCAATAACATATATATTCCTAAAATATATTTTATTATATTGGTTAACATATCATCTAAAAATTATAATCCGCCAAACAAAATACATTACATAACATAACAAAGAAGATGTATTATTTGATTATAAATCTGAAATAAATCATAAATTAAATTTCAATATTTAGATTTTATTTACAAGGATCAATTTTATTAGTACGAAATATAAATTTCTAGAAAAAGTGCGTTTCTAGCAAGAGTTCATATTTATATTATTTATATACTTAATTTTTTAGTATTTCTTTGAAATAGAATAGTCATATATATTGTAACTATAGTTACTAATATTCTACTCGCTGACCAAGGTTACATAACCTGGATCTGAATTGGATGATGCGTTTAGTTGATAATATAAATATTATATATATTCACTGATTATTTCTACATTGAATATATTTTCGTATTAAAAATATGTAATTATCATAAATATAATATATATGAATGTATATAAATTGACATGTAGATACATATATCAACTATTCATAACTTATAGGAAATATCATATCATATTTAATATTACATTTAAAATTGTAATTACATTCGATAACATAAAGTACTCGATCGATACACAACAAAATGTAAAAATTAAAGATGAGTAAATACATGAATCACTTTAAAGAACACCGGTATATTATTTAATATTATATAATTACGATTTAATATAAAATTTACATGTATTATTTAAATTCTCAACTTAATTATAACACACTATATTATCTTATTGTAACCACTATATCAACCCTAAATATATTATAATGCTATATTTATTATTATTATCATATTTTATTGTAAATTAAAACAATATTATTTTATAATGTTATATCAAGATGCACTCGTATAATAATATTCAAATACAAAACTATGATATATTTTCCAGATAAAAATTAAATTTCATCTTAAAAAGATTTGTTTGATTATTTATATATAATCTAAAATAAAATGTGTTATTAATCATTATATATAACATTATATATATGAAATATTTACTAAAGGATATCAAATGATTCTGTGCTAGGCGATTGGACAATATTTACGAAACTCGAAAAGAATTCTAATAATAAATAAATAAATTGAATAAATATATTTTTTTCTTATTTTGAAATATTAATTTATTATTTGTGTTATTATGTGTTTTACGGTATGATGTATTGCATGTTTTTTCCATTTGTGTTTTTTACACGTGTTAACCCAAGTTGTTTTTATTTAATATCTAGTTCTAAGTCAATATTTAACGTAAGGACAATCATTAGCCCATTATTATTTATATATAGAGATATTAAAGTAAACCTTAACTTATAAATAAATAAAATAATAAATTTAATTACATAAATATTATACACTTATAAATATTATAATAATATAATAAATTATAAAACAATTAATTATACAAATATCACCACACCATCTAAGAACTAATACACTATTTGCATTTATAAAATGTAAAATTAAAATAATATAAAAGTATCTTATATATAACACGATTGAATTATTTTTTATTTCAAATACACATTACACATTTGCATAGCAAGATTATTATTATATCTAATTACTCATTTTTATATAATTTATATTAATAAACTAATATACTAACATATATGCATTATATATAATACTAATATATATGTAATGTTGCTAATATTACTAATATCATACAACATACACAATCATGTATATATATATATATATATATATATATATATATAATTAAATATATATGTAATAATGATATCATGTGATAGATCATCAGAAGATTTACAAGTAAAAGAAAATAACATATAATACAAGCTTAGATAATGTTATATGCGACATAAATTAAATGTATTTCCTATTATTATATAGATACGCCCACTAACTGGAAAATTGATTATAAAACTAAAATTATTTAAGTTTTGATGCATTATATATCTTTCTATTGTCGTTAAAGTTCGTTATTTGAATCAATATTAGAAATGGTTAGGTACTTTCTATTTATATGAAATATTATATATTTACGTATCGATACATATATTTATATATATATATATTTATATATATATTTATATATATATATATATTTGTGTGTGTGTGATATAATAATATATTAATTTTTTATTTATTGTAATACTATAAAGATAATTTATAGAAATAGAATTAATAACCTAACTATTATTAGTATTCCATTATTTATAATATTGATTAAATTGAGATTATATTATTTAATAAAATTATAAATATGTATTAATATAAATATTATTTGAATTTAAGAAATTATAATAATACAAATAAATATATAAATAGTGTTAATAATATTCCATTTTTGCGTCAATAATTTTAGCGTCACTCGGTAAATATTAATATAATGAATATAAAAATGAATCAGGAATATTAAATAAATATAAATATACATATAATAGTATATTTTATAATTAAAAACAATACATTTCGAATATATCAAATGTATGTAAAAAATGTTATTATCTGGTTAAATTTACATAATATTATTCTACTAATATTTATATTCAATATTTATATATCATATATATGTAAATGTAATAGATAATATAGAATTACATTTTTTAAATTGAATTAAAATAATAAATATAGCAAAAGTAAGCATGTTATAAACTTCATCGTATATTATATTAGATAGAATATTGTATCTTATCATATAATATATATAAAGTGAATATTAATTTGTTATACGATGATGAATCCTAATTAAAATGTATAAATATAATAAAACTATTTTATTTAAAATAATCAAACTTTTCGTTACACAAGACTAAAAATTAATATAATTAAATTATTATTATTGTATTACTTTATACAGGACAAGATTAATAATGAGCAAACAAATCTGTCTTATTCAGCAAACTTAATTATGAAATGGTTAGTCTAAATAATCTATTTAAATCATCTATACAACCATTTTTCATCGAGATATACATACATCCACATATCAATCTATATAACCATATATCCACCATTGAATTAAATATAATTGAACATTAAATTTAGATATAAAATACAATTTGGTTAATTATAGAAATTGATTATTGTAAATCGATGTTGTATTACAGCTATAGATGTAATATAAAGTTATATAAATTCTATATATAACTTTAAATTAAAATGTAATTGATTTATAAAGTTTTATCAGCAATATATATTTATGTGATTGCTAATGTAGCTGGACTTTGATTATAGATAGCAAAAACGCATCCATTCATCAATGTATCTATATCCAATTAATTTTTATGAAAATTACACTAATTTATTAATAATGATATGTTTTATATATCTTAAAATGAATATTTTTAATTAAAGGCTGGATAAACATTATGAAAATGCAACTGGAGTTAGTATTCCCAAAAATACACTTTATATGAGTTACGTGGATCATTGTTTTCTGAACAGATCGCTTGCGATTAATACTGCAAGCTTTGGAAAGGTAACTATTATTGTTATTGTTATATATTTAAAAATTATATTTCACTTACATAGTTCATATAGTATATATAATATTAAAATAAATTTAATTTAATTGATTAATAATATAATATATAATATATTATAAATGAAATATCATATACAAAAGTCGATGTTATTCAGCTTATATATATATATATATATATATATATATATATATATATATATATTGTACATATGAAACACAACTTATATTAGAGAAATATATAGTATTTAAAATAGAAAAATCCTTCAGAAAGAGGATAACACTAATATTATATGATTTGAATAAATATAATATTAAATACACAAATCAATACTATATAAATATGTATTAAATATATTTATTTTAAATAATGTATATATTTCTTAACTATCACGCTACTAAATTATATACTATTTTCTACAAAAATATTAATATTTATAACAATTAATTATGTCAATACGCAACGATATAATTTAAATTTAAAATAGGATAATATCTATATAAATTAAATATATTTACAGATAATACGCAAACAATTTCCAAAGTTAACTACAAGGAGATTAGGTATTCGTGGTCAATCTAAATACCATTATTATGGTATCGGAACAAAAGATGATTCACCTTATTTTTGTAAAAAATTCTCAAAATATTCACAACTAGGAAGGTAATTATAAATTACAAATATAAAATATTTATATATTCTATTCATTTTGTATTCCTAATTTTCGCACATAAACAAAATTTAATGATTACTTTATAATCCACCAATACAGTAAGACAATTAAACATAAGTTAATCTCAAGAAATTCACAAATCGATTCTAAAATACTTCCAGAGTTCCCTAATGTTTTCAATATTATATTTCCTACCGGAATTTCAGTGTATATGGTTAATATAAATTATATTTTTCTATAGCTTTCAAAATGTAATGCAAATTGATATTTAAATATATAGAAATTAATGTATGTGTTGATTTAATTGCCAATGTGGTGGCTTAAATCTTAAATATTGAATTCGATCAAAATAAGTCAAATACATTTTAAATAATATATATAATTGAAGTATAAATTCAGCATCTTTTAAAGGAAAATTATTAATCAAATACTATATATTTTTTAATTAAAATAAATAAATACACAAATATAGTGTATTATTTTGTAATTTAAATATATAAATTCAGTTATGTATAAAGATTATATTCAAATATTTTAAAGAATAGTATAGTTAATAGTTCATATAATAATTATTAACGACATAATATATACAAGTATTTACTTTTAATAAAATTATACAGGTTAATGAACTGGTGATCACATATAGAAATAACTGCCAAAGTATGTTGAATACTTTAATAACGAGGAAATGTTCTGAGGTTTACAAATTAATATAAGACATTTATATAATTAATCGTGGTGATTTAATTTATTAATCGCAATGAATATCATAAATGATAAAATATTAATCTCATTAATTAGATAATATATATAATATAAATAATTATCTGACATTTCAGTTAAAATCATGCCTGGAATTTACAAGTAGTTGTTTAAAGAACGATATATATGGGATGTTAGATAGCTCTTGCATTGTGAATTTACTTGAAACCTGTGATAATATCACTTACGACACATTTCTTTCAGTTCTAGTACCAAATTGTAAAAAAGATATCGATACCAGGTTAATATAAGCTATTGCTGAGACATTATATGTACTCGGTTTTATTTGTATTGTTTTATATTTATAAAAATATGTTATTATATAAATATGATCAAATTACACTCGGATTAGATTATCTAGACACATGTATATTTATTTTTATTTGATTATATTTATATATAATATCATTTACAATTTTACATCTTTGTATGAGTTATAGAATAAATAAATATATTATAAATATATACTAAATATAATTAGTTTATATGATTATATATATATATTTGTATAAATTAGCTTAGCCAAAAAGTGATTAACACAATCTAAAACACAAGTATTAATTAATTACTATTATATTTCTTATAAAGCATATGTGAAATGTGTCTTATGATTAATATATATTATTACATATTATGATTAATGTTTATAATTATAAAATTAAGAAAATACAAGTTGTTCCATTATTAATAATAGATGAATACTTACCGGTATAACATATTAATTAATAATTTCAATTTTAGATATGATAATTATATATAATTAAAAATATATAATTATTAAATATGAAAATATTATAAATATTAAATTAATTATTTTTGTAATATGTTAAACTATTATTAATATCTTTAACCTGGTAAATAGTAATATTATTTAAATAATGCGTATTAGATTGAAGCAAGTAATTTCAGATGTTATAAATTATTTCGTAAATTGGGTGGAAGTTGCTTTCTTCGAATTACCTGAGGCTATGTACAATATGAAATTAAAATGTTAGTACATATTAATTATAAATTAAATGATATACATTCATATTTTCTATTAAGTAACTATAATATGGATAAGAAGTTTAGATTAAATTACATATATTTAAATGTAAATTTTATTAAGTATATAATATATATATGTTTATTTAAATGTAATGTGTAGTTATATCTAAATTATATTAACTAATTAAACATATATCCTATTGTTGTATTAATACAATACTTAATATTAATTATTAGCTGCAAGAGAATTTACGACAATCCTGCTGCAACGCGTTTCAACAAATAACTATTTTACTTCGAGTAAGCTTAATCTTCCTATGAATGAAGAAGTAAGTCAGACGATGTACTACGAACATGAGAAGATAAACTTACCTTCCAAATTCACAGCAAATCAGATTATAGATAGTTAGTAATACGTATTTATTAACACATGTATTATATGTAACTAGCATATTATATATATACTGTATAATAAATAAAATATATTTTTTAATATTTTCTTGTGTATATCGGTCAATTATTATTTTTGATCGATTTATAATTTGTTGGTTTTGATGCCAATTACGTATTAATTTATATCGAGTATGTATCATTAATGACGGATTATATTAGCATAGTAGTATATAATTATATACAGTTTATATACATATATATATATACATTTGTACTGTCATTGTACTTTATATTTTCTATATGATATGTTTTATATAAATAATATAATATAATTTTATTTATTTAATATTAATTAATATATTTCAAATATAGAATCAGAATCATTTACAAGCGAGTGTATAACATCCAATGTAAATAATATGATGGCGCCACTTATCAAAAATGGTTTTTAATGATTTTATTTTTATTCTATATAATATTTATGTAAATTTAACTAATTTAGTTATATAAATATGTATCACTATCAATAAATATATATATATTCAGAAAAACTATTTATATTGATTAAATATAAACTAAATTTTAAAAGATATCGAATATTCTAATATTATAATATTAAATTTAGATAATATTAACTGCAATTACGAAAACGATTCTTCTTATTCAAGTAGAAATATTTCTCCTTACGATTCCGGGTTAGTTATTATTTTTTAAATATAATTATAATATATATAATAAAACTATAACAATATAATATGTTGTAGAAATTCGAGTTCTGGAAGTTTTCAAGATTACGAAAAGACTTTTTATACTAATCAGGTAAATAAAGATTTTTATATAGATTATTAACTAAATGAAAGATATATTATAATAATTATTATTATTAAACTGATCTTCTATGAAATTTAAAGATTATTATGAATCATTTAATCCTTTAAATAATAGCTTTATTTTCATAATTAAATATGGTATATCTCTCTCTTTCTATATATATATATATATATATATATATATGCATGAGTGTATGTGTGTGTGTGTGTGTGTGTGTGTGTGTGTGTGTGTGTGTGTGTGTGTGTGCGTGTGTGTGTATATGTGTGAATATGGGTAGGCATATAGGGGTTGTAGTTGTGTGTAATTTATTCATAATTATTTATTATTTATTTTTATAAGTTTATTAATAATCTAAACATAAATAGCAAATGTGTAATAACTACAACCAAAGCCAACCAATCGTTGATGGGTTAGTTTGATCTTTTATAAAAATGTTATAAAATCCCATATATTATATATAAGATATCATTAATTTACATTTATATTATCGTTAACATATTCTATTCATTTTAGGTATATCGACCTACTAGAGTCGCCCAATAAATTCGTATTCGACAACAATAACTTTCAGTTCTATCAAACGACTGGCTAGATTATGGAATCATCAAAGAGAACAGTAGACATTATGCACTTCTGCTTTTATTTCCAACAACAATTTAGAATATAATACCACTTGATGAACACGATAATAATGACACTAATATATTCAACTGATACTTCAGTAAACCAACGAATGAGTTTTTGTTGAAATCTCAAGGATATTGTATATTTCTATAATATCTAAAATACTATTAATATGTTTATGCATACTATATAATATAGTATATTATTTTATAATGATTTAATAGTGATTTAAAAAATAATTATATAATTTATTTATAAATATGTATCCAGTTGTACTAACTAATATTATATTTGTTTATATATTACTGATATATTACATATATGAGTATTATTTACCTATATATTTATATTATATATATATATATATATATATATATATATATATCTTATACATATATATTATCTTCTCTTTTGAAAATTTTATGTAAATAAAGAAATTAAAATTAGATTGTATTTTACGTGTACTTAATTATTTACATATATCAAAATCAATAGTAAGTTTTTTTATAAATACTATTTATATACTATATATTATTAGTATATCCCATATATGGGTTAGGGTTTTAGTTTGAGTTTGGGAATCATTAAATAAATCATTATAAAGCACTGTATTTGCTTTATAATGATTTATTTAATTAAATATATTCCTTGGAATAATTCGTTAGTTATAAAATAGTATACAAAATGTTACTCTCTATATTAATATTATTTTTTAATTCATATATAAATTAATACCAGGTGCTGTTTTAATAATAACATATTTAGTTTTCACAATGCTAATAATTATATAGACGAAATAATTCAAATGAGTAAAAATATAATTTCAATAAAATGTGAAATGAACTCATAAATCAATATATCTAATCTAAATTAGAGATCTAATGAAATATATTAATAGTAAATTAGTTAAAATACATAATGGTTAAATAATAGTTAACTATAACTAAAAAAGAAAAATAATCTTTTAAATTGTTTCATTTCCAATACGCATACTAGCTGATTTAACTAAAAATAATAATGAATATTAAAGATTATTTAATTATTAAGATTATTAAAGAAACTTAGCTTTTTTGGTATGATAAACAAAAACAATAATAATATACATCTAAACATAAAAAATATATTCAAGAAAACACTAAAACAAAACAAAAAAATAATATTAATTCCAAAACTATAGTATCATAGAAAATGATTTTAAAATGATAAATCAGAATTCATAAATATAAATAATTATAAAATTATAAATGATGAAATATTTATAATTTAACGTTGTTTGAATTTATATTTTACACTTATTTCGTGTTAACTTATTAATTGTTTCTCTGAAGAATTAAATTTGGTAAATATATTCGATTATATAATATAATAAAAATATTTCTTGATATATTATATAACGTATATCGTATAATATACTACATTTTATAAAACCAATATAATATAATAAAAATGGTAAAATAAGTTAATTATATAATGATAATTTTGGTTATTAATATTATACATTACAAAATAATCTATATAAATTGAATTATAATATAATATATATATATATATATATATATAATATCTATTTATATAATTTTCTGTAGATATTATTATAAAATATTATTTATACACGCATAATAATACATAAAGTTAATACAGTAACATGTATTAATTGTTTATATTGTCGTGCGCAATTTGTCCTGCTTCGCTATTTGTATGTGGTTCATGACATAGATTATTTTCTTGTAATTATATGCAAACAAATTAATATAAAATATAAGTTATATACCAATAGATTAGTAATATATAATATAGTTACTATGCCATTTAAAAGATTTGTGTGAAATTTAAATATATTTTTATATTTTATTAATAATTTATATTCATATATAGGTGTAATTAGAGCGTGTCAATAATAATAATGTAAATATTTATATTTTATATAGATTTTCATGCTCAAAATAATATAGTATTCATATTCTGTATTTCTACTGGTATAATCTTAACATTCATTAATAGATTTTCATGCTCAAAATAATATGGTAATTCTCTACAAATTTATGTAGATGACCAAATAAAATAAATCAATTTAAAGAACCCCGGTTTTTTATTTAATATTATATAATTACGATTTAATATATATTTTTATAAGTATTATTATAATTCTCATTTGTATTTTTCGATATTTATTTATTATTTTATATAAATATATATATATATATATTTATAATTATAATACCCTCACAATATATGAATTAAAGAAATTGCTGATTAACTTTAGAAGATTGTTAGACAATAATATTCTATTTGCTTCACATAGCAAGTGAACACATACAATTTTCGTAAATGTATTTATTTTTTCATTTACATATCTATTTATAATTAAATGACTATTATTAATCTCTTATTAATCTAGTATTTTTATATATTATAGATTGCAAATAGTAATTATTTAAATTAAATTTATGTACTAACTAAACCCTTAGATTTTTTAATTTATGATAATAATTAATTAATTACATTTTAAATTTCGTTTCTTTTAAAACCTATATATAAGTTAATAATAATAATTATTATAATTAAAATGAATATAGATAACGATAATTGAAAAATAAATGGATACTATATATAACAGTAATTATAATAATAATTAATTATAATAGCCATTGTTATGCCGTATTAATAATTTAATTTTTCTACCGATCTGCAATCGTAAACTAGGTTATTATTATTACATATTATTACATAGGTTATTATTATTACATTTTGTTAATGATTCTTAATATTTAATCGCATTTAAACATTATATACATATACATTTATTTATATTTTTATTGAATTTCAATAATCATCTCTAATTAAATAAATTTATTAAAATATTCTATTAATTTATTAATATCTTGCATACTTTTTAGTCGCAACAACCTTGTTACAATATATGCTTTTATATCTATAACTCTTTTATACATTATTATTTTATAAAAGTGTTATCTTTTTTTTGTTATTATATTTTCCTAATTTTTATTTACTACATATTTATTATATACTATTATATTTAATAAAGGATTTTAAGTATATTTTAATAATTAATTGATTATTAAATTGCGTTTCATATAAACCCTATATATAAGTTAATAACAATAATAATTATCATAATTTCAAATGGATATTAAATATAATAATAATTATTATAATAATTACTTTTATAACTATTTTTATAGGTCATTAATAATTTAATTATTCTACCAATCTGCATTCGTAGTCTAGCTAATTACCATTTGTTAATGATTATTAAGACTTAATATTATGTAATAATTGTGTACATATACATTTAATCATAGATATATTGAATATCGAAAATCATTTTTAATTAAATTAAATTATTATTTAAATAATGTTATTATTTAATATCTTGTATAATTTTTAGATGCAACAAGCATTCTTGATATGGTATAAGCTGTACCTATATCTCTTTTAGACTTAAATTTATCATTTTTCTAATTTATATTTAATATATAAGTACATTTATGCTGGATATTTTTTAATATTTGATTATCTACCTTTATCTAATTATATCATTATTTATTTATAATGAACAATTGTTAAATATAAAACTTACATAAATTATATTCTAAGTACTGAATTAATATTATAAGATTAGTTAATTTGTAGCTATACATTCCGATGGTAAAATGAATATAAATCTTTAGTTGAGTATAATCAAAATTAGAATACCATTCTATATTTTATTTATAAATGTATATACATATTACTAAAATTATACTTGTACATTAATTATAATTATTATATTTACATATTAATAAAATTATACTTGTTTATTAAGTATAATTATTATTAATTAATTGATAATGACTATAATGATTAATAAAAAAATTATTTTAGATTATATATAATAATTGAACGATTTTTTTTAAAGTAATTTAACATGAACTTTAATTTGTGTCTAGAAAATATATCATTTTTATGCATCTGAAGATAATTTATGTGCATCTTGATAAAATATTACAATATAATATTATTGTAATGTAATATGATAATAATATAATATTATAATATAGTTTATTTAAGATAATATAATGTGTTATAATTTATTTAAATTTATTTTTAGATTTAAATGTACATTATTGAACATTATAATGTCCAACATATATGTTTATAATATTTCTAGTTGAATATTTATAAGAATAATTGTGCTTTTTCGAATACTTACCTTAAATGATTGACACATAACACTACATTCTCAGTATATTATATTTAAATATATATATATATATATATATTTAAATAATAAATAAGTACAAAACTGTTCAATTTTCGTATATATAGTTCAACGTAGTATTTCTTATACTAGTTCATAAAAAATATCTTAATTACAGACATTTAAAAATCTTTAGACATTAGTCTTATATTACAAATTATTTTAATAAAATCATTTTAAAATGATAAATACTATGTTAAATACTTAATGACCTATATACTATACGTATATACAATATAAATAAATAAATAAATATATATATATATATATGGTCAATATTTAGGATATAAACTTTCATATAATTCGTGTTACTAAAATATATATTAATAATATACATTTATTTAATTTAAATATAGAGTCTCGACATATAAGTATTTATAGCTGATTGATTTATGGCATCTACTTTAATAGTATGGTTAATTAATATTACAAGTGTATAATAGTTAATATAAATATATATATATACATAAATATATAAATAAATATATATATATATATATATATATATATATATATATTAAAAACAAGGTGTTTGCGGAAAATATTTGAATTAATATCTTATGGTAGGAATATTTCTAGAATGGTCAAGTAGTCGATATTTATAGAAATGCGACATCGTAATTAATTATACATTAGTTTAATTTTATATTATATAAACATAAATACAATATTTTTATTAGTTTTACGCAAATATAAACTTATTCAAATATTTATTTTAAATAGTATATCTTAGGATATTTATGAACATAATAGGTTTCATTAAATATATAATATATTATACTTTATTTTTTAATATAATTTCTAATTAATATTATTTAAATAAAATAAACGTATAGTAAGAAATAACAGTCAATTAAACAAAGACAATTTTAGTGATTAGACAATTTACACATTTCTGAACTAAAAAAATGTTGATTTATGCATATTTATATGTATGGTTAGTTTTTTAATATATATAAATGTATACATAAATACAATAGTGTGTATATTATTTAGTTTTTATCCTAAATCTATACTTATTTTATTTACATATTTATTTTTATATTGTTATTATATGCATCATCCAAATCAGTTAAATTTTATGTTTCCATGGTTAGTGAATTTGTATATTACTAACTATAATTACAATGTATATAACCCTTCTATTTCAGAGAAATACTACGAATGATGTCAATAAATAAAACTCATATGACCTCTTAAGTTTATTCTTCAGTTTATTGTTTATTGATATTTAATATAACAAATATTGTATAATATAATATAAAATAGCAATTAATGTTTACATTATACAATAATAAAGAGTATATCAATAATATAATTATTTACATATCCTGATAAGCAATTGTGTAAAAAAAACTTTTTAAATTCAAAAATTCTTTTCGAGTTTCGCAAAAATTGTCCAATCGCCTATTAAAGAATCACTTGATATCCTTTAATGAAGATTTCTTAATGGTATCTAAAAACAATAACATGTGAAATATATATATATATATATATACTATTTATGAACATAGAAAATATAAAAATATAAATACCTAATTTATATATTTAAATTATGTTTTATTTAAGATAATATTCTTCGTAGTATAGTCATATATAAAATATATTTTTTGGGGGAAATACAATTTTTTTTAAATCCCAAAATTTGGAGTAGTCTTCGAGTAGTCATACATTTTGACAAAATCTTCGATATCGTAGTAGCAGGGATAGTTGCTAGCGCTCCGCGCTTGCTGGGATTTTCTGAAGTCGCATTATATTAGGGGGGATACTCGTATGTATAAATATGAGTAATTTCAGTATATAGTATACACATAGGAGCAGCATCTTACATTAAAGCTTTAATATAACTAGCTCGGACACGGGCATTTTATTTTGACTTATTTAAAGTTACACCAATTATTGTTAAGTATTATAAACATTCATAATATTAGTACTTCGTGATACATTTGAATAATTATGGTGTTTATAAAGTATTTTTTTATATCAAATATTATTTACAAAATCTTTATACTAAAATATATAACACATGTTATGTATAATATACATTGTTAAATATAACATTATATATGTAATAAATATACTATGAACATTTTATAAACATGTTATTAACATACTATTAAAACAAATGTTTTATTTACAATATTGCATATATATGTATATTACATAGTATACACTATGTATTACTGTATCTTATATTATTTTATTACTATATATTAATGTATCTTATATTATTTTATTACTAGATAGTTTTAGGTTAATGCGCTGCAGCACAATTTACATGTAAATTGTCTTTATTGCGTTGTGTAGAATTATATCTAATTAAATATTTTTAATGATCCTAGGTTCAAATCTCTCTTGTAATGCTTTGAATTTTTATATCAATTTAAAAAAATATTTAAATGTAAATGACAATAAATAACAAGGATAAATTGTTTTACCTATGTTAATTTACATCAAATATTGTTACCTATTATATCCATTTATAATATTAGTACTTATAAGTACTATAAGTATGATTATAATCATGATATATCTGATTAACTATGGTTATTGTAAATTTTAAATATTTTTTTATAAAATTGTTACCATAAAATATATAACATATACGATATACATGTAATAAATATACTATGACAATTTTATGAATATGTTATTAACATACTATTAAAACAAATGTTTTATTTACAATATTATATATATATTTATATTACATAGTATACACTATGTATTACTGTATCTTATATTATTTTATTACTATGTATTAATGTATCTTATATTATTTTATTACTAGATAGTTGTATAATAGTTTCTCATAGTGAAATTGTAATATTTTATTTTTGTATAGAAATAATAAGATATGTAATTAAATTTATATAAAATATATATTTTTTAAAATTTACAATAAAGCCTCATTTGTCGTATAGGTTAATGCGCTGTAGATTTTCTTTATGGCGTTATGTAGAATTATATCTAAATAAATATTTTTAATGATTCTAGGTTCAAATCTCTCTTGTAATGCTTTGAATTTTTATATCAATTTAAAAAAATATTTGATATCACTATTAAAAACATATTTTAATGTAAATGACAATACATAACAAGGATAAATAGTTTTACCTATGTTAATTTACATCAAGTATTGTTACCTATTATTTAATATTATTACTTAATCATGATATATCTGAATAATTATGGTCATTGAAAATTTTAAATATTTTTTTATAAAATTGTTACCATAAAATATATAACATATACGATATACATGTAATAAATGTACTATGACAATTTTATGAATATGTTATTAACATACTATTAAAACAAATATTTTATTTACAATATTGTATATATATTTATATTACATAGTATGCACTATGTATTACTGTATCTTATATTATTTTATTACTATGTATTAATGTATATTATATTATTTTATTACTAGATAATTTTATAATAGTTTCTCATAGTGATATTTTATTTTTGTATAGAAATAATAATATATGTAATTAAATAAATATAAAATATGTATTTTTTTAAATTTACAAAAAGTGTTCGTATGTCGTGTAGCTTAATGCTCTGTACGTTTCCTTTTTATATATATATATATATATATATATATATATATATATAAAGGAAACGTACAGCGTATTAACGTATACGTTATGTAGAATTACATCTAATTACATATTTGTAATGATCTAGGTTCAAATATATCTTGTAGCGCATTGAATAATCGCTATATTTGTAATACAAAAATTATATATTTATTTACTGTTACAATATTAAGTTTCATAGTATTTGTTTTCATTATACATAAATGAGTTCAATTTTTCTAGATATATTATTAACTAGGTATTAAATAATAAGTGATACATACATCTCAAAAATAGTAGCTTCATAATAATTAAGTTCGATATAATTTTCATGGAAATAATATATTAATTGAAAACGAGTTTATAGTAAAATTAATTATAAATATACTTCGACTTGATCATTTGTATGCTTAAATATTTTTTTTAATATTGCAAACATTTTAATTGATCACGGGTTCAGACCTCAGAAACAGTTATTAATTTTAAGAATCTTAGTTACAATATATTATCTAAAATTATAAATAAAATCGAAATATGTTTAAAATATTTTATGTGCTCGATAATTCTATATTAATTAAATTAATTATGAGTTGTTAGATATTTATGAGTGGCTAGTATATTTAAATATGTGCATTACATTAAACATATTAAATAAGTAAATTACAATAATTATCAGAAATTAAATTAAATACTGTATTATATTATAACCAAATAAAAAATTATATTGTATATAATGATATTGCTTTATTCTATTAATTTATTTAATGTTCTTATATTAGATTTTAATACATTATTGAATTTCGTTCGGACTTTTAAATATATTTCGTCCTCGGAAAGTTTTAAAAAACACGGTGGAGAATATATTTTTAATATTTCTATTATTTCTTGCTTTCCTGAAAATTTTTAATTAACCATTTGTAATTATCAGTATTAAAATTAAATGTGAATTATACATAAATTAAGTATAATTTTTATTTGCATATTAATAACCTGGCATTTTTTTTTTTAAATGATATAGAGTGTTCCGATAATTTCTGAAATTCTATTTTATTCCATTTGATATTTACAGCTGTTTGAAATAATGATGTGTTTAATTATATATTTATATACATATATATTATACATAATTAAATATTTTTTAAATTGTATTTATATACCTTTTTTGATATCATCATTTTCACAGTAACTATACTCATCATTATTTATTTCATCTTCAACACAAATATTTTTGATAGATGGATTCGTGAAGTTTCTCCTGGCGTATCATCTGAAATGAAATATAAGTAGATTACATGCATACACACATGTATATGTAAGTTTGAGTATTAAATCATGTAAGGTATTTAACTCGGTCAAATAGTCGATACTGCTATATAATAATGTAATGTTCCTTATACTAAGCTTTCATATATATGGTCGATATATATAGGCCAATATAAATAATAAATAATAAATATGCATTGATTTATTTGTATGAATGAATTTAATTTTTTATAAAAACAATTAACTTGATAAGAATGATAAATTTCATATCATTAATAAAATTAATAATACAAATAAAAAATATAATTATCTATTACATTATTTTTATAAATGTATTGATTTATCATAAATTAATTGAATTAGTTATTCATTGGCGCTAAATATACGATTTTTAATTTGGTCAGGTTTCATGGGTTTATATTAATATATACATATATATTTAAAACTATAAATATACATACTCATTATAATATAAATATTAAATAACGTATATTGTAATAATTACATTGTTATATTTCATTCTCAATTATTAATTCTTTATAATTTTAATAATTGTAATAATATAATTTAATATCAATCAACTATAAAACGGCATGAGGTATTATATATAATATTATCAATACTATTACTTATATTAAATATATCTATATTTTAAAAGATATATATAATACAAATATATATAATAATATTAGTATTTTACTAACATAATTCATTATAAAAATGTAATTTTAATTAGATAATTTAAATAAATTACAACTCAACAATATATAGTCTTGAATAAAAATGAATGACGGAAGTTTATTTTTATTTACAAATAATAATAATTAATAAAAATTATAATCTTTGTTCCTTTTTAATTTAAAAAAATATATATTCCGGAAATGGAAAAATTAGTCTCTTAATAATACATTTTTCTAAAATTTGTAATAAAATAGATTTTTTTTTGAAAATAAAGATTAAATATGAAATATTAATATAAAAATTCTTCATCAAATAAAATATTAAATGTATCCATTTCCATATGAAAAAATGATTTTATAATATGGGTGTATTAACCCGTTTTACATATTTTGATGATATGCATCATCAATAATAAACCTTATATATTTCCATAAGTTATCGATACAATAAAATAAATTAAAGGTATACATGAAGTATAGCTCATCTTTTATAACATATCATAATTGCAATATCTAAAACGAAAACTATCATGTTAAACTATGTAGCTGACATGGAAACATCCGGTATATTAGACGTTTCTATATTGAGGGTGTATTAGTCTGGTTTTTTTCCTGATTTGTCTGTAATTGTCTGTGTTAGTATATATATATAAATATAAATTTAAATATATATTTATAACTATATTCAATTTATTATTTATTAGTTTGTATTATTTGTATAACTTCTGTATACATAAATTTAATTTACTGAATAACCGTTACACATATGTATATTATTTATACGATGCAATTTCGCAATGTTACTTAATATATAATTTTAATATGAGACATGTTGAATATGTATTGTATCATAAATTAATGTAGTACTATTTATGTAGTCTATGCTTTTATAAAATCACATGACATATTAGTAATTATTTGAAATAATTATCCTTGAAATAATTAATGAAATTAAACAAAATTCTATATCATATTAATTCTATATATTAATAATTAGAAAAACAATCTAGCTATCAACTTAATTATAAATAAACAGTGTTATGAATCATAATCAAAATTAAATATATTCTGTATATTTTTGTAGTGAGAATTAAGTTTCAGTAGCTCATTGAGGGTTATACAGGTATATAAGATGTATCGAATAGTAAATCGATATAAACGATTAAACCTACCTATCAGCGATAGGATGATTTTGGTTGTAGTTGTTAATCATTTTCTACTATGTTAATATTTTTAATAATCTAAATAATTTACATCTACATACACACATATATACACATACACACTCACATACACTCACACACACACACACACACACACACACACACACATATATATATATATATATATATATATATATATTTATAAGTAATAATCTAAATAAAAACTGTATTTATTTGATTAGTATATAAGTCCTTCATTATCTCAAAAATTTACATAACTCGAATATCTAAAAACATCTAAAACATATGATATTTTTATAGTTTTTATTAAATATAATATAATTATATTATATATATTATAAACGATTTATTTATCCTATGTCGCTTAAGTTTTTAAAGATTTAAAAATGTAAATAAAAGATTATACTTAAGTTTAATTATCTCGATATATTGAATAATTAGACAATAATCAATAAATTTAGTTTATGTAAGAATCTTACTATATGCAAAATGAATAGAATTTTGAAATTTACTTATATATTACCTTTCAAGTTGTGAATATTTAGAAAATGTTATACAAATGTCTAATTATTAAAATAAATTATGATATATAAATGTAGTTATATTAAATATATTATATAATATATAGTACATATTTATATATATAGTAATATATACAAATTTATATGAAATTATTTTAAATACTCTATATAATTAATTTTATATATATATATATATATATATATATATATATATTTATTATTAATAACACCATTAAATACACCATCAAACTCAGATCAAGGTAATGTAATCATGGTTAGCTAGTATGTATAATAGTAATTATAATTACACTGAATATAACCTTTCTATTTTAGAAAATACTACGAATGATTTAATATTATAGATATTAATAGAAAAACATTTTTTCTAGAAATGTATATTTTATACTAACAAAATTGATATAAATAAATATAACCTTTCTATTTCAGAAAATACTACGAATGATTTAATATTATAGATATTAATAGAAATACATTTTTTTTAGAAATGTATATTTTATACTAAAAAAATTGATAATAAATAAAATCAAAATTTGTAATTTAATTATATAACACAATACATCTTGTTTTCATATTATCTATATAATTTATATACTTAATAAGAATATATATTTTCAATATTTGATTAATAATATTAATTCATTTTAAATGTAATCAAATTAAATAAATGTATATTATTAATATATATTTCAGTAACAAGAATGATATGATATCCTAAATATTGACTTTCTCTCTCTCTCTCTCTCTCTATATATATATATATATATATATATATATATATATATATATATATATATATTCTTTATAAGTATAGTATATATGTCATTAACTACGTGTTTATTATTTTTAAATTATTTTATTAAAATAATTTGTAATATAAATCTAAAGACTTTTAAAAGCCCAGAATTAAGATTTTTTATAGATTAATATAAGAAATAATACATTGAACTATTAATATGAAAATTGAACAGTTTTTAACTTATCAGATGTATGGTTACAAGTAATATATATATATATATATATATTTATATATATATATATATATATATATATATATTTAAATAATATATCGAGAATGATATACCGTGTTATGTATCAATCATTAATGGAGGTATTCGAAAAAGATAAATTATTCTTATAATATATTCAACTAAAATTTAATAAACATATTATACACATATATTTTAAACCTTATAATGTTCAATAATGATAATGTAAATCACCTGGATTATAACACACTATGTTTTATATTAACTATGTTATAATACTATATTCATTATTATTATCATTTTACATAATTATATTGCATTACAAATTGCAATAACATTATATTGTAATATTATATCAAGATGTACATATATTATCTCCAGATGCTTATTTATGATATATTTTCTAGACAAAATTAAAGTTCATGTTAAATTACTTAAAATAATTGTTCAATTATTTATATATAAAATAACTTTTTATTAATCATTATAATAATTATTAATTAATTAATAATACTTATAAGAAGTATACAAGTATCATTTTATTATTATGTAAATACATATATAAATAATATATAATAGCTATAATTAATATACAAATATCATTTAGTAATATGTACATACATTTATAAATAAAATATAGAGCTATATTCCGGAATCATAATTTTGATTATTCTCAACTAAAGATTTATATTCGTTTTTACATTCGGAATACTACAAACAAATTAATATTATATTAATAATTTAATACTTAAAATATAATTTATATAAGTTATATATTTTAAAAGTGTCAATTATAAATAAATAATGATATAACTAGACAAAGGTAGCTAATAAAATCTTAAAAAATATCAAGCATACATATTAAATATAATATTATATAATATATATTAAATAAACATTAGAAAATTGTTAAATTTGAACACCTTTGTAAAATAATAATTCATAAAAGAGTAATAGATATAAATAAGCCTATATCATAACAAGCGTGCAACAACTACAAATTATGCAAGATATTAATAAATTAATAATTTTTTTTAATAAATTTAATTAAAGATGATTATTGAATTCAATAAAACTATGATTAAATGTATATAACCATATAAAATAGATTATAGAATGTGAATGTTCTTATAAATATAATAAATCTTTTGCCATGTGAATGTGTAATAATTAATCGTATAAAATCATTATTATTTAATTGTGTGATTTTGATTGTATACATTTGCAGAGTATGATTGTGTAGATGTATATCTGACCTCGACTGTGATTAGTATAAGAGTGTGCGTTGTGGATAATGTCTACACTTCATTAATATCTAGAATACATATAAAACTGTGAAGTCTTTATGAGAATAATTCTATTTCCCTTGCGAGCATTTGTTTATTAATAAATAATAATAATATATATGTGTATATATATATATATATATATATATATATATATATATATATATATAGCAAACCTAATTCCGATATATTCTTAATATATTACTTTACTTTACAATTGCTTATCATTTGTTTTCTTAATATTAGTAGTATTATGGATCATATCATGTCTGTTTTAACGAATATAGATAATAAAAATCATATATTTATAAAAATAATTTCTGATTATTATATAAATATAAATTTATATATATATATAAGTGATAATATCATTATTATAAAATATCATTATTATTTTACAAATTGTATTTGTAATTAGATATAATTATGTTACATCAATTATCTCGAGTAATGCAGTTAAATTATATTCATATTTGTTTTTTTTTATTATTAAATAATTATTTCTAGACATATTGAAAATATGAAGACATTATTTTATATTATAATTTATTGAAATGCAATATATTATTAATTATATGTTTTATATTATGCTTTATTAAATATTAATTATTAATTACATCATATTAATCATATGTATAGAACAACACTTATATAACAAAAATCAATTAACAATGCTATGAATATAACATCAAGTATAGGAATATAATGAGTGGGAGTGGAAGAATGAGTGGGAGTGGGAGTTGGAGAGGAAAGAGAGGAGAAGTAGAGGAAGAAGAAGGGGAATAGGAAGATGGAGTGGGAGATGAAGATGGAGATAGAGATGGAGATGGAGATGTAGATGGAGATGGAGATGTGTGAAGTTCACAGTTATATACTATCCACTAGAGGAGAGCGGTAGTTATTAATTGTTATCAATATTATTACAATTATTATAATAATATCATATACTACATTGTATACTATAATGTATGTGATCTATCTATTAAGTATACTTATATGTATACTTTATATTTAAATTAATTATATAATACAGGATGTATTATATTATATCTAATATAACTATTGTTTAATATAATAAGTAATATGTTATTCATCATCACATATATATGTAATACTAACAAATGGGTTATATGTTGGATCAATGAATGTTATCAAATAAGTTACAAACTTTATAATAAACAACACACGTACATTTTTACAGAACGCACGCAATAAAAATACAATTAATTTATAAATAATATTTCAGGATTATATTACTAGTCAACTGTATGAAAATTAATTCATATATATATATATATATATATATATATATATATATATATATATATATTTAATGTAAAATAGTATTTCAATAATGAATGAGTTGGAAAACCCTTTTTATAATGTTTATTATTTAAAAGGGTTTTTCATCTAAACGTAACTCTAGAAAACCCTTTACAAATGTTAGAGGGTTTTAAATTCGATTAAAACTGGAAAACCCTTTTGAAAATTAAGAGGGTTTTCTATTTTAAATCGACTAATAGAAAACCCTTTTTTCTAACAGTGTAGTATCCAAATACATCTACGTAAATCATGATTCATAAAAAATTATGATAACAATGAATCTATGATAAATATAATGTTAATATATGAGCTTTGAACTATTATATAATGAAATATATAACGATACATTTAAAAAAAAATATATTCAAAAATTACTTAATTAATTTTAATAATAATAATCAAAGTATAATAATAGCATGTATTTCTACATTTTATTTAAATATATTTCTACCTTTTCAAATTGTGTATATTATAATAGTATACTACAATTCCTCTTTACTTGGAATATAAACAATTAATACATGATAATGTATTAACTTTATATATTATTATTCGTGTATAAATAATATTTTGTAATAATATCCGCAGAAAATAATATAAATAGATATTATATATATATTATATTATTATTCAATCTATATAGATTATTTTGTAATGTATACTATTAATAACCAACATTATCATTATATAATTAACAAGTTTTAACATTATATGTATTATATTATTTATTATATTATATAGGTTTCATAAAATGTAGTATGTTATTATACGATATAAGTTATATAATACCTCAGGAAATATTTTTATTATATTATATAATCGAATATATTTACCAACTATAATTCTTCAGAGTAACACTTACTAAGTTAATACGAAATAAGTATAAAATATAAATTCAAACAATGTTAAATTATAAATCATTCATCGTTTATAATTTTATAATTATTTATATTTATGAATTATGAATTATGATTTTATAAATAATTTTCTATGACACTATTGTTTTGGAATTAATATTATTTATTGTTTTGTTTTAGTGTTTTCTTGATTATATTTTTTATGTTTAGATGTATATTATTATTGTTTTTGTTTATCATACCACAAAAGATAAGTTTCTTGAATCTTAATATATTCATTTTTATTATTAATAATATCTGCATATTGGTATGCATATTGGAAATGAAACAATTTAAAAGATTATTTTTCTTTTTTAGTTTAAGTTAACTATTATTTAACCATTATGTATGTTAACTAATTGACTATTATTATATTTCATTAGATCTCTAATTTAGATTAGAATATGTTGATTTATGAGATCATTTCAATTTTTATAAATATAGTATTTTTACTCATTTGAATTAATTCGTCTATATAATTATTAGCATTGTGAAAACTAAATATGTTATTATTAAAACAGCACCTGGTATTAATTTATATATGAATTAAAAAATAATATTAATATAGATAGTAACATTTTATATACTATTTTATAACTAACGAATTATTCCAAGGAATATATTTAATTAATTAAATCATTATAAAGCAACTATAGTTGCTTTATAATGATTTATATAATGATTCACAAACCCAAACTAAAACCCAAACCCATATATGGGATATACTAATAATATATAGTATATAAATAGTATTTATAAAAAAACTTACTATTGATTTTGATATATGTAAATTAAGTACACGTAAAATACAATCTAATTTTAATTTTTTATTTACATATAATTTTTAAAAGAGAAGATAATATATATGTATAAGATGTATATATATATATATATATATATATATAAATATATATATATATATATATATATATATTATAAATATATTATAAATATATAGGTAAATAATACTCATATATGTAATATATCAGTAATATATAAACAAATATAATATAAGTTAGTACAACTGGATACATATTTATAAATAAATTATTTACTTATTTTGTAAATCATTATTAAATCATTATAAAATAATATACTATATTATATAGTATGCATAAACATATTAATAGTATTTCAGATATTATAGAAATATACAATATCCTTGAGATTTCAACAAAAACTCATTCGTTGGTTTACTGAAGTACCAGTTGAATATATTAGTGGGATTATTATCGTGTACATCAGGTGATATTAGATTCTAAATTGTTGTCGGAAAAAAAAATAAAAGCAGAAGTGCATAATGTCTACTGTTTTATTTGATGATTGGATAATCTAGCCAGTCGTCTGATAGAACTGAAAGTTATTGTTGTCGAATACGAATTAATTGGGCGACTCTAGTAGGTCGATCTACCTAAAATGAATAGAATATGTTAACGATAATATAAATGTAAATTAATGATATCATATATATAATACATGGGCTTTTATAACATTATTATAAAAAATCAAACTAACCCATCAACGATCGGTTGGTTTTGATTATTAATAAACTTATAAAAATAAATAATAAATAATTATGAATGAACTATACACAACCACCCCCACCCGCATATACCTACCCACACTCACACACACATACACTCATGCATATATATATATATATATATATATATATATATATAGAGAGAGAGAGAGAGAGAGAGAGAGAGAGAGAGAGAGAGAGAGAGAGAGACCGCTCTCCTCTAGTGGATAGTATATAACTGTGAACTTCACACATCTCCCTCTCCATCTACATCTCCATCTCCATCTCTATCTCCATCTCCATCTTCCACTCCATCTTCCTATTCCCCTTCTTCTTACTCTACTTCTTCCCTCTTTCCTCTCCAACTACCACTCCCACTCATTCTTCCACTCCCACTCATTGTTTCCACTCCTGTCCCCTCCACCACTCCCTCTTCTCGCCCACTCCCTCCCCTCTCCCACTCCATCTATCTCCCACTCCATCCCCTCTTCCACCCCCTCCCATCTCCCTCTACATAGTATTCTACTACTCTAGCCATCTCTCTAAATTTAATTACTTATATTAAAATTCAAGAGTATTTTAATATTGGGTATAGGTTATATTCCTATACTTGATGTTATATTCATAGCATTGTTAATTGATTTTTGTTATATAAGTGTTGTTCTATACATAGATTGATATGATTAATATGATGTAATTAATAATTAATATTTAATAAAGCATAATATAAAACATGTATTTAATAATTTTAATAATCTAATCTTATCTCATAACATTAACATTAATTATCATTACATTAAAACAATTATAAAGAACTAATTATTTATTTATTTAATATAAGAATTGATTCTAAATTAAAATAATATATATTAAATTACATTATCGAATTAAATTAATTTGGTTTTGTTATATAAATAATGTCTTATGACTATTTTTCATTACTTGAAGTATTAAATATATTATTGAATATTTTCGAATTCTAAAACATACATATATACATTCTTTGCAGATCAGATACGTATAAATAAGCACAATTATGATATGATTCGTATATACTATAACTCAGATGTAGTTCAGTAATAGACCAAATATAATGAATTTCTTATAAATATATCCCATAAGTATATTAACTATTTACATATTTCATACAATTATGTATTCTGTTAATATATATTAAATGATTAAATTACTATATATAAACAACTATGCGTGACATATTTAATACATGTGTTTTAGATTATGTTAGTCTCTTTTTGGCTAAGCTAATTTATACAAATATATATATATATATATATATATATATAATCATATAAACTAACTATATTTAGTATATATTTATTTATTCTATAACTCATACAAAGATGTAAAATTGTGAATGATATTATATATAAATATAATCAAATAAAAATAAATGTGTCTAGATAATCTATTCCGAGTGTAATTTGATCAATAGCTTATAGCAATAGCTTATAATAACCTGGTATCGATATCTTTTTTACTATTTGGTACTAGAATTGATAGAAATGTGTCGTAAGTAATATTATCACAGGTTTCAAGTAGATTCACAATGCAATAGCTATCTAACATTCCGTATATATCGTTCTTTAAACAACTACTTGTAAATTCCATGCATGATTTTAACTGAAAAATGTCAGATAATTATTTATATTATATATATTATCTAATTAATTAGATTAATATTTTATCCATTATGATATTCATTGCGATTTATAAATTAAAGCATTACGATTAATTATATAAATGTATTATATTAATTTTTAAACCTCAGAACATTTCCTCTTTATTAAAGTATCCACCATATTTTGGCAGTTATTTCTATATGTGATCACCAGTTCATTAACCTGTATAATTGTATTAAAAGTAAATACTTGTATATATTATGTCGTTTAATAAGTATTATTTGAACTGTTAACTATACTATTCTTTAAAATAGTCGAATACAATCTTTAAATATAATACATAACTGAATTAATATATTTAAATTACAAAATAATACACATATAATACATATTATATTAATTAGTAATATTTAATAATATTGAATTAATAATTATTAATAATACATATTATATATATTATTTAAAATTTATTTGCCTTATTCTGAACGGAGAATCAACGCATCTTGCATATAAGCCACCATATTGGCAATTAAATCAATACATAAGTTAATTTCTATTTAATTAAATATCAATTTGCATTACATTTTGATAACTATAGCTAAATATAATTTAGATTAACCATATCAACTGAAATTCCGGTAGGAAATATAATATTGAAAACATTCGGGAATTCTGGAAGTTTTTAAAATCGATTTGTGAACTTCTTGGGATTAACTTATGTTTAATTGTCTCACTGTATTGGTGGATTATAAAGTAATCATTAAATTTTGTCTATGTGCGAATATTACGATATAAAAAATGAATATAATATATAAATATTTTATATTTGTAATTTATAATTACCTTCCTAGTTGTGAATATTTTGAGACTTTTTTACAAAAATAATTTTTTACAAAAGTGAATCATCTTTTGTACCGATACCATAATAATGATATTTAGATTGACCACGAATACCCAATCTCCTTGTAGTTAACTTTGGAAATTGTTTGCGTATTATCTGTAAATATATTTAATTTGTATAGATATTATCATATTTTTAATTTAAATTATATCGTTGAATATTGACAAAATTAATTGCTATAAATATTAATATTTTTATAGAAAATATTATATAATTTAGTAACATGATGGTTAAGAAATATATACATTATTTAAAATAAATAACTTTAATACATATTTATATAGTATTGATTTGTGTATTTAATATTATATTTATTCAAATCATATAATATTAATGTTATCTTACTCTTACTCAAGGATTTTTTCTATTTTAAATACGATATATTTCTTTAATATAAGTTGTGTTTAATGTGTACAATATATATATATATATATATATATATATATATATATATATATATATATATATACATAAGCTTAATAACATCGACATTTGTATATGATATTTCATTTATAATATTTTATGTATTATATTATTAATAAATTAAATATATTTTAATATAATATATTATATGATCTATATAAATGAAATATAATGTTTATAATAACGATTTTTTAATATATATCAATACTATTTAATATTTACTTTTCCAAATCTTGCAGTATTAATGTTTAGGAATACTAACTCCAGTTGCATTTTCATAATGTTTATCCAGCCTTTAATAATTAATAAATTATTAATAAATTAGTGTAATTATCATAATAATGAATTGGATATAGATATATTGATGCAATACGTTTTTCTATCTATACTCATAGTCCAGCTACATTAGCAATTACATAAATATGTCTTGTTGATAAAATATATAAATAAATTACATTTCAATTTTAAGTTATATAAATTCTATATATTAAATTTATATAATTTTATATTACAGCTATATCTGTAATATGCTATAATTTTACATTGTGTTGGGGTAGTTTTATTAAATTAGAATAATATCCTTATACTTTCAGTAAATACTTGAACTTATTTTTAAAAGTATTAAGATTCCTTTCACTATTATAATATACATTATACATTTTACAAACATAAAATAACATATAGAATATATTTTCATTTTGATACCGGTAATAACTAAGGTAAATGATCATTTTCGATAATTAACCAAATAGTATTTTTGATATCTAAATAAATGTTCAATTATATTTAATTAAATAGTGGATACATATATAACAATGTTGTTATATAGTTAGATGTGTGGATGTATGTATATATCGATGAAAAATGGTTATATTGAAGATTATATAAGTTATTTAGACTAATTATTTAATAATCAATTTTGTTGAATAAGGCCTATTTGTATAATTAATCTTGTGCTGTATGAGGTAATATAATAATAATAATTTAGTAATATTAATTATTAGTCGTGTAACGAAAAGTTTATTTTAGATAAAAATAGTTTTATTATATTTATACATTTTAATTAGGTTTCATTATCGTATAACAAATTAATATTCACTTTTTATATGTTATATAATAATATTTAATGTTATATATAATATAATACGTACATAAGATGATATTTACTTTCAATTTAATATATAATTTTAATAATAATTAATATTATTAAATTCTGATGTTAATCAGAGTATAGTTTTTTATTTAAAAATAATATTACTTAATATTTAATAAATCATTTATTTATTCATATATTTATTATATTCATAATTTATATTCATACTTAAATAAGTATTACATTATTAATCGTCATTATTTTTCGTTATATTATTTACTGTTACATTATTACATACTGTTACAAACACTTAAAATATGAATAATGTGATATTGCTAGTCAATGATATTATTTATGTATATATTCTGAATTTATTTTAACATTTTTTTGCGTTAACTTCTCGTATTATCTCATTGACGAAGGAATCAACGTTTCGATTCGTCTCGAAATAAATAATTACTTAAAAGTCTATTTAAAAAATATTTTTATTGAAATTCAAAATATACATTTTATAAATATCATTTTATTTTTTCATATTTATATATTAAAACAAATAGGTTTATATAAAATATTATTTATATAATTAACATAATATAACACATTTATAAGAAATTATATGACAAATTTCAAATTATCCATATTATTTAAATTCGTTTATTTATTATAAAAACAACTATTTAGTATAAATATATGATAAATGTATTTAAAATTTGCAGTGAATATGTATTTATTTATATATACAAGTTATTTAACATATTGATGGAATAATAAAAAAAATAGTAATTATATTCTTAAAGTATGTTTAAGAAGTAAAAATAATAAAAATCTTTTACAATTTTAACATTATTTTTACAATAAATATTTTACATGAATAGATTAAATAGGTATTTTATTTTAACATTAAATTGATAATATCTATTCTTTAAGAGTTAGATATCTTTAATAGGAGTTTTAATTTTATACAATAAATGTTAATGAATTATGAGAAATTAAATAATATACGATAATACGATAATAAATACGATAATAATATATTAACCATACGATAATAAATTTATAAATTAATATTTTTACAAATTAATCGTAAAACAGACGTAATATACGATGCCGTTTAAAACATAACTTTTGCTATATTTATATTTTAATTAAATTTAAAAACAATTTTTAAATTACTATATTATCTATTACTTTTATATGTATATGATATATACATACTTTAATTGAATATAAATATTAGTAAAATAATATTATGTAAATTTAACCCTTTACCTCCCAACGGTCGATGACCAGATAATTTAACCAGATAATTAAAAAAAAATTACTTACTTTTGATATATTCTAAATTTATTGTTTTTAATTATAATTACTTTTATATTTATTATATTAATATTTACCTAGTGACGCTAACATTATTGACGCACAAATGGAATATTATTCACACTATTTATATATTTATTTGTATTATTATAATTTCTTAATAATGTATGATTAATAATATAATTATATATTAATATCAGATGTTAAAATGATAACGATTAAAAATAACCATGTTTATGATATGTTGTCCTAATATTTAAATAATTTTTTTTATAACTTTTAATTTAATAATATTGATCTGATAAATTATATATTAAAATGTCATATACTTTATTTATAATAGTTTGTATTTATTATCTATATAGAATATTAAACGATTCAAATAATATTTACCTTGATTATTACGTATATACCTTACATATAACAAATTTCACCATATATATATATATAAATATATATATACGAAACACACATACTCACACACTGACACAAAAACATATATATAATTGTATATATATGATAAGATTATTTAAAATTATTATTTAGCGTAAATTTAAATAATATATATATTAATTATAAATATAACATTTTTATAATTTTATAAAATAATATAATCTCAATTTAATCAACATTATAAATAATAAAATACTAATAATAGTTAGGTTATTAATACTATTTTTATAAATTATCTTAAGGCGGGGACATCCAGCAGGAATTTTACATGGGCGAGATAGGCAATTCGCTACTCACTATAAATTAAATTTCGTCCTCAATACCTGGAATCATGCCTCTATTTTTCGTATACTTGACAAACAATAACATGTGTACATCTCTATCTTTTTATTTTTTGTATATATGCAATATAATTACACATCTAATATACGATACTTTTACACAAAAATAAATACATTTATAAACCACTATATTATCAATAACTAAAGTAAAAATTAAATTTAGAGAATATAAAAAGGATATATATATCAATTATACATATACTCAAGAAAAATGAACTATTTATATGCATTATTACGTGAGAAAAATTAAATTTATAATTAGAGTAGTACACCGAAAATAATTATTTTGAGAAAACGCTAGTCAAAGTTTATATATTTTTATTAGAATATTTACAAATATATTTATCATAAATCTAGTATATTTACAAGTATGAGTATTATAAATTATAGTTATATAAATCTAATAATATAAAAAAATATAAATACATATGTACATAACACACATAGATATACCCATTATAATAATTATGATACATATTAGTATTAGTATAATAAACATATAAATCATAACAACTGTTTTCTTGAACTGCCTTTTACATCGTTTTGCGCGTTTTATCAAATCCCACATTATGAAAAATACTATGGTAATAAACCACTAAAACATATCAATAACAATTCTATCTTATGATAAATACAATGTAATATATAAAAACAACAATTTATATTGATGATTTGAATAGAGAAAAAATTACGTGCAAATATAAAATATGAAAATAAAACAAAGGAAGAGACGCTATCTTTGAGAGCTGTTTATTGGTTGTTGAGATCATGTGATGATAATATTATAATAGTAATAAGATAGAATCATATATATTGGTTATTTTGCTGTTTGAATGTTGAAAAACCGTTAAATATTGGCTTTATAATCATATAAATATAAATATAAAATTATACAGGAAATAAATAAATTGTTCAATTTATTATTTTATTATTATTTTATTAGGCCCTATACGAAAACTCTTGTTTTATACCTTTATATTGCTCTTTTGACTCTGAAACTTTGACATAACATTTATAACATATGAATACTTCAATTTATGAAATAAAAAAAAAATTAATATTATTTTTTTATTTTAAAATAAATATAAAAATAAAAAATTAAATTAATATATTTGTAATTACCATTTTTATTAAATATAAAATAGTATATGTTTGTGTATTATTATATCGCACATACACAGAAATATATATATATATATATATATATATATATATATATAAATATACGTATCGATATATAAATATATAATATCACAATATAAATAGAAAGTACCTAACTATTTCTAATATTGATTCAAATAACGAACTTTAACGATAATAGAAAGATATCTAAATGCATCAAAACTTAAATAATTTAGTTTTATAATCAATTTTCAGTTAGTGGGCGTATCTATATAATAATAGGAAATACATTTAATTTATGTCGCGTATAACATTATCTAAGCTTGTATTATATGTTATTTTCTTTTACTTGTAAATATTCTGATGATTATTCACATGATATCATTATTACATATATATTTTAATGATATGTATATATATATATATATATATATATATATATATATATATATATATATACATGATTGTGTATGTTGAATGTTGTATTATATTAGTAATATTAGCATCATTACATATATATTAGTATTATATATAATGCATGTATGTTAGTATATTAGTTTATTAATATAAATTTATAAAAATGAGTAATTAGATATAATAATAATCTTGCTATGCAAATGTGTAATGTGTATTTAAACTTTCAATTAAAATTATTATTGAAATAAAAAATAATTCAATCGTGTTATATATATGATACTTTTATATTATTTTAATTTTACATTTTATAAATTCAAATAGTGTATTAGTTCTTAGATGCTGTTGTGATATTTGTATAATTAATTGTTTTATAATTTATTATATTATTATAATATTTATAAGTATATCGTATTTATTATTTTATTTATAAGTTAAAATTGACTTTAATAACTCTATATATAAATAATAATGGACTAATGATTGTCCTTGCGTTAAATATTGACTTATCTAATTGATGACAGCATTATGAATACTATTAATAATGACTAATAATAATAAAGTATATAATGCATTTTTTATGGTTAGAATTAATGTACTAACTACGTGTATTCTATTAAGTGACTTGTTTATGAAATATAAAATTAATATTAACATATGTTTAAATTATATAAGTATTTGTTAAAATTAAATAGACAATATAAAAAATAATTATGTATATATTATTCAATACATTGTTATATGTATAAATGTAATCTCAGAATATATGATATATATTTATTTCATTTATAAACATATATCTAGCCTCTGATTTACTAAAATGATATATGTAGACTGTATTTATAAGTATCACTTTTAAAATACATAATTTAATATACATTTTTATATATTTTCCCAATACATATAAATATTATATTATCTTAGCTTGAATCAACTAGATAAACGTAGTATATATGATATTGAAATAAATATCACATTGTATATTGTAATACTAATTATAAGTCGAGCAATATAATCAAATTATAGAACCATAATAATGTACTCCATATTATGTATTAATTATCTAGGATCTATTAAGTACTCATTTAAAAATATACTGAATATAATTAATTATGATTTCGGTTCGTAAAACTGATTAATAATAATAAACGTAATTATTGTATATCATAATTTATTAATAAGAGATTAAATAACTTACAGAAAAACCCAATTAATTATTTCAAGGATAATTATTTCAAATATTCCATAATATGATTTTATTAAAGTATATAAATCTATTTAAGTAATTATTTCCATAATATAAAACAGTGACAGTCATTATAATCGTATTTTATATAGAGTCAGTATTATAAAGGACTGTCGATTTAATAAAATTAATATAAATTTTTAACGGATATAAGCACCATCAGTATTCTGTAGTTAATTTAAAGTTTTACATAACGGATCTATTAAATATAATATTACATGATGTGATATATTACATAATATGACCAAATTTTTTCTTATGTTAATGTAGAGTTTAGTTAAGTACTTTGGAACTAAATTCTATATGATAAATAGTCAGCTTTATAAATGTATTAGAATTTATAATAAAATGTGTATTACTCAAAATATATCTATTTTATGTTGATTAATATAGAAGTATATAGATATAATCCGACAAAATATTAATATAATATACAAGATTTGTTATGTTATAATAAATAGCCAATATAATTTGAGTATAATATATTATAACATAATTAAATTTCTAAAATGAGTGCATTTCTATCAAGAGTTCATATGTATCTTGTTTATAAACTTAATTTGTAGTATTTCTCTGAAATAGAATAGTCATAAATATTGTAACTATAGTTACTAATATACATTGTAACTATAGTTACTGATATACAACTCGCTGACCAAGTTTACATAAAACATGGGTTAACACGTCTACACAAAACTTGGGTCAACACGCGTAAAAAATACAAGTGGAAAAAACATACAATACGTTTTGTAAAACATATAATAACGCAAATAATAAAGTAATATTTCAAAATAAGAAGAAAATATATTTATTCAATTTATTTAAATAAATATTTATTCTTTTCGAGATTCGTAAAAATTATCCAATCGCCTAACAAAGAATCATTTGATATCCTTTAGTGAATATTGCTTTATATCATCTGGGAAACAATAACATATATAAATTCTATTTAAGTATTAAATTATTAATATAAGATTAGTTAGTTAAAAATATAATCAAAATTAGAATACAAGAATATTTTATATATAAATGATATTTGTATATTAATTATATGTCTTATAAATTAATTAATAATTACTATAATGATATTAATAACAAATTTTATTTTTGATTATATATAAATAATCAAACAACTCTTTTTAAGTAATTTAACATGATCTTTAATTTTTCCTAGAAAATATATCATAGTTTTGCATTTGTATATTATTATATAAGTTCATCTTGATACAACATTATAAAATAACATTGTTGTATTTTGTAATGTAATATAATGATGTCATCTGATAATTATAATAAATATTAAATATATAAATTATTATGTTATAGGATCCTTATTGTATATTTAGAAATATAAATTCATGGTAGTATATTAATTCATTGTTATTTTACAATATTTTCTAATATATATTTCTAATATTTTTAATAATATTATAATAATATATAATATTTTGAATATGTTGATTATAATTATTTTATCGTAAATGAATGTATTATTCTAAAAAAAATTGAATTTAATCAAATATTAAATGTATAATTAATATTTAAAAATATATCATGCTAAATTATGCCGTATACAATATAAATAAATAATATATAATTAATTGTAAGTATATTATAATAATTAATTGATTATATTTTAAATTGCGTTTCTTATAAACCCTATATATAAGTTAATAACGATAATAATTATTATAATTTCAAATAAATATAGAAAATGATAATTAAAAATAAATGGATACTAAATATAACTATAATTAAAATAATAATTACTTTTATAACTATTTTTATAGGGCATTAATAATTTAATCATTCTACCAATCTGCATTCGTAGTCTAGCTAATTACCATTTGTTAATGATTCTTAAGACTCAATATTATGTAATCATTGTGTACATATACATTTAATCATAGATCTATTTAATTTCGAAAATCATTTTTAATTAAATTAAATTATTAAATAATGTTTTTAATTAATATCTTATTATTAATCTTATTAATTAATTAATTAATATCTTGCATACTTTTTAGTTGCAACAAGTATTCTTGATATGTATACGCTTTTATACCTATAACTCTTTTAGATTTATAAATTTATCATTTTTCAAATTTATATTTAATATATAAGTACATTTATACTGGATATTTATTAATATGTGATTAGCTACCTTTATCTAGTTATATTATTATTTATTTATAATGCATAATTCTTTAATATATGACTTATATAAGTTCTATTTTAAGTATGAAATTATTAATATAAGATTAGTTAGTTTGTAGTTATATATTCCGAAGGTAAAAAAGAATATAAATCTGTAGTAGAATATAATTAAAATTAGAATAACAGAATATCGTTCAATATTTTATTTATAAATTAATTTATATAATACTAAAATAATATTTTTATATTAATTATATATTTTATTAATTAATTAATAAGTACTATAATAATTAATAACACATTTTATTATTGATTATAATAAATAATTAAACAATTCTTTTTAAATAATTTAGCATAAACTTTAATTTGTGTGTAGAAAATATATCATAGTTTTGCACTTGGATATTATTATATGGGTGCATCTTGATACAACATTATAAAATAATAGTATTGTAATTTTTAATATAATATAAAGATGTAATCTAATAATAATAATAAATATAGTATTAAAATATATTAAGGGTTAATGTTAGGGTTACAATAGGATGACATAGTGTATTAGAATTCAGTTGAGTTTATTTTGAGATTTAAATATTATTGTTTAATTATAATATTATAATACTTGGTTTTAGTTTATATATATATATATCTATATATATATATATATATATATATATATATATATATATATATATAAATATTAATATAATATAATAAATAAATATCGATAAATATAAATGAAAATTTAAATAATACATATTAATTTATATATTAAATCGTATTTATATAATATTATATAATATACCAGGGTTCTTTAAGTAATTTTTTTATTTGCTCATTTTTAATTTATATATTTTGTTGGGTGACATCGAGTTATTTATTTTATTGTGTGTAATTATAATATACATTGTAATATTAAATATAATATGATATTTCCTACAAAGCTAGGTTATGAATAGTTGATATATTTATGTCAATTTATAATAATGTATATATTGTATTTATAATAATAACATATTTTTAATCCGAAAATATATTCAATGTAGAAATAATCAGTGAATATATATAATATTTATATCATCACTACACGCATCATCCAATTCAGATCCAGGTTTTGTAAACTTGGTCAGCTAGTAGTATATTAGTAACTATAGTTACAATATATATGACTCTTCTATTTCAGAGAAATACTAAAAAATTAAATATATAAATAAAATGCATATGAACTCTTGATAGGAATGCACTTTTTCTAGAAATTTATATTTCGTACTAATAAAATTGATCTTTGTATATAAAATCTAAATATTGAAATTTAATTATATGATTTATTATATTATAATATCGAATACTAAATATATATTTTCTATTTATAATAAAATATTAAATCTTATTTGTTATATTATCTGATGTCTTTTGTTTTGCCGAATATAACTAATATAAACGTTAAACAATATAATTAAATTAATATTTTAAAGAATATATATGTTCATATAAATTATAATCGATTTATAATAACGAATATTTATTATCTTGGTTTAGTTTCATCTCATTTGTGTAGAGTTATTACGAATACAACTTAATTAATTCGTCGTTTTAATTTCATCTATTTCATGGTATTATTAATACATATATATATTATAAATGAACTATAACTGAATATTCTATAATACTAATTTTTTAATTAAGACAATTATATTATAGGATCTTATTGTATATTTAGAAATATAAACACAATGTAATATATTAATTCATTGTACGATAGATATGAACTATTGAGATATCGCGGTGAACAACTGAAATAACGATTTATGTATACTACAAAGTTACTTAAATCTAGCTTAACTTAACTAAAAATTAACCATGCTTAGGATATAATTATAATAATATAGTTAATATATTCTCTATATAAAACTTTAAATGAACAATCAAATAATAGGATGCTATTATTTATTAGTTGAATGAGTTGTATTCATTATGATATTGCAATTATTATAATTGAAAAACTATGGTATTGATATATAAATATATAATAATTAATTAACATATATTTTACAAAATACTATACTTATTTTTCAATATATTATCTATTCTCTACGTTTTAAATTTGTTAAAATTGAAATATTCAAAATAATATATGTTCATTTGTATATATTATTATATATAAATATAAAGCTATATATTATATAATATATTTTATATAACTACCTTGATAATTATAATTTATTTAAATATAATGAGATCGTATTACTAAATAAATACGTAGTACCATATTACAGACTATATATAAATACGTTTTGGTATGTTACAATTTTATAATATGAAAATAAATAATATTATAAACTATTATAGCTAAATATGTATAAATATATATGCATGCCTAAATATAGTTACGCATCTTCATTATTGCCCTTCTATTCGTATTGCTATATTGATTGATTAACTTCCTATCTTTAACATATAAGAATATTATTTTATAGTATGATATTTTACATTATTTCCTAAAATATATATTTAATATGTTAATTATAAGTATTTTATCGTAAATTAATGATTATTTTTAAAAATTAAGATTTTAATCAAATTGCCATTCCTAATAATTATATAAAATTATTTATTTGTTTTTATTTTAAAATCTACGTCTTATTAATCCATAATATATATAGAATAATTAGAATAATTATAAATATAAACTAGCTCTATCGTTCTTTATAAATAATCAGTATGACGAACCGTAACCATAATAAAATATATTCTGTATATTTTTGATGCGATAATTAAGTAACAGAAGTGATTCAACTGTTTTAATTTCAATAAATATATTGAACGTTTACATGCATGTTAATACAATATCAAATGATATAATATTTATATAAATTGGGAAAATATATTACATTAGTATTTTACAAGTAAAATATGAGAATCAATAACTAAATATTAAGATTAAAATCAATTAAATTGATATAACAAATTCAGCATTTAAAAGTTATATATAATAATGTATTGAATAATATATAAATCATTATGATTTAAATTGCCTATATAATTCTATTAAATAATTATATTATTTAAACGTATGTTAATATTAAATAATAATTTCATATATAACACCTACATTAATTGATAGAACACATTAGTTCTGAACTAGAATGTATATTTGATAATTTATATTGTTAATTATTATTAATATATTAAATTATTATCCATAAATTTGGATTTATAAATTTGAAATTGTTAACATTATACCTTAGTAATATATCAGTTTGTTAAAATAAATAATAATTACAAATTTTTAAAAAAAAATAAAAAATAAATAATTAATTTAAAATAAATATTAAAATGAATATAGATATTAACAATTTATTTATGATTTATTCTATATTATTTATTTATATTTGATACTGGATAATTTAATATGATATATATTTTTAATATTAATTATAAATTTTAGATTTGATTAAAATCTACATTTTTCAGAATAATACATTACTTTACGATACAATAATTATAATAAACATATTAAAAATATATATTAGGAAATATTGTAAAATATTATATTATAAAATATTATATATATATGTGTTATAGCTTGGAAGCATATATGTTATAGCTTACTCAATCAATATATATGCAATACAAATAGCAGTGTAATAATGAAGATTGGTAACTATCATTATGCATGCATATATATTTATAAGTGTTTAGCTATTTATAATATTTTATAATATTATTTATTGTCATACTATAAAATAGTGACATACCAACGTGTATTTATATAGAGTCTGTCATATGGAGGACTGACGAATTACTATATATCTATCATGTAATACGAACCTAATTATATTTAAATAAATTATAAGTATCAAGGTAGTTATACAAAATATATTATATGATATATAGCTTTATATTTATATATAATAATATATGCAAATAAACATATATTTTTAACGTGAAATATTTTGAATATTCCAATTTAAAAAAAATTAAGTATTTTGAGAATAGATAATATATATATAGAAATTTATATTGAAAAATAAGTATATTATTTTGTAAAATATATGTTAATTAATTTTTATACAATATCAATACCATAGTTTGCAATTATATTGATCATATTATCATAATTAATACTCGCTTAACTAATAAATAATATCATACTATTATTTGATTGTTCACTTAAAGTTTTATATAAAGAATATATTAACTATATTATTATAATTATATCCTATGATAATAAATATCAGGGTTAATTTTTTAGTTAAGTTAGATTTAAGTAACAGTGTAGTATACATAAATGGTTATTTTAGTTGTTCACCACGATATCTCACAATCGTACACGTGAATTAATATACTACCATGTAATTATATTTCTAAATATACAATATGATCCTATAATATACTAGTCTTAATAATAATATAATTTTAATAATTATATTATTTAAACATATGTTAATATTAAATAAGAATTTCATATATAACACCCAAATCACTTGATAGAACACATTATTTCTAAACTAGAATGTATATATGATACTTTTTATTATTAATTATTATTATATTATTAATTAATATATTAAATTATGATTCATAAATTTACTAAATTATAAAATGTATACCTAATAGATATCAGTTTGTTAAAATAAATAATAATTAATAAATTTAAAATTTAAAATAAATGATATATTTTTAAATATTAATTATACATTTAATATTTGATCAAATTCAATTTTTTTAGAATAATACATTAATTTACGATAAAATAATTATAATCAACATATTAAAAATATTATATATTATTATAATATTATTAAAAATATTATAAATATATATTAGGAAATATTTAAAAATAACAATGAATTAATATACTATCATAATTTATATTTCTGAGTATACAATGTGATCCTATAATATAATAGTATTAATTAAGAAATTAGTATTATAGAATATTAAGTTATATTTATAAAATATATATTTATAAATAATACCATAAAATAGTTGAAATTAAAACGACGGATTTATTAAGTTGTATTCGTAAAACTCTGCACAAATATAGTGAAACTAAACCAAGATAACAAATAGTCGTTATTACAAATTGAATATAATTTACAATAACATATATATTCCTAAAAATATATTTTATTATATTGGTTAACATATCATCTAAAAATTATAATCCGCCAAACAAAATACATTACATAATATAACAAAGAAGATGTATTATTTGATTATAAATATGAAATATATATTTAGTATACGATATTATAATATAATAAATCATAAATTAAATTTCAATATTTCGATTTTATTTACAAGGATCAATTTTATTAGTACGAAATATAAATTTCTAGAAAAAGTGCGTTTCTAGCAAGAGATCATATGTATATTGTTTATATACTTAATTTTTTAGTATTTCTTTGAAATAGAATAGTCATAAATATTGTAACTATAGTTACTGATATTCTACTCGCTGACCAAGGTTACATAACCTGGATCTGAATTGGATGATGCGTTTAGTTGATGATATAAATATTATATATATTCACTGATTATTTCTACATTGAATATATTTTCGTATTAAAAATATGTAATTATCATAAATATAATATATATGAATGTATATAAATTGACATATAGATACATATATCAACTATTCATAACTTATAGGAAATATCATATCATATTTAATATTACATTTAAAATTGTAATTACATACGATAACATAAAGTACTCGATCGATACACAACAAAATGTAAAAATTAAAGATGAGTAAATACATGAATCACTTTAAAGAACACCGGTATATTATTTAATATTATATAATTACGATTTAATATAAAATATACATGTATTATTTAAATTCTCAACTTAATTATAACACACTATATTATCTTATTGTAACCACTATATTAACCCTAAATATATTATAATGCTATATTTATTATTATTATCATATTTTATTGTAAATTAAAACAATATTATTTTATAATTTTATATCAAGATGCACTCGTATAATAATATTCAAATACAAAACTATGATATATTTTCCAGGCAAAAATTAAAGTTCTTCTTAAAAAGATTTGTTTGATTATTTATATATAATCTAAAATAAAATGTGTTATTAATCATTATAGTAATTATTAATTAATTAATAATACATATAATTACCATACAAATATTATTTTAGTAATATATAAATACATTTATATATAAAATATTCTGATATTCTAATTTTTATTATACTAAACTAAAGATTTATATTCTTTTTTACATACGGAATATATGATTACAAACTAACTAATCGTATATTAATAATTTAATACTTAAAATAAAATTTATATTTTTACCCATAATGTTATTGTTACCCAGATGATATTACCCACATTATATATATGAAATATTTACTAAAGGATATCAAATGATTCTATGCTAGGCGATTGGACAATATTTACGAAACTCGAAAAGAATTCTAATAATAAAAAATAAATTGAATAAATATATTTTTTTCTTATTTTGAAATATTAATTTATTATTTGTGTTATTATGTGTTTTACGGTATGATTTATTGCATGTTTTTTTCCATTTGTGTTTTTTACACGTGTTAACCCAAGTTTTTTTTATTTAATATCTAGTTCTAAGTCAATATTTAACGTAAGGACAATCATTAGCCCATTATTATTTATATATAGAGATATTAAAGTAAACCTTAACTTATAAATAAATAAAATAATACATTTAATTACATACATATTATACACTTATAAATATTATAATAATATAATAAATTATAAAACAATTAATTATACAAATATCACAACACCATCTAAGAACTAATACACTATTTGAATTTATAAAATGTAAAATTAAAATAATATAAAAGCATCATATATATAACACGATTGAATTATTTTTTATTTCAAATACACATTACACATTTGCATAGCAAGATTATTATTATATCTAATTACTCATTTTTATATAATTTATATTAATAAACTAATATAGTAACATATATGCATTATATATAATACTAATATATATGTAATGTAGCTAATATTACTAATATCATACAACATACACAATCATATATATATATATATATATATATATATATATATATATATATATATATATCATTAAAATATATATGTAATAATGATATCATGTGATAGATCATCAGAAGATTTACAAGTAAAAGAAAATAACATATAATACAAGCTTAGATAATATTATACGCGAAATAAATTAAATGTATTTCCTATTATTATATAGATACGCCCACTAATTGAAAATTGATTATAAAACTAAAATTATTTAAGTTTTGATGCATTATATATCTTTCTATTGTCGTTAAAGTTCGTTATTTGAATCAATATTAGAAATGGTTAGGTACTTTCTATTTATATGAAATATTATATATTTACGTATCGATACATATATATATATATATATATATATATATATATATATATATATATATATATATATATTTATATATATATTTTTGTGTTTGTGATATAATAATATATTAATTTTTTATTTATTGTAATACTATAAAGATAATTTATAGAAATATAATTAATAACCTAACTATTATTAGTATTCCATTATTTATAATATTGATTAAATTGAGATTATATTATTTAATAAAATTATAAATATGTAATATTTATAATTAATATAAATATTATTTGAATTTAAGAAATTATAATAATACAAATAAATATATAAATAGTGTTAATAATATTCCATTTTTGCGTCAATAATTTTAGCGTCACTCGGTAAATATTAATATAATGAATATAAAAATGAATCAGGAATATTAAATAAATATAAATATACATATAATAGTATATTTTATAATTAAAAACAATACATTTCGAATATATCAAATGTATGTAAAAAATGTTATTATCTGGTTAAATTTATATAATATTATTCTACTAATATTTATATTCAATATTTATATATCATATATATGTAAATGTAATAGATAATATAGAATTACATTTTTTAAATTGAATTAAAATAATAAATATAGCAAAAGTAAGCATGTTATAAACTTCATCGTATATTATATTAGATAGAGTATTGTATCTTATCAAAGTGAATATTAATTTGTTATACGATGATGAATCCTAATTAAAATGTATAAATATAATAAAACTATTTTATCTAAAATAATCAAACTTTTCGTTACACAAGACTAATTATTAATACAATTAAATTATTATTATTGTATTACTTTTTACAGGACAAGATTAATAATGAGCAAACAAATCTGTCTTATTCAACAAAATTAATTATGAAATGGTTAGTCTAAATAATCTATTTAAATCATCTATACAACCATTTTTCATCGATATATACATACATCCACATATCTATCTATATAACCATATATCCACCATTGAATTAAATATAATTGAACATTAAATTTAGATATTAAATACAATTTGGTTAATTATAGAAATTGATTATTGTAAATCGATGTTGTATTACAGCTATAGATGTAATATAAAGTTATATAAATTCTATATATAACTTAAAATTAAAATGTAATTGATTTATAAAGTTTTATCAGCAATACATATTTATGTGATTGCTAATGTAGCTGGACTTTGATTATAGATAGAAAAAACGCATCCATTCATCAATGTATCTATATCCAATTAATTTGTATGAAAATTACACTAATTTATTAATATTGATAATGATATGTTTTATATATCTTAAAATGAATATTTTTAATTAAAGGCTGGATAAACATTATGAAAATGCAACTGGAGTTAGTATTCCCAAAAATACACTTTATATGAGTTACGTGGATCATTGTTTTCTGAACAGATCGATTGCGATTAATACTGCAAGCTTTGGAAAGGTAACTATTATTGTTATTGTTATATATTTAAAAATAGTTATTTTAAAAATTATATTTCACTTACATAGTTCATATAGTATTTATAATATTAAAATTAATTTAATTTAATTGATTAATAATATAATATATAATATATTATAAATGAAATATCATATACAAAAGTCGATGTTATTCAGCTTATATATATATATATATATATATATATATATATATATATATATATATATATATATATATATATTGTACATATGAAACACAACTCATATTAGAGAAATATATAGTATTTAAAATAGAAAAATCCTCGAGAAAGCGGATAACACTAATATTATATGATTTGAATAAATATAATATTAAATACACAATTATTAAATATACATTTTCTACAAAAATATTAATATTTATAACAATTAATTATGTCAATATGCAACGATATAATTTAAATTTAAAATAGGATAATATCTATATAAATTAAATATATTTACAGATAATACGCAAACAATTTCCAAAGTTAACTACAAGGAGATTAGGTATTCGTGGTCAATCTAAATACCATTATTATGGTATCGGAACAAAAGATGATTCACCTTATTTTTGTACAAAATTCTCAAAATATTCACAACTAGGAAGGTAATTATAAATTACAAATATAAAATATTTATATATTCTATTCATTTTTTATTCCTAATTTTCGCACATAAACAAAATTTAATGATTACTTTATAATCCACCAATACAGTAAGACAATTAAACATAAGTTAATCTCAAGAAGTTCACAAATCGATTCTAAAAAACTTCCAGAGTTCCCGAATGTTTTCAATATTATATTTCCTACCGGAATTTCAGTTTATATGGTTAATATAAATTATATTTTTCTATAGCTTTCAAAATGTAATGCAAATTGATATTTAAATATATAGAAATTAATTTATGTATTGATTTAATTGCCAATGTGGTAGCTTAAATCTTAAATATTGAATTCGATCAATTGAAGTATAAATTCAGCATCTTTTAAAGGCAAATTATTAATCAAATACTATATATGTTTTAATTAAAATAAATAAATACACAAATATAGTGTATTATTTTGTAATTTAAATATATAAATTCAGTTATGTATAAAGATTATATTCAAATATTTTAAAGAATAGTATAATTAATAGTTCATATAATAATTATTAACGACATAATATATACAAGTATTTACTTTTAATAAAATTATACAGGTTAATGAACTGGTGATCACATATAGAAATAACTGCCAAAGTATGTTGGATACTCTAATAAAGAGGAAATGTTCTGAGGTTTAAAAATTAATATAAGACATTTATATAATTAATCGTAGTGATTTAATTTATTAATCGCAATGAATATCATAAATGATAAAATATTAATCTCATTAATTAGATAATATATATAATATAAATAATTATCTGACATTTCAGTTAAAATCATGCCTGGAATTTACAAGTAGTTGTTTAAAGAACGATATATATGGGATGTTAGATAGCTCTTGCATTGTGAATCTACTTGAAACCTGTGATAATATCACTTACGACACATTTCTATCAGTTCTAGTACCAAATTGTAAAAAAGATATCGATACCAGGTTAATATAAGCTATTGCTGAGATATTATATATACTCGGTTTTATTTTTATTGTTTTATATTTATAAAAATATGTTATTATATAAATATGATCAAATTACACTCGGATTAGATTATCTAGACACTTGTATATTTATTTTTATTTGATTATATTTATATATAATATCATTCACAATTTTAAATCTTTGTATGAGTTATAGAATAAATAAAAATATTATAAATATATACTAAATATAATTAGTTATATGATTATATATATTTGTATAAATTAGCTTAGCCAAAAAGTGACTAACACAATCTAAAACACAAGTATTAATTAATTAATATTATATTTCTTATAAATGTGAAATGTGTCTTATGATTAATATATATTATTACATATTATGATTAATGTTTATAATTATAAAATTAAGAAAATACAAGTTGTTCCATTATTAATAATAGATGAATACTTACCGGTATAACATATTAATTAATAATTTCAATTTTAGATATGATAATTATATATAATTAAAAATATATAATTATTAAATATGAAAATATTATAAATATTAAATTAATTATTTTTGTAATATGTTAAACTATTATTAATATCTTTAACCTGGTAAATAGTAATATTATTTAAATAATGCGAATTAGATTGAAGCAAGTAATTTCAGATGTTATAAATTATTTTGTAAATTGGGTGGAAGTTGCTTTCTTCGAATTACCTGAGGCTATGTACAATATGAAATTAAAATGTTAGTACATATTAATTATAAATTAAATGATATACATTCATATTTTCTATTAAGTAACTATACTATAGATCTGAAGTTTAGATTACATTACATATATTTAAATGTAAATTTTATTAAGTATATAATATATATATGTTGATTTAAATGTAATGTGTAGTTATATCTAAGTTATATATTAAGTTATATTAACTAATTAAACATATATCCTATTGTTGTATTAATACCATACTTAATATTAATTATTAGCTGCAAGAGAATTTACGACAATCCTGCTACAACGCGTTTCAACAAATAACTATTTTACTTCGAGTAAGCTTAATCTTCCTATGAATGAAGAAGTAAGTCAGACGATGTACTACGAACATGAGAAGATAAAATTACCTTCCAAATTCACAGCAAATCAGATTATAGATAGTTAGTAATCAGTATTTATTAACACATGTATTATATGTAACTAGTATATTATATATATATATATTGTATAATAAATAAAATATATTAATATACAAATTTATTTTTTAGTATTTTCTTATGTATATCGGTCAATTATTATTTTTGATAGATTTATAATTTGTTAGTTTTTATGCCAATTACGTATTCATTTATATCGAGTATGTATTATTAATGACGGATTATATTAGCATAGTAGTATAAAATTAATATATATGTCAAAATAAATATTTAATTATAGTTTATATACAGTAATTTACATTTTTACTGTTATTGTATTTTATATTTTCTATATGATATGTTTTATATAAATAATATAATATAATTTTATTTATTTAATTTTAATTAATATATTTCAAATTAAATGTAAAAAATATTAATTTTAAAAATTCTTATTCTTAAATATTATTAAATATAGAATCAGAATCATTTACAAGCGAGTTTATAACATCCAATGTAAATAATATGATGGCGCCACTTATCAAAAATGGTTTTTAATGATTTTATTTTTATTCTATATAATAGTTATGTAAATTTAACTAATTTAGTTATATAAATATGTATCACTATCAGTAAATATATATATATATATATATATATATATATATATATATATATTATAAAAAACTATTTATATTGATTAAATGTAAACTAAATTTTAAAAGATATCGAATATTATAATATTATAATATTAAATTTAGATAATATTAACTGCGATTACGAAAACAATTCTTCTTATTCAAGTAGAAATATTTCTCCTTACGATTCCGGGTTAGTTATTATTTTTTAAATATAATTATAATATATATAATAAAACTATAACAATTTAATATGTTGTAGAAATTCGAGTTCTGGAAGTTTTCAAGAATATGAAAAGACTTTTTATACTAATCAGGTAAATAAAGATTTTGTATTTAGATTATTACCTAAATAAAAAATATATTATAATATTTATTATTATAATTAAAGTAATCTCGTGTGCAATTTATAGATTATCAATTAAACCGTTAAATAAGAGCTTTATTTTCATAATTAAATATTGTATATATATATATATATATATATATATATATGCATGAATGTATGTGTGTGTGTGAATGTGAGTAGGTATATGCGGGTGGGGCTGGTTGTGTATAGTTCATTCATAATAATTTATTATTTATTTTTATAAGTTTATTAATAATCTAAACATAAATAGCAAATGTGTAATAACTACAATCAAAGCCAACCGATCGTTGATGGGTTAGTTTGATATTTTATAATAATGTTATAAAAGCCCATGTATTATATATATGATATCATTAATTTACATTTATATTATTAATTAACATATTCTATTCATTTTAGGTATATCGACCTACTAGAGTCGCCCAATAAATTCGTATTCGACAATAATAACTTTCAGTTCTATCAAACGACTGGCTAGATTATGGAATCATCCAAGAAAACAGTAGACATTATGCACTTCTGCTTTTATTTCCAACAACAATTTAGAATCTAATACCACTTGATGAACACTAATATAATGCTACTAATATATTCAACTGGTACTTCAGTAAACCAACGAATGAGTTTTTGTTGAAATCTCAAGGATATTGTATATTCCTATAATATCTAATATACTATTAATATGTTTATGCATACTATATAATATAGTATATTATTTTATAATGATTTAATAGTGATTTACAAAATAATTTTATAATTTATTTATAAATATGTATCCATTTGTACTAACTAATATTATATTTGTTTATATATTACTGATATATTACATATAGGAGTATTATTTACCTATATATTTATAATATATATATATATATATATATATATATATATATATATATATATATATATGTTATGTAAATAAAGAAATTAAAATTAGATTGTATTTTACGTGTACTTAATTATTTATATATATCAAAATCAATAGTAAGTTTTTTATAAATACTATTTATATACTATATATAAATAGCAACTATATTTGCTTTATAATGATTTATTTAATTAAATATATTCCTTGGAATAATTCGTTAGTTTTAAAATAGTATACAAAATGATACTCTCTATATTAATATTATTTTTTAATTCATATATAAATTAATACCAGGTGCTGTTTTAATAATAACATATTTAGTTTTCACAATGCTAATAATTATATAGACGAATTAATTCAAATGAGTAAAAATACTATATCAATAAAATGTGAAATGAACTAATGAATAAATATATTCTAATCTAAATTAGAGATCTAATGAAATATAATAATAGTTAATTAGTTAAATACATAATGGTTTAATAATAGTTAACTTAAACTAAAAAAGAAAAATAATCTTTTAAATGATTTCATTTCCAATATTCATACTAGCTGATATAATTAAAAATAATAATGAATATATTAAGATTATTCAAGAAACTTATCTTTTGTGGTATTATAAACAAAAACAATAATAATATACATCTAATCATAAAAAATATAATCAAGAAAACACTAAAACAAAACAATAAATAATATTAATTCCAAAACAATAGTATCATAGAAAATGATTTTAAAATGATAAATCAGAATTCATAAATATAAATAATTATAAAATTATAAACGATGAATGATTTATAATTTAACATTGTTTGAATTTATATTTTATACTTATTTCGTATTGTCTTATTAAGTGTTACTCTGAAGAATTATAGTTGGTAAATATATTCGATTATATAATATAATAAAAATATTTCTTGAGATATTATATAACTTATATCGTATAATAATATACTATATTTTATGAAACCTATATAATATAATAAAATGTTAAAACTAGTTAATAATATAATGATAATGTTGGTTATTAATATTATACGTAACAAAATAATCTATATAGATTGAATAATAATATAATATATATATAATATATATTTATATTATTTTCTGCAGATATTATTACAAAATATTATTTATACACGAATAATAATATATAAAGTTAATACATTATCATGTATTAATTGTTTATATTCCAAGTAAAGAGGAATTGTAGTAATATACACAATTTGAAAAGGTAGAATTGTTTATATTAATGTAGAAAAACTACTACAATAATATGAACATCAGATGTTTTATTAAAGCTATAGAATGTATTAATACTTGGTTAATATCATCATTTAACAGTATTTCAAAGATTGCTAATATATCTGGACTATGGTCATATAATGCATACATATTTCCATATTTCAATATATATATATATATATATATATATATATATATATATATATATACATATAATTTATTATTTATTTTAAATTTATTATTTTTTTTAAATTTTAAATTAATTAATTATTATTTTGACAAACTGATATCTATTACTAAGATGTAAAGTTAATAATTTTATAAATTGCTGAATCATAGTTTAATATATTAATAATAATTCATAACAAAAGTAAAAAATATACACTTGCAGTTTATACATATTTGCAGTTTATACCTTAACAGTGGTCTATAATTATTTATTAATTATCTGCAAGCTTCTGAGGTTTATTTATCATATAAAAAATATACAGAATATATTGTATTATGGTTACGGTTCGTCATACTGATTATTTATAATGAGCTAGTATATTTTTCTAATTATTCTATATTATAATTAATTAATAAGACATTGAGTTTATTGAAAAAATACTTATACATACTAGTATGACATGGTTATTTGATTAAAGTTTAAAAAATTAACAATACATTAATTTACGATAAAATAACTATAATCAATATATTAAAAATATATATTAGGACATATTGTAAACTATCATGTTATAAAATAATATATTTATATGTTATGGATAGGAAGTTAATCAATCAATATAGATGCGATACAAATATGAAGGTAAAATGAAAGTACTTACGAGTTGTTAGCTATTTATATGTAGTCTTGCTGGCTGAATTCAGGGATCACAATAACAAAATTCAATAACGAGATTTTATTAATATTTATTAATAAACAAATGCTCGCAAGGGAAATGGAACTATTCTCATAAAGACTTCACAGTTTTATATGTATTCTAGATATTATTGAAGTGTAGACCTTATCAACAACACACACTATTATACTAATCACAGTCGAGGTCAGATATATATACAATTAATTATTACACATTTATATGGCAAAACATTTATTATATTTATAAGAACATTGACATTCAATAATCCATTTTATATGGTTACATAAATATACATTTAATCATTGTTTTATTGAATTAAATAATCAATTAAATACATTTATTAAAAAATTCTATTAATTTATTAATATCTTGCATAATTTGTAGTTGTAGCACGTTTGTTATAATATAGGCTTATTTATATCTATTACTCTTTTATAAATTATTATTTTATAAAGGTGTTCAAATTTAAAAATTTTCTAATGTTAATTTAATATATATTATATAATATTATGTTTAATATGTATGCTTGATATTTTGTAAGATTTTATTAGCTACCTTTATCTAGTTATATCATTATTTATTTATAATGGACACTTTTAAAATATATAACTTATATAAATTATATTTTAAGTATTAAATTATTAATATAATATTAATTTGTTTGTAGTATTCCGAATGTAAAAACGAATACAAATCTTTAGTTGAGTATAATCAAAATTATAATTCTGGAATATAGCTCTATATTTTATTTATAAATGTATGTACATATTATTAAATTATATTTGTATATTAATTATAATTATTATATATTATTTATATATGTATTTACATATTAATAAAATTATACTTGTATACTTCTTATAAGTATTATTAATTAATTAATAATTATTATAATGATTAATAAAAAGTTATTTTATATATAAATAATTGAACAACTATTTTAAGTAATTTAACATGAACTTTACTTTTTTCGTTAATATAAGATACATAGTGTGTTGTAATCCAGGTGATATACATTAACATTATTGAACATTATAATGTTTAAAATATATGTGTATAATATGTTTAGTTACATTTTAGTTGAATATATTATAAGAATAATTTATCTTTTTCGAATACCTCCATAAATGATTGATACATAACACTACATTCTCTGTATATTCTTTAAATATATATATATATATATATATATATATATATATAGAGAGAGAGAGAGAGAGAGAGAGAGAGAGAGAGAAAGTCAATATTTAGGATATCATATCATTCTTGTTACTGAAATTTATATTAATAATATACATTTATTTAATTTGATTAAATTTAAAATGAATTAATATTATTCATAATATTATTAAATCAAATATTGAAAATATATATTCTTATTAAGTATATAAATGATATAGATAATATGAAAACAAGATGTATTGTCTTATATAATTAAATTACAAATTTTGATTTTATTTATTATTATCAACTTTGTTAGTATAAATATACATTTCTAGAAAAAATGTATTTCTATTAATATCTATAATATTAAATCAATCGTAGTATTTCCTGAAATTGAAAGGTTATATTCAGTATAATTATAATTACTAATATAAATACTAGCTAACCGTGGTTAGTTTACCTTGATCTGAGTTTGATGGTGTATGTAATGTTGTTATTAATAATAAATATATATATATATATATATATATATATATATATATATATATACAATTAATTATATAGAGTATTTAAAATAATTTCATATAAATTCTTATAAATTGGTATATATTACTATATGTAAATATGTACTATATATTATATAATATATTTAATATAACTACATATATATATCATAATTTATTTAAATATAATATATGGTAAGTATAAAATAATTAGACATTTGTATAACATTTTCTAAATAGTCACAACTTGGAAGGTAATATATAAGTAAATTTCTAAATTCTATTCATTTTGCATATAGTAAGATTATTACATAAACTAAATGTATTGATTATTTTCTAATTATTCAATATATCGAGATAATTAAACTTAAGTATATGATATTATTTATATTTTTAAATCTTTAAAAACTTAAGCGACATAGGATACATAAATAGTTTATAATATATATAATATATTTATATTATATTTAATAAAAACTATAAAAATATCATATGTTTTAGATGTTTTTAGATATTCGAGTTATGTAAATTTTTGAGATAATGAAGGACTTATATACTAATCAAATAAATACAGTTTTTATTTAGATTATTACTTATATATATATATATATATATATATATATATATATTTGTGTGCGTGTATATGTGTATGTGTGTGTATGTAGATGTGAATTATTCATATATTTAGATATATTTAGATTATTAAAAATATTAACATAGTAGAATATGAGTAATAACTACAACCAAAATCATCCTATCGTTGATAGGTTAGTTTAATCGTTAATATCGATTTACTATTCGATACATCTTATATACCTGTATAACCCTCAATGAACTAATATAGGTAACAAATCACTTTTTATACGGTACTTATATTAGCGAGCCCATATATATATTTACTGAGAATTCCCAGTGATTTATAGTATATTTAAATTTATTAAATTTAACATAATAATGTTTACGATATTTTATAAATATCTACTTTGATATACTAATCAATGAATAGTAATCATATTATTATATAATATTAAATATATTACATCAGATTATTAATAATCTGTATATTTAGTACATACATACAATATATATGCATGCGAATGTTTGCTAACATATTTACATATGCAAGGTATATAGTACTATGGGAATATATAGATATATGGATTGATTCAATAGAATATACCAATATAAATTATGTTATGTTACATCTTAAATTATTTATTTAGTATCGATTCGATAAAAAACAAACAATATATATGTTTGATTGTTTAGAATGTCACATGATGACCGGTATCGTGGATCATATGACTTTGTCTAGAATACATTTTGTATCATTATTTGTAATGGTATTGATATAATCATTATTTAAATATATCAATAATGTCTAAAACATCATATGTATAATTCAATTTAGATAAAGTTCGGTTATTTTATTTTATATACTTTATCTAGTGTGGCATTTTTCAATTAATATGTAAAGTAAATCATAATTTTTTTTATATCTATGATATCTAACTTTTTTTTGTAGGATTTTTTATTGATAATTGATAATTAAAAATATGTTTATTTGCTACTAATTATAATTATTTGATTTAAATTTAATTGTAAGACATTATTTTACTTCTCATATATTATTTGTAAAATTCAATATTAAATTGTAGAAATATATATAGCTATATAAATACTATATTATATGAAAGTATATCAACACGCATGCAAACATTCATGATATATATTAAAATTAAAATAGTCGAAATAAATAATCATTACTATATATTATATCAAGTCTAATTATTAGTAATGCAATATAATCGAACTTTAGAACTAGTGCAGTTTATACATTAAGCATTACGTTATAATTATTCATTAATTATATATGAGCTACTGAAACTTAATTCTCACTACAAAAATATACAGAATATATTTAATTTTGATTATGATTCATAACACTTTTTATTTATAATTAAGGTAATAGCTAGATTGTTTTTCTAATTATTAATATATAGAATTAATAGGATATAAATTTGTTTAATTTCATTAATTATTTCAAGGATAATTATTTCAAATAATTACTAATATGTCATGTGATTTTATAAAAGCATAGACATTAAATAGTACTACATTAATTTATGATACAATACATATTCAACATATCTCATATTAAAATTATATATTAAGTAATGTTGAGAAATTGCATCGTATAAATAATATACATATGTGTAACGGTTCTTCAGTCAATTAAATTAATGTAATACTGAAGTTATAAACTGAAGTTATAGTATTTATAGTATATTTAAATAATACAAACTAATAAATAATAAATTGAATATAGTTATAAATATATATTTAAATTTATATATATATATATATATATATATATATATATATATATATATATATATATATATATATATATATATATATATATATGTGTGTGTGTGTGTGTGTGTGTGTGTGTGTGTGTGTGTGTGTGTGTGTATGTGTGTATGGATACATTTATGCTTTCTAATTGGACATTAATACATAACATTATTAATCTATCTTTTTAAATTTATAACTTTTAACATTTTAGCCAAGATTACATAATCTTTTATTAATATTTTTTTATATAAAGTTTTATGATATTACTAAATTTATATATAATATATGAAATATAAATTCTATTATGTAAAATAAGTATTTATGTCATTCACTTTTAACATACTAGTAATAATTATAATTAATAATACTTTTAATTGGTGTTTCCTTTGATTATATTATATTTTAATCTAATTATGATATTGACTAATCAGAAACACAAACTAACTATAACACTATTTATAAATAATTAATACGATGTACACTAATCATAATTAAATATATAATGTATAATTTTTGAAACTCGAAGTAAGATTTGATATTTCGCAGATAATTAATAAATAATGAGAGCAATATTTAAATATCTTCAATTAAGAAATGGTTAAGCTGCCTACGTATATTTAAATACCTATCAGTAATTCTGAAGTTCAATTAGATTGATGTAAAATTTCTTGTTTCATACTTTTCTTGAACAATTATTCTATCTTGGCTTACTAGCTCATAGTTTCTCAAATAAATACGAGAACACTTAATTTCTCTATGTACTTCGGTGCTATCCCCTTTCTAGAATTTTATATATATATTTAATAAATACTAATGAAATAACTTATTAATGGTAATTATAGTAATTATAATATGTTTAAGTTTCATTATATATTATATATAATAAGTGATATCAATATATATATATATAATATTATTTATAAAATACTTACTAATATTATATCACAATTAGATTGATGTAAAATTTCTTGTTTCATACTTTTCTTGAACAATTATTCTATCTTGGCTTACTAGCTCATAGTTT
>OZ038314.1:32062738-32107738 GCA_964035775.1 Osedax frankpressi
GAGGGAGATGGAGAGGGAGAGGGAGAGCATATTTTATTATGAAAATAAAGCTCTTATTAAAAGTTTAATTGATAATCTATAAATTGCACACGAGATTAGTTTAATTATTATAATAACTATTATAATATATTTTTTATTTAGTTAATAATCTAAATAAAAAAATCTTTATTTACCTGATTAGTATAAAAAGTCTTTTTCATATTCTTGAAAACTTCCAGAACTCGAATTTCTACAACATATTATATTGTTATAGTTTTATTATATATATTATAATTATATTTGAAAAATAATAACTAACCCGGAATCGTAAGGAGAAATATTTCTACTTGAATAAGAAGAATCGTTTTCGTAATCGCAGTTAATATTATCTAAATTTAATATTATAATATTATAATATCGTTATATTTTAAAATATAGTTTACATTTAATCAATATAAATAGTTTTTTCTTAATATATATATATATATATATATTTATTGATAGTGATACATATCTATATAACTAAATTAATTAAATTTACATACATATTATATAGAATAAAAATAAAATCATTAAAAACCATTTTTGATAAGTGGTACCATCATATTATTTACATTGGATGTTATACACTCGCTTGTAAATGATTCTGATTCTATATTTAATAATATTTAAGAATAAGAATTTTTAAAATTTACTTGAAATATATAATTAATATTAAATAAATATAAGAAAATATTAAAAAATACATTTGTATATTAATATATTTTATTTATTATACAGTATATATATATAATATGCTAGTTACATATAATACATGTGTAATAAATACTTATTACTAACTATCTATAATCTGATTTTCTGTGAATTTGGAAGGTAAGTTTATCTTCTCATGTTCGTAGTACATCGTCTGACTTACTTCTTCATTCATAGGAAGATTAAGCTTACTCGAAGTAAAATAGTTATTTGTTGAAACGCGTTGCAGCAGCATTGTCGTAAATTCTCTTGCAGCTAATAATTAATATTAAGTATTGTATTAATACAACAATAGGATATATGTTTAATTAGTTAATGTAACTTAATATATAACTTAGATATAACTACACATTACATTTAAATCAACATATATATATTATATACTTAATAAAATATACATTTAAATATATGTAATGTAATCTAAACTTCAGATCTATAGTATAGTTACTTAGTAGAAAATATGAACGTATATCATTTAATTTATAATTAATATGTACTAACATTTTAATTTCATATTGTACATAGCCTCTGGTAATTCGAAGAAAGCAACTTCCACCCAATTTACGAAATAATTTATAACATCTGAAATTACTTGCTTCAATCTAATATGCATTATTTAAATGATTATTTCTATTTACCAGGTTAAAGAGATTAATAATAGTTTAACATATTAAAAAAATAATTAATTTAATATTTATAATATTGTCATATTTGATATTTAATAATTATATATAACTATCATATCTAAAATTTAAATTTTTAATTAATATGTTATACTGGTAAGAATTTACTTCTTGTTAATATTGGAACAACTTTTATTTTCTTAATTTTATAATTATAAATATTAATCATAATATTTAATTATATATATTAATCATAAGACACATTTCACATATGCCTTATAAGAAATATAATATTACTAGTTGGGTATATAATTTAAATAATGAATTAAAACTAATCCTATACAATATTTTAATTATCTATTAATAGATACATAATTAAAATTAGTTTAAATATTACTAGAGTTACATATATTCTTAATATTTGTTTAAAATTATTTTAATAATCTAATACTATCTTATAACATTAAGATTAAATTGTTACATTAAAACAATTATAAAGAACTAATTATTTATTTATTTAAAAAGAATTGATTCTAAATTAAAATAATATATATTACATTACATTATTAAATTAAATTAATTTGGTTTTGTTATATAAATAATGTATTATGACTATTTTTTATTACTAAGTACTAAATATATTATTGCATATTTTCTAATTCTAAAACATATAGATATACATTAACAGTTCACGTTGGCTAAATCTCACATATAAGTATATTTACAGATCAGATACGTTTAAATAAGCACAATACTATACCTCCGATATCGTTCAGTAATAGACCAAATATAATTAATTTCTTATAAATATATCCGATAAGTATATTATCTATTTATATATTTCATACATTTATATATTCTGTTAATATATATTAAATGATTAAATTACTATATATAAACAACTATACGTGACATAATTAATACTTGAGTTTTAGATTGTGTTAGTCTCTTTTGGTTAAGCTAATTTATACATATATATATATATATATATATATATATATATATATATAATCATATAAACTAATTATATTTAGTATATATTTATTTATTCTATAACTCATACAAAGATGTAAAATTGTGAATGATATTATATATAACTATAATGAAATAAAAATAAATATACAAGTGTCTAGATAATCTAATCCGAGTGTAATTTGATCATATTTATATAATAACATATTTTTATAAATATAAAACAATAAAAATAAAACCGAGTACATATAATATCTCAGCAATAGCTTATATTAACCTGGTATCGATATCTTTTTTACTATTTGGTACTAGAACTGATAGAAATGTGTCGTAAGTAATATTATCACAGGTTTCAAGTAGATTCACAATGCAAGAGCTATCTAACATCTCATATATATCGTTCTTTAAACAACTACTTGTAAATTCCAGGCATGATTTTAACTGAAATGTCAGATAATTATTTATATTATATATATTATCTAATTAATGAGATTAATATTTTATCATTTATGATATTCATTGCGATTAATAAATTAAATCACTACGATTAATTATATAAATGTCTTATATTAATTTTTAAACCTCAGAACATTTCCTCTTTATTAAAGTATCCAACATACTTTGGCAGTTATTTCTATATGTGATCACCAGTTCATTAACCTGTATAATTTTATTAAAAGTAAATACTTGTATATATTATGTCGTTAATAATTATTATCTGAACTATTAACTATACTATTCTTTAAAATATTTGAATATAATCTTTATACATATCTGAATTTATATATTTAAATTACAAAATAATATACTATATTTGTGTATTTATTTATTTTAATTAAAAAATATATAGTATTTGATTAATAATTTGCCTTTAAAAGATGCTGAATAATACTTCAATTATATATATAATTTAAAATGTATTTGATTAATTCTGATCGAATTCTTTAAGATTTAAGCCACCACATTGGCAATTAAATCAACACATAAGTTAATTTATATATATTTAAATATCAATTTGCATTACATTTTGAAAGCTATAGCTAAATATAATTTATATTAACCATATAAACTGAAATTCCGGTAGGAAATATAATATTGAAAACATTCGGGAACTCTGGAAGTTTTTTAGAATCGATTTGTGAATTTCTTGAGATTAACTTATGTTTAATTGTCTTACTGTATTGGTAGATTATAAAGTAATCATTAAATTTTGTTTATGTGCGAAAATTACGATATAAAAAATGAATAGAATATATAAATATTTTATATTTGTAATTTATAATTACCTTCCAAGTTGTGAATATTTTGAGAATTTTTTACAAAAATAAGGTGAATCATCTTTTGTTCCGATACCATAATAATGATATTTAGATTGACCACGAATACCTAATCTCCTTGTAGTTAACTTTGGAAATTGTTTGCGTATTATCTGTAAATATATTATATTATTAATCAATTAAATTAAATGTATTTTAATATTATATATACTATATGAACTATGTAAGTGAAATATAATTTTTAAAATAACGATTTTTTAATATATAATAATAACAATAATAGTTACCTTTCCAAAGCTTGCAGTATTAATCGCAAGCGATCTGTTCAGAAAACAATGATCCACGTAACTCATATAAAGTGTATTTTTGGGAATACTAACTCCAGTTGCATTTTCATAATGTTTATCCAGCCTTTAATTCAAAATATTCATTTTAAGATATATATATCACTATCAATATTAATAAATTAATGTAATTTTCATAAACATTAATTGGATATAGATATATTGATGAATGGATGCGTTTTGTTATCTATAATCATAGTCCAGCTACATTAGCAAAAACATAAATATGTCTTGCTGGTAAAACTTTATAAATCAATTACATTTTAATTTTAAGTTATATATAGAATTTTTATAACTTTATATTACATCTATAGCTGTTTTAAAAACATCGATTTACAATAATCAATTTCTATAATTAACCAAATTGTATTTTAATAGTATGCATATATCGATGAAAAATTGTTGTACTACATTGATGCTTTAAATAGATTATTTAGACTAACCATTTCATAATTAATTTTGCTGAATAAGGCAGATTTATATGCTCATTGTTAATCTTGTCCTGTATAAAGTAATACAATAATAATAATTTAATTATATTAATAATTAGTCTTGTGTAACGAAAAGTTTGATTATTTTAGATAAAATAGTTTTATTATATTTATACATTTTAAGTAGGATTCATCATCGTATAACAAATTAATATTCACTTTATATATATTATATGATAAAATACAATACTCTATCTAATATAATACGTACATAAGACGATATTTAATTTCAATATAATATACGATGAAGTTTATAGCATGCTTTCTTTTGCTATATTTATTATTTTAATTCAATTTATAAAATGTAATTCTATATTATCTATTACATTTACATATATATGATATATAAATATTAGTAGAATAATATTATGTAAATTTAACCAGATAATTAACATTTTTTTACATACTTTTGATATATTCGAAATGTATTGTTTTTAATTATAAAATATACCGTGATATGTATATTTATATTTATTTAATATTCCTGATACTTTTTATATTCATTATATTAATATTTACCGAGTGACGCTAAAATTATTGACGCAAAAATGGAATATTATTAACACTATTTATATATTTATTTGTATTATTATAATTTCTTAATAATTTATGATATAATAATTTAATTATACATTAATATCAGATTTAAAAATGATAACGATTAAATATAACTATGCTATGATATGTTATCCTAATAATTAATTTAATAATTTTGATCTGATATAAAATGTTATATACTTTATTTATAATAGTTTATATTTACTATCTATGTAGAATAGTATACGATTCATATAATATTACACTGATTAATACACACACCGACACACATACATATATATAATTGTATATATATGATATGATTATTTAAAATTATTATTTAGCGTAAATTCAAATAATATTTATATTAATTATAAATATTACATATTTATAATTTTATTAAATAATATAATCTCAATTTAATCAACATTATAAATAATGGAATACTAATAATAGTTAGGATATTAATTCTATTTCTTTAAATTTATAGTATTACAATAAATAATAAAATTAATATATTATTATAATACACACACACGTATATATATATATATATATATATATATATATATATATATATATATATATATGTATCGATACATAAATATATAATATCTCATATAAATAGAAAGTACCTAACCATTTCTAATATTGATTCAAATAACGAACTTTAACGACAATAGAAAGATATCTAAATGCATCATAACTTAAATAATTTTAGTTTTATAATCAATTTTCCAGTTAGTGGGCGTATCTATATAATAATAGGAAATACATTTAATTTATTTCGCATATAACATTATCTAAGCTTGTATTATATGTTATTTTCTTTTACTTGTAATTCTTCTGATGATCTATCACATGATATCATTATTACATATATATTTTAATGATATATATATATATATATATATATATATATATATATATATATATATATATATATATATATGATTTTGTATATTGTATGATATTAGTAATATTAGCATCATTACATATATATTAGTATTATATATAATGCATAATGCATATGTTAGTATATTAGTTTATTAATATAAATTATATAAAAATGAGTAATTAGATATAGTAATAATCTTGCTCTGCAAATGTGTAATGTGTATTTTAACTTTCAATAACAATTATTATTGAAATAAAATATCCAATCGTGTTATATATATAATACATTTATATTATTTTAATTTTACATTTTACAAATTCAAATTGTGTTAATACGAAAATATATTCAATGCAGAAATAATCAGTGAATATATATAATATTTACATCATCAACTAAACCCATCATCCAATTCAGATCCAAGTTATGTAACCTTGGTCAGCGAGTAGAATATTAATAACTATAGTTACAATATATGTGACTATTCAATTTCAGAGAAATACTAAAAAATTAAGTATATAAACAATATACATATGAACTCTTGCTAGAAACGCACTTTTTCTAGAACTTTATATTTCGTACTAATAAAATTGATCCTTGTAAATAAAATCGAAATATTGAAATTTAATTATATGATTTATAATATTATAATATCGTATACTAAATATATATTTCATATTTATAATCAAATAATACATCTTCTTTGTTATATTATGTAATGTATTTTGTTTGGCGGATTATAATTTTTTGATGATATGTTAACCAATATAATAAAATATATTTTTAGGAATATATATGTTATGGTAAATTATATTCAATTTGTAATAACGACTATTTGTTATCTTGGTTTAGTTTCACTATATTTGTGCAGAGTTTTACGAATACAACTTAACAAATCCGTCGTTTTAATTTCAACTATTTTATGGTATTATTTATAAATATATATTTTATAAATATAACTTAATATTCTATAATACTAATTTCTTAATTAAGACTATTATATAATAGTATCCTTATTGTATATTTAGAAATATAAATTCATGATATTTGTATGTTATTTTACAATATTTCCTAATATATATTTATAATATTATAATAATATATAATATTTTTAATTTGTTGATTATAATTATTTTATCGTAAATTAATGTATTAATCTAAAAAAATTGATTTTGATCAAATATTAAATGTATAATTAATATTTAAAAATATATCATTTATTTTTAATTTATGTATTATTATTTACTTTAACAAACTGATATCTATTAATAAGGAATACTGTTTATAATTTCGTAAATTTATGAATCATAATTTAATATATTAATTAATAATATAATAATAATTACTAATAAAAAGTATCAAATATACATTCTAGTTTAGAAATAATGTGTTCTATCAAGTGAGTTTGGTGTTATATATTAAATTCTTATTTAATATTAACATATGTTTAAATAATATAATTATTAAAATTATATTATTATTAAGACTAGTATATTATAGGATCATATTGTATATTTAGAAATATAAATACATGGTAGTATATTAATTCACGTGTACGATTGTGAGATATCGTGGTTAACAACTAAACTAACAATTTATGTATACTACAATGTATACATACAATGTATACAATGTATACTTAAATCTAACTTAACTAAAAAATTAACCCTACTATTTATTATCATAGGATATAATCATAATAATATAGTTAATATATTCTTTATATAAAACTTTAAGTGAACAATCAAATAATAGGATGATATTATTTATTAGTTGAACGAGTTGTATTAATTATTATAATGTAATCATTATAATTGCAAACTATGGTATTGATATTGTATACAAATTAATTAACATATATTTTACAAAATAATATACTTATTTTTCAATATAAATTTCTATATATATATTATATATTCTCAACATACTTAAATTTGTTAAAATTGGAATATTAAAAATATTTCACCTTAAAAATATATGTTTATTTGCATATATTATTATATATAAATATAAAGATATATATCATATAATATATTTTGTATAACTACATTGATACTTATAATTTATTTAAATATAATAAGTTCGTATTACATGATAGATATATAGTAATTCGTCAGTCCTCCATCATAAATATACTTTGGTATGCCACTATTTTATAGTATGACAATAAATAATATTATAAAATATTATAAATAGCTAAACACTTATAAGTATATATGCATGCATAATGATAGATACGAATCTTCATTATTACACTGCTATTTGCATTGCATCTATAGTGATTGATTAAGCTATATATGCTATATACATATATGCTTCTAAGTTATAACATATATATATATATATTATTTTATAACATAATATTTTACAATATTTCCTAATATTTCCTAATATAAATTTTTAATATGTTAATTATTTTATCGTAAATTAATGTATTATTCTAAAAATTTAGATTTTAATCAACCATTCAATTTATAATTTAAATTGAAAATATATATAACATTAAATTATCCAGTATCAAATATAAATAAATAATAAATAAATTGTTAATATCTATATTAAATTTAATATTTATTTTAAATTAATTATTTATTTATTTTTTTTTAATTTATTAATTATTATTTATTTTAACAAACTGATATCTATTACTAAGGTGTAATGTTAAAAATTTCATAAATTTATGAATAATAATTTAATATATTAATAATAATTAACAATACAAGTTCAGAAATAATGTGTTCTATCAACACATATATATATAATATTTTATAATATAATATTTTACAATATTTCCTAATATATATTTTTAATATGTTTATTATAATTATTTTATCGTAAAGTAATGTATTATTCTAAAAAATGTAGATTTTAATCAAATCTTAAATTTATTATTAATATTAAAAATATATATCATATTAAATTATCCAGTATCAAATATAAATAAATAATATAGAATAAATCATAAATAAATTGTTAATATCTATATTCATTTTAATATTTATTTTAAATTAATTATTTATTTATTTATTTATTTTTTTTTTTTTTAATTATTATTTATTTTAACAAACTGATATATTACTAAAGTATAATGTTAACAATTTCAAATTTATAAATACAAATACAATACAATACAAATTATCAAATATATATTCTAGTTCAGAAATAATGTGTTCTATCAAGTAATTTAGGTGTTATATATGAAATTCTTATTTAATATTAACATACGTTTAAATAATATAATTATTTAATAGAATTATATAGGCAATTTAAATCATAATGATTTATATATTATTCAATAAATTATTATATATAACTTTTAATGCTTAATATGTTATATCAATTTAATTGATTTTAATCTTAATATTTAGTTATTAATTCTCATATTTTATTTGTAAAATACTAATGTAATATATTTTCCCAATTTGTATAAATATTATATCATTTGATATTGTATTAACATGCATATAAACGTTCAATATATTTATTGAAATTAAAACAGTTGAATCACTTCTGTTACTTAATTATCGCATCAAAAATATACAGAATATATTTCATTATGGTTACGGTTCGTCATACTGATTATTTATAAAGAACGAGAGAGCCAGTTTATTTTTCATATTATTCTATATATATTATGGATTAACAAGACGTAGATTTTAAAATAAAAACAAATAAATTATTTTTATATAATTACTAGCATGTAATGGCAATTTGATTAAAATCTTATTTTTTAAAAATAATCATTAATTTACGATAAAATACTTATAATTAACATATTAAAAATATATTTTAGGAAATAATGTATAATATCATACTATAAAATAATATACTTATATGTTATAGATAGGAAGTTAATCAATCAATATAGCAATACGAAAAGAAGGGTAATAATGAAGATGCGTAACTATCTTTAGGCATGCATATATATTTATACATATTTAGCTATAATAGTTTATAATATTATTTATTTTCATATTATAAAATTGTAACATAACAATACGTATTTATATATAGTCTGTAATATGGTACTACGTATTTATTTTGTAATTATCAAGGTAATTATATATAATATATTATATAATATATAGCTTTATATTTATATATAATAATATATGCAAATGAAAATATATTATTTTGAATATTTCAATTTTAACAAATTTAAATACGTAAAGAATAGATAATATATTGAAAAATAAGTATAGTATTTTATAAAATATATGTTAACTAATTATTATATATTTATATATCAATACCATGGTTTTTCAATTATAATAATATCATTATCATAATGAATACAACTCATTCAACTAATAAATAATAGCATCCTATTATTTGATTGTGCATTTAAAGTTTTATATAGAGAGTATATTAATGATATTATTATAATTATATCCTAAGCATAGTTAATTTTTAGTTAAGTTAAGCTAGATTTAAGTAACTTTGTAGTATACATAAATCGTTATTTCAGTTGTTCACCGCGATATCTCAATAGTTCATATCTATCGTACAATGAATTAATATATTATCTTGTATTTATATTTCTAAATATACAATATGATCCTATAATATAATAGTCTTAATTAAGAAATTAGTATTATAGAATATTAAGTTATAATTCTATTTATAAAATATATATTTATAAATAATACCATGAAATAGATGAAATTAAAACGACGAATTAATTAAGTTGTATTTGTAATAACTCTACACAAAAAAAAAGATGAAACTAAACCTAGATAATAAATATTCGTTATTATAAATTGATTATAATTTATAAGAACATATATATTCTTTAAAATATTAATTTAACTATATTGTTTAATACATCAGATAATAAATACAGATATTATAATACATCAGATAATATAACAAATAAGATTTAATTTTATTATATATTATTTTATTTTATATATTTTATTATAAATAGAAAATATATATTTAGTATTCGATATTATAATATAATAAATCATATAATTAAATTTCAATATTTAGATTTTATTTACAAAGATCAATTTTATTAGTACGAAATATAAATTTCGAGAAAAAGTGCATTCCTATCAAGAGTTCATATGCATCTTATTTATATATTTAATTTTTTAGTATTTCTCTGAAATAGAAGAGTCATATATATTGTTACTATAGTTACTAATATACTACTCGCTGACCAAGTTTACATAACCTGGATCTGAATTGGATGATGCGTGTAGTGATGATATAAATATTACATATATTCACTGATTATTTCTACATTGAATATATTTTCGGATTAAAAATATGTTATTATTATAAATACAATATATACGTTATTATAATTATTGACATAAATATATCAACTATTCATAACCTAGCTTTGTAGGAAATATCATATTATATTTAATATTACATTGTATATTATAATTACACACGATAAAATAAATAACTCGATGTCACCCAACAAAATGTATAAACTAAAAATGAGAAAATAAAAAAAATTACTTAAAGAACCCGGGTATATTATATAATATTATATAAATACGATTTAATATATAAATTAATATGTATTATTTAAATTTTCATTTATATTTATCGATATTTATTTATTATATTATATTAATATATATATATATATATATATATATATATATATATATATAAACTAAAACCTAGTATTATAATATTATAATTAAATGTTTAAATCTCGAAATAAACCCAACTGAATTATAATACACTATATCATCATATTGTAACCCTAACATTAACCCTTAATGTATTATAATACTATATTTATTATTATTATTAGATTACATCTTTATATTATATTAAACATTACAATAATATTATTTTATAATGTTATATCAAGATACATCCATATAATAATATCCAAATGCAAAACTATGATATATTTTCTACACACAAATTAAAGTTTATGTTAAATTATTTTAAAAGAATTGTTTAATTATTTATTATAATCAAACAAAAAATGTGTTATAAATTATTATATTACTTATTAATTAATTAATAAAATATATAATTAATATAAAAATATTATTTTAGTATTATATAAATTAATTTATAAATAAAATATAGAATGATATTCTGGTATTCTTATTTTATTATATTCAACTACAGATTTATATTCTTTTTTTACCTTCTGAATATATAACTACAAATTAACTAATCTTATATTAATAATTTCATACTTAAAATAGAACTTATATAAGTTATATATTAAACAATTATTCATTATGAATAAATAATAATATAATTAGATAAAGGTAGCTAATCACATATTAATAAATATCCAGTATAAATGTACTTATATATTAAATATATATTGAAAAATGATAAATTTATAAGTCTAAAAGAGTTATAGGTATAAAAGCGTATACATGTCAAGATCTTGACATGTATACGCTTCGATTCGATTCGATTCGAATGATTGTTGCAACTAAAAAGTATGCAATATATTAATTAATTAATTAATATGATTAATAATAAGATATTAATTTATAACATTATTTAATAATTTAATTTAATTAAAAATGATTTTCGAAATTAAATAGATCTATGATTAAATGTATGATTAAACACAATAATTACATAATATTGAGTATTAAGAATCATTAACAAATGGTAATTAGCTAGCCTACGAATGCAGATTGGTAGAATAATTAAATTATTAATGCCCTATAAAAATAGTTATAAAAGTAATTATTATAATAATTATTGTTATATTTAGTATCCATTTATTTTTTAATTATCATTTTCTATATTCATTTGAAATTATAATAATTAGTATTGTTATTAACTTATATATATAGGGTTTATAAGAAACGCAATTTAAAATATAATCAATTAATTATTATAATATACTTTCAATTTATTATATATTATTTTATAAATAAAATTTATTTATATTTTATACTGCATAATTTAGTATGATATATTTTAAAATATTAATTATAAATTTAATATTTGATTAAATTCAAATTTTTTTAGAATAATACATTAATAACATAATTATAATCAACAAATTAAAAATATTATAGATTATTATAATATTATCAAAAATATTATAAATATATATACTACCATGTATTTATATTTCTAAATATACAATAATATCCTATAATATAATAGTCTTAATTAAGAAATTAGTATTATAGAATATTTAAGTTATAATTCTATTTATAAAATATATATTTATAAATAATACCATAAAATAGTTGAAATTAAAAAGAAGGATTTATTAAGTTGTATTCGTAAAACTCTGCATAAATGTAGTGAAACTAAACCAATATAACAAATAGTCGTTATTACAAATTGAATATAATTTACAATAACATATATATTCTTAAAAATATATTTTGTTATATTGGTTAACATATCATCATACAGTTATAAGTCGCCAAACAAGATATAATAAAGAAGATGTATTATTTTATTATAAATAGGCAATATATATTTAGTATACGACATTATAATGTAATAAATCATATAATTAAATTTCAATATTTCGATTTTATTTTTAAGGATAAATTTTATTAGTACGAAATATAAATTTCTAGAAAAAGTGCATTTCTAGCAAGAGTTCATATGTATATTGTTTATATAGTATTTCTCTGAAATAGAATAGTCATATATATTGTAACTATAGTTAATAATATACTACTCGCTGACCAAGGTTACATAACCTGGATCTGAATTTGATGATGCGTTTAGTTGATGATATAAATATTATATATATTCACTGATTATTTCTGCATTGAATATATTTTCGGATTACAAATATGTTATTATTATAAATACAATATATATGAATGTTTATAAATTGACATATAGATACATATATCAACTATTCATAACTTAGCCTTATAGGAAATATCATATCATATTTAATATTACATTGTATATTGTAATTACATACGATAACATAAAGTACTCGATCGATACACAACAAAATGTAAAAATTAAAGATGAGGAAATACATGAATCACTTTAAAGAATCCCGGTATATTATTTAATATTATATAATTACGATTTAATATATAAATTTACATGTATTATTTAAATTCTCATTTATATTTTTCGATATTTATTTATTATATTATATTTATATATATATATATATATATATATATATATATATATAAACTATATAAAACCTGGCATTATAATTTTATAATTTACATAATAATGTTTAAATCTCGAAATAAACCCAACTGAATTTAAACACAATATATTAGCTTATTATAAACCTTATTATAACATTAACCATAAATATATTATAATGCTATATTTATTATAATTAGCAGATGACATTGTTATATTACATTACAAATTACAACAATATTATTTTATAATGTTGTATCAAGATGAACTTATATAATAATATACAAATGCAAAATATGATATATTTTCTAGAAAAAATTAGAGATCATGTTAAATTACTTAAAAAGTATTGTTTGATTATTTATATATAATCAAAAATAAAATCTGTTATTAATCATTATAGTAATTATTAATTAATTTACAAGACATATAATTAATATATAAATATCATTTTAGTAATAAAATTTATATATACAATATTCTGATATACTAATTTTGATTATACTAAACTACATATTTATATTCTTTTATACCTACGGAATATATGACTAAAAACTAACTAATCTTATATTAATAATGTAATAATTAAATATAATTTTTATATGTTATTGTCACCCAGATGATATAAAGCAATATTCACTAAATGATATCAAATGATGCTTTGTTAGGTGATTGAAATTTTTTTACGAAACTCGAAAAGAATTCTAAAAATAAATAAATAAATTGAATAAAAATATTTTTTTCTTATTTTGAAATATTACTTTTATTGTTTGTATTATTATTTGCTTTACAAAACGTTTTATTGCATGTTTTTTTCCGCGTGTTAACCCAAGTTTTGTGTAGACGTGTTAACCCATGTTTTATGTAAACTTGGTCAGCGAGTTGTATATCAGTAACTATAGTTACAATGTATATTAGTAACTATAGTTACAATAGTTATGATAATTCTATTTCAGAGAAATACTACAAATTAAGTTTATAAACAAAATACATATGAACTCTTGATAGAAATGCACTCTTTTTAGAAATTTAATTAAGTTATAATATATTATACTCAAATTATATTGGCTATTTATTATAACATAACAAATCTTGTATATTATATTAATATATTTGTCGGATTATATCTATATACTTCTATATTAATCAACATAAAATAGATATATTTTGAGTAATACACATTTTATTATAAATTCTAATACATTTATAAAGCTGACTATTTATCATATAGAATTTAGTTCCAAAGTACTTAACTAAACTCTACATTAACATAAGAAAAAATGTTGATCATATTATGTAATATATCACATCATGTAATATTATATTTATAGATCCGTTATGTAAAACTTTAAATAAACTACAGAATACTGATGGTGCTTATATCCGTTAAAAATTTATATTAATTTTATTAAATCGACAGTCCTTTATAATACTGACTCTATATAAAATACGATTATAATGACTGTCACTGTTTTATATTATGGAAATAATTACTTAAATAGATTGATATACTTTAATAAAATCATATTATGGAATATTTGAAATAATTATCCTTGAAATAATTAAATGGGTTTTTCTGTAAGTTCTTTAATCTCTTATTAATAAATTATGATATACAATAATTACGTTTATTATTATTAATCAGTTTTACGAACCGAAATCATAATTAATTATATTCAGTATATTTTTAAATGAGTACTTAATAGATCCTAGATAATTAATACATAATATGGAGTAAATTATTATGGTTCTATAATTTGATTATATTGCTCGACTTATAATTAGTATTACAATATACAATGTGATTTTGATTTCAATAAAATATATAATACGTTTATGTAGTTGATTCAATCTAAGATAATATAATATTTATATGTATTGGGAAAATATATAAAAATGTATATTAAATTATGTATTTTAAAAGTGATACTTACAAATAAAATCTACATTTATCATTTTAGCAAATCAGAGGCTAGATATATGTTTATAAATGAAATAAATGTATATAATATATTCCGAAATTACATTTATATATATAACAATATATTGAATAATATATACATAATTATTTTTTTATATTGGCTTTTTAATTTTAATAAATACTTATATAATTTAAACATATGTTAATAATAATTTTATATTTTATAAACAAGTCACTTAATAGAATACACGTTAGTACACAGTTAGTACATTAATTCCACCCATAGAAAATGCATTAGATACTTTTTTATTATTAGTCATTGTTAATAGTATTCATAATGCTGTCATCAATTAGATAAGTCAATATTTAACGCAAGTACAATCATTAGCCCATTATTATTTATATATAGATATATTAAAGTCAATTTTAACTTATAAATATTATAATAATATAATAAATTATAAAACAATTAATTATACAAATATCACAAAACCATCTAATACACTACATCTAATAAGAACTAATACACTATTTGAATGTATAAAATGTAAAATTAAAATAATATAAAAATATCATATATATAACACGATTGAATTATTTTTTATTTCATTAATAATTTTAATTGAAAGTTTAAATACACATTACACATTTTCATAGCAAGATTATTATTATATCTAATTACTCATTTTTATATAATTTATAATAAACTACTATACTAACATATATGCATTATTTATAATACTAATATATATGTAATGATGCTAATATTACTAATATAATACAACATTCAACATACACAATCATGTATATATATATATATATATATATATATATATATATATATATCATTAAAATATATATGTAATAATGATATCATGTACTAGATCATCAGAAGAATTACAAGTAAAAGAAAATAACATATAATACCTGCTTAGATAATGTTATACGCGATATAAATTAAATGTATTTCCTATTATTATATAGATACGCCCACTAACTGAAAATTGATTATAAAACTAAAATTATTTAAGTTATGATGCATTTAGATATCTTTCTATTATCGTTAAAGTTCGTTATTTTAATCAATATTAGAAATGGTTAGGTACTTTCTATTTATATGAGATATTATATATTTATGTAGATATATATATATATATATATATATATATATATATATATTTGTGTGTGTGTGGTATAATAATATATAGCATATACTATTTTATATTTAATAAAAATGGTTTACAAATATATTAATTTAATTTTTTATTTTAATATTATTAAGATAATTTATAAAAATGTTATATTTATAATTAATATATATATTATTTAAATTTACGTTCAATAATAATTTTAAATAATCTTATCATATATATACAATTATATATATGTTTTTGTGTCAGTGTGTGTGTATGTGAGTATGTGTGTTTCGTATATATATATATATATATATATATATATATATATATAATATTCTATATAGATAATAAATACAAACTATTATAAATAAAGTATATGACATTTTAATATATAATTTATCAGATCAATATTATAAAATTAATAGTTTAAAAAAAATTATTTAAATAATAGGACAACATATCATAGCATAGTTATTTTTAATCGTTATCATTTTAACATCTGATATTAATATATAATTATATTATTATATCATAAACTATTAAGAAATTATAATAATACAAATAAATGTATAAATAGTATGAATAATATTCCAATTGCGCGTCAATAATGTTAGCGTCACTAGGTAAATATTAATATAATAAATATAAAAGTAATTATAATTAAAAACAATAAATTTAGAATATATCAAAAGTAAGTAAAAAATGTTCAATTATCTGGTTAAATTTACATAATATTATTTTACTAATATTTATATTCAATTAAAGTATTTATATATCATGTACATATAAAAGTAATAGATAATATAGTAATTTAAAAATTGTTTTTAAATTTAATTAAAATAATAAATATAGCAAAAGTTATGTTATAAACGGCATCGTATATTACGTCTGTTTTACGATTAATTTGTAAAAATAGTAATTTATAAATTTATTATCGTATGGTTAATATATTATTATCGTATTTATTATAGTATTATTGTATATTATTTAATTTCTCATAACTCATAAACATTTATTGTATACAATTAAAACTCCTATTAAAGATATCTAACTCTTAAAGAATAGATATTATCTATTTAATGTTAAAGTAAAATAAAGTTAAAATAAAGTAAAATACCTATTTAATCTATTCATGTAAAATATTTGTTGTTAAAATAATGTTAAAATTGTAAAAGATGATACGAGAAGTTAACGCAAAAAATGTTTAAGTAAATTCAGAATATATACATAAATAATATCATTGGCTAGCAATATCACATTATTCATATTTTAAAATGTTTGTATGTAACAGTAAATAGTATAATCAAAGATAATGATGATTAATAATATAATACTTATTTAAGTATGAAAATAAATTATGTAATAATTTACATATAAATAAATGATTGATTAAATATTAAGTAATATTATTTTTAAAAAAATATTAAATATTGTATAATTTAAAGTATTAAATTGAAATTTCAATTATTCATAAAACTATAAACTATAATCGGATTAACATCAGAATATAATAATATTAATTATTATTAAAATTATATATTAAATTGAAAGTAAATATCGTTTTATATACGTATTATATTATATACAATATTAAATATTATTATATAACATATAAAAAGTAAATATTAATTTGTTATACTATGATGAAACCTAATTAAAATATATAAATATAATAAAACTTTTTATCTAAAATAAACTTTTCGTTACACGACTAATAATTAATATTATAAAATTATTATTATTATATTACCTCATACAGGACAAGATTAATTACGAACATACAAATATGTCTTATTCAACAAAATTAATTATTAAATGGTTAGTCTAAATAACTTATATAATCATCAATATAACCATATTTCATCGATACATACATACATCCACACATCTTACTATATAACCATATATCTACTATTTAATTAAATATAATTGAACATTTTATTTAGATATCAAAAATACTATTTAGTTAATTATCGAAAATGATCATTTACCTTAGTTATTACCGGTATCAAAATGAAAATATATTCTATATGTTATTTTATGTTTGTAAAATTTATAATATATATTATAATAGTGAAAGGAATCTTAATACTTTTAAAAATAAGTTCAAGTATTTACTGAAAATATAAGGATATTATTCTAACTTAATAAAACTACCCAAATACAATGTAAAATTATATCATATTACAGATATAGCTGTAATATAAAATTATATAAATTTAATATATAGAATTTATATAACTTAAAATTGAAATGTAATAGAAAAACGTATTGCATCAATATATCTATATCCAATTCATTATTATGATAATTACACTAATTTATTAATAATAGTGATACGTTTTATATATCTTAAAATAAAAATTATTAAAGGCTGGATAAACATTATGAAAATGCAACTGGAGTTAGTATTCCCAAAAATACACTTTATATGAGTTACGTGGATCATTGTTATCTGAACAGATGGGTTGCGATTAATACTGCAAGCTTTGGAAAGGTAAATATTAAATAGTATTGTTATTAATTAAAAAAATCGTTATTTTAAACATTATATTTCATTTATATAGATCATATAATATATTATATTAAAATATATTTAATTTATTAATAATATAATACATAAAATATTATAAATGAAATATCATATACAAATGTCGATGTTAATGAGCTTATTATATATATATATATATATATATATATATATAATATATATATATATATATAATATATATATATATATATATATATATATATATATATATATATATATTGTACACATGAAACACAACTTATATTAGAGAAATATATAGTATTTAAAATAAAAAAATCTTTGATTAAGAGGATACCATTTATATTATATGATTTGAATAAATATAATGTTAAATACACAAATCAATACTATATAAATATGTATTAAATATATTTATTTTAAATAATGTATATACTTCTTAATTATCACGTTACTAATTATATAATATTTTCTACAAAAATATTAATATTTTTAGCAATTAATTATGTCAATATGCAACGATATAATTTAAATTAAAAATAGGATAATATCTATATAAATTAAATATATTTACAGATAATACGCAAAAAATTTCCAAAGTTAACTACAAGGAGATTAGGTATTCGTGGTCAATCTAAATACCATTATTATGGTATCGGAACAAAAGATGATTCACCTTATTTTTGTAAAAAATTCTCTAAATATTCACAACTAGGAAGGTAATTATAAATTACAAATATAAAATATTTATATATTCTATTCATTTTGTATTCCTAATTTTCGCACATAAACAAAATTTAATGATTACTTTATAATCCACCAATACAGTAAGACAATTAAACATAAGTTAATCTCAAGAAGTTCACAAATCGATTCTAAAAAACTTCCAGAGTTCCCGAATGTTTTCAATATTATATATCCTACCGGAATTTCAGTTGATATGGTTAATATAAATTATATTTAGCTATAGTTATCAAAATGTAATGCAAATTATATTTAATTAAATAGAAATTAACTTATGTATTGATTTAATTGCCAATATGGTGACTTATATGCAAGATGCGTTGATTCTCCGTTCAGAATAAGGCAAATAAATTTTAAATAATAGATATACTATGTATTATTAATAATTATTAATTCAGTTATGTATTATATTTAAAGATTGTATTCAATTATTTAAAAGAATAGTATAGTTAACAGTTCAGATAATAATTATTAACGACATAATATATACAAGTATTTACTTTTAATAAAATTATACAGGTTAATGAACTGGTGATCACATATAGAAATAACTGCCAAAGTATGTTGGATACTTTAATAAAGAGGAAATGTTCTGAGGTTTAAAAATTAATATAATACATTTATATAATTAATCGTAGTGATTTAATTTATTAATCGCAATGAATATCATAAATGATAAAATATTAATCTCATTAATTAGATAATATATATAATATAAATAATTATCTGACATTTCAGTTAAAATCATGCATGGAATTTACAAGTAGTTGTTTAAAGAACGATATATATGGGATGTTAGATAGCTCTTGCATTGTGAATCTACTTGAAACCTGTGATAATATCACTTACGACACATTTCTATCAGTTCTAGTACCAAATTGTGAAAAATATATCGATACCAGGTTACTATAAGCTATTGATCAAATTACACTCGGAATAGATTATCTAGACATATGTATATTTATTTTTATTTGATTATAGTTATATATAATATCATTCACAATTTTACATATTTTATGAGTTATAGAATAAATAAATAAATTATAAATACTAAATATAATTAGTTTATATGATTATTATATATATATATTTATATATAGTAATTTAATCATTTAATATATATTAACAGAATATATAATTGTATGAAATATGTAAATAGTTAATAAACTTATCGGATATATTTATAAGAAATTCTTTATATTTGGTCTATTACTGAACTACATCGGAGTTATAGTATATCGAATCATATCATAATTGTACTTATTTATACTTATCTGATCTGCAAAGATATGTGAGATTTAGCCAACGTGAACTGTTAATGTATATCTATATGTTTTAGAATTGTAAAATATGCAATAATATATTTAGTATTCCAAGTAATAAAAAATAGTCATAAGACATTATTTATATAATAAAACCAAATTAATTTAATACATTATACTAGTGTCATGTAATATATATTATTTAAATTTAGAATCAATTCTTATTTTAAATAAATAAATAATTAGTTCTTTATAATTGTTTTAATGTGTAACAATTTAATCTTAATGTTATAACATAAGATTAGATTATTAAAATAATTTTAAATCAATATTAAGAATATATTTAACTCTAGTTATATTCAAACTAATTTTAATTATATATATATTAATAGATAATTAAAATATTGTATAGGATTAGTTTTAATTCGATTATTTACATAATATGCCCAACTATTAATATTATATTTCTTATAAAGCATATGTGAAATGTGTCTTATGATTAATATATATAATTACGTATTATGATTAATGTTTAAAATTATAAAATTAAGAAAATACAAGTTGTTCCATTATTAATAATATATGAATACTTACCAGTATAACATATTAATTAATAATTTCAATTTTAGATATGATAATTATATATAATTAAAAATATATAATTATTAAATATGATAATATTATAAATATTAAATTAATTATTTTTGTAATATGTTAAACTATTATTAATCTCTTTAACCTGGTAAATAGAAATAATCATTTAAATAATGCGAATTAGATTGAAGCAAGTAACTTCAGATGTTATAAATTATTTCGTAAATTGGGTGGAAGTTGCTTTCTTCGAATTACCAGAGGCTATGTACAATATGAAATTAAAATGTTAGTACATATTAATTATAAATTAAATGATATACATTCATATTTTCTATTAAGTAACTATAATATGGATAAGAAGTTTAGATTAAATTACATATATTTAAATGTATATTTAATTAAGTATATAATATGTATATATTTATTTAAATGTAATGTGTAGTTATATCTAAGTTATATTAACTAATTAAACATATATCCTATTGTTGTATTAATACAATACTTAATATTAATTATTAGCTGCAAGAGAATTTACGACAATCCTGCTGCAACGCGTTTCAACAAATAACTATTTTACTTCGAGTAAGCTTAATCTTCCTATGAATGAAGAAGTAAGTCAGACGATGTACTACGAACATGAGAAGATAAACTTACCTTCCAAATTCACAGCAAATCAGATTATAGAGAGTTAGTAATAAGTATTGATTAACACATGTATTATATGTAACTAGTATATTATATATATACTGTATAATAAATAAAATATATTAATATACAAATGTATTTTTTAATATTTTCTTATGTATATCGGTCAATTATTATTTTTGATCGATTTATAATTTGTTGGTTTTGATGCCAATTACGTATTCATTTATATCGATTATGTATCATTAATGACGGATTATATTAGCATAGCATATATTTCAAGTTAAATATAAAAAATATTAATTTTAAAAATTCTTATTCTTAAATATTATTAAATATAGAATCAGAATCATTTACAAGCGAGTGTATAACATCCAATGTAAATAATATGATGGCGCCACTTCTCAAAAATGGTTTTTAATGATTTTATTTTTATTCTATATAATATTTATGTAAATTTAACTAATTTAGTTATATAAATATGTATCACTATCAATAAATATATATATATATATATATATATATATATTAAGAAAAATCTATTTATATTGATTAAATGTAAACTATATTTTAAAATATAACGAATATTATAATATTATAATATTAAATTTAGATAATATTAACTGCGATTACGAAAACGATTCTTCTTATACAAGTAGAAATATTTCTCCTTACGATTCCGGGTTAGTTATTATTTTTTAAATATAATTATAATATATATATAATAAAACTATAACAATATAATATGTTGTAGAAATTCGAGTTCTGGAAGTTTTCAAGAATATGAAAAGACTTTTTATACTAATCAGGTAAATAAAGATTTTTTTAATTAGATTATTAACTAAATAAAAAATATATTATAATAGTTATTATTATAATTAAACTAATCTCGTGTGCAATTTATAGATTATCAATTAAACTTTTAAATAAGAGCTTTATTTTCATAATTAAATATTGTATATATATATATATATCTCTCTCTCTCTCTCTCTCTCTCTCTCTCTCTCTCTCTCTCTCTCTCTCTCTCTCTCTCTCTCTCTCTCTCTCTCTCTCTCTCTCTCTCTCTCTCTCTCTCTCTCTCTCTCTCTCTCTCTCTCTCTCTCTATATATATATATATATATATATATATATATATATATATATATATGCATATATGTGTGTGTGTGTGTGTGTGTGTGTGTGTGTGTGTGAATATGGGTAGGCATATAGGGGTGGTTGTAGTTGTGTGTAATTTATTCATAATTATTTATTATTTATTTTTATAAGTTTATTAATAATCTAAACATAAATAGCAAATGTGTAATAACTACAATCAAAGCCAACCGATCGTTGATGGGTTAGTTTGTTCTTTTATAATAATGTTATAAAAGCCCATGTATTATATATATGATATCATTAATTTACATTTATATTATCGTTAACATATTCTATTCATTTTAGGTATATCGACCTGCTAGAGTCGCCCAATAAATTCGTATTCGACTACAATAACTTTCAGTTCTATCAAACGACTGGCTAGATTATGGAATCAGCCAAGAAAACAGTAGACATTATGCACTTCTGCTTTTATTTCCAACAACAATTTAGAATCTAATACCACTTGATGAACACGATAATAATGCCACTAATATATTCAACTGGTACTTCAGTAAACCAACGAATGAGTTTTTGTTGAAATCTCAAGGATATTGTATATTTCTATAATATCTGAAATACTATTAATATGTTTATGCATACTATATAATATAGTATATTATTTTATAATGATTTAATAGTGATTTACAAAATAATTATATAATTTATTTATAAATATGTATCCAGTTGTAGTAACTTATATTATATTTGTTTATATATTACTGATATATTACATATATGAGTATTATTTACCTATATATTTATATTATATATATATATATATATATATATATATATATATCTTATATATATATTATCTTCTCTTTTGAAAATGTTATGTAAATAAAGAAATTAAAATTAGATTGTATTTTACGTGTACTTAATTATTTACATATATCAAAATCAATCGTAAGTTTTTTATAAATACTATTTATATACCACATTAATATTAGATCCCATGGTTGATTTATAATGATTTATTGAATTAAATATATTCCTTGGAATAATTCGTTAGTTATAAAATAGTATACAAAATGTTACTATCTATATTAATATTATTTTTTGATTCATATATAAATTAATACCAGGTGCTGTTTTAATAATAACATATTTAATTTTCACAGTGCTAATAATTATATAGACGAATTAATTCAAATGAGTAAAAATACTATATCAATATAATATGAAATGAACTCAATAATCAATATATTCTAATCTAAATTAGAGATCTAATGAAATTAATAATAGTAAATTAGTTAAAATACATAATGGTTAAATAATACTTAACTATAACTAAAAAAAGAAAAATAATCTTTTAAATTGTTTCATTTCCAATATGCATACCAATATGCTGATATAATTAATAATAATAATGAATATATTAAGATTATTCAAGAAACTTATCTTTTGTGGTATGATAAACAAAAACAATAGTAATATACATCTAAACATAAAAAATATAATCAAGAAAACACTAAAACAAAACAATAAATAATATTAATTCCAAAACAATAGTGTCATAGAAAATTATTTTAAAAATCATAAATCATAATTCATAAATATAAATAATTATAAAATTATAAACGATGAATGATTTTATAATTTAACATTAATTTGATTAAATTTAAAATGAATTAATATTATTCATAATATTATTAAATCAAATATTGAAAATATATATTCTTATTAAGTATATAATTTATATAGATAATATAAAAACAAGATGTATTGTGTTATATAATTAAATTACAAATTTTGATTTTATTTATTATTATCAATTTTGTTAGTATAAAATATACAGTTCTAGAAATAAATGTATTTCTATTAATATCTATAATATTAAATCATTCGTAGTATTTTCTGAAATAGAAAGGTTATATTTATTTATATAAATTTTGTTAGTATAAAATATACATTTCTAGAAAAATGTATTTCTATTAATATCTATAATATTAAATCATTCGTAGTATTTCCAGAAATAGAAAGGTTATATTTATTTATATCAATTTTATTAGTATAAAATATACATTTCTAGAAAAAAATGTTTTTCTATTAATATCTATAATATTAAATCATTCGTAGTATTTTATGAAATAGAAAGGTTATATTCAGTGTAATTATAATTACTAATATTTTTGTTTGGTGTATTTAATGGTGTTATTAATAATAATTCGAAAATCCTATCGCTGATAGGTTAGTTTAATCGTTAATATCAATTTACTATTCGATACATCTTATATACCTGTATAACCCTCAATGAACTAATATAGGTGACAAATCTCTTTTTATACGGTACTTGAAAGGGCCTATATATATATTTACTGAGAATTCCCAGTGATTTATAGTAAATTTAAATTTATTAAATTTAACGTAATAATGTTCACGATATTTTATAAATATCTACTTTAATATACTAATCAATGAATAGTAATCATATTATAATATAATATTAAATATATTACATCAGATTATTAATATTCTGTAATTGATAATTAAAAAGATGTTTATTTGCTACTAATTATAATTATTTGATTTAAATTTAATTGTAAGACATTATTTTACTTCTCATATATTATTTGTAAAATTAAATATTAAATTGTAGAAATATTCCCAAGGTATATAAATACTATATTATATGAAAGTGTATCAACACGCATGCAAACATTCATGATATATATTAAAATTAAAATAGTCGAAATAAATAATCATTTCTATATATTATATCAAGTCTAATTATTAGTAATGCAATATAATCGAACTTTAGAACTAGTGCAGTTTATACATTAAGCATTACGTTATAATTATTCATTAATTATATATGAGCTACTGAAACTTAATTCTCACTACAAAAATATACAGAATATATTTAGTTTTGATTATGATTCATAACACTGTTTATTTATAATTAAGGTGATAGCTAGATTGTTTTTCTAATTATTAATATCTAGAATTAATAGGATATAGAATTTTGTTTAATTTCATTCATTATTTCAAGGATAATTATTTCAAATAATTACTAATATGTCATGTAATTTTATAAAAGCCTAAACATTAAATAGTACTACATTAATGTATGATACAATACATATTTAACATATCTCATATTAAAATTATATATTAAGTAATATTGCGAAATTGCATCGTATAAATAATATACATATGTGTAACGGTTATTCAGTAAATTAAATTTATGTAATACCGAAGTTATATAAATAATACAAACTAATAAATAATAAATTTAATATAGTTATAAATAATATACATATGTGTAAATTGTAAATTCCCAAGGTATATAAATACTATATTATATGAAAGTGTATCAACACGCATGCAAACAGTCATGGTATATATTAAAATTAAAACAGTCGAAATAAATAATCATTTCTATATATTATATCAAGTCTAATTATTAGTAATACAATATAATCGAACTTTAGAACTAGTGTAGTTTATACATTAAGCATTACTTTATAAGTATTCATTAATTATATATGAGCTACTGAAACTTAATTCTCACTACAAAAATATTGTATATGTATATTTATATTCAGAATATATTTAATTATGATTACTGTTTATAATACTTATTATCTATAATTAATGTTATAGCTAGTTTGTTTTTCTAATTACTAATTTATAGAATTAATAAGAGATAGTATTTTGTTTAAACAAATAAATTACTAATATTGCTTGTCATTTTATAAACATAACAATTAAATAGTATATAATAAAAATGCATAACTTTTAACATTTTAGACAAGATTACCTAATCTTTTATTAATATATCATTTATCAATATTTGAATATGCCAGAATTCACCCAAAGAATCATCTGATGATAAATCACCTTGATCATTAGAAAAGTCTTGAGGTATAGAAAAAGCGGACATATTAAAAAATTAAAAACGTAATGACGCTCTCTTTGTTTATATCGTCTTTATTAAAATTCAAGCACTATTTTCATATGTATTAATGCATTTTATTCATAACATTTCACTATTTTAATATATTTAATAAGTTTTATAATGATATATGTAATTATTTTTTGTTCAATATAAGTAACTTTATTGATCACATTTTCCCACCATTTTAAAAAAATATTTTCATATTTTTTTGGGGTTTAAATCATTATTTATTAACAATATAGACTATTTTTCTTTAATTTTTATTCCCAACAATAAACTTATGCTAATAAACAAGCATAGATCGAAAATTTTAAGTATATATATATATATATATATATATATGTTATACATTATAAAATATATGTTTTATTAAACCCTAATTGAATAAAATTAAGCTTAATTTATTATTATTTTTTTTAATATATGGTTAAATATTGAAATAAATTAACATATAAACTGTTTGTTATTTTAATATAATATGATACATTAGATTGTTATCTATAAAATGTATATTTTGGAATTATATTAATATAATTTAATAATTTATTTTAAGTAATTAAGTATTTAATTGATTTGCGATCCGTTCCGATCCTTCGGTTATTTCGCTAGGGATCCTCCCCTGTCCTTTGACGCAATAAGGGTTAAGTCCAAGGTAATGTAATATCAGTAAGTATTATATAAATAATATTATGTATATATATATATATATATATATATATATATCACTTCTTAAATATAATATATAATGAAAATTAAACATATTACTTTAATTACAATTAATAAGTTATTAAATTAATATTTATTAATATATATATTAAAAAGGAAACTATGAAAGAGGCCGTGGATATTGTATAACATACTAGAAAGGGGATAGAACCGAAGTACATAGAGAAATTAAGTGTTTACATATTTATTTTAGAAACTATGGTCTACTATGAGCTAGTAAGCCAAGATTGAATAATTGTTCAAGAAAAGTATGAAAATAGAAACTCTAATTAATATGCATAGAGTGAATTAATAATTAAATAATAACAACGATAAGAAATAATATTATTTACTTTCTAACTCGACATACTTTTTATAGTATAAAGTTTTATGATATTACTAAATTTATATATAATATATGAAATATAAATTCTATTATAAATAAATATATTCTTATTTATGTCATTCACTTTTAACATACTAGTAATAATTAGAATAAATAATACTTTTAATTGGTGATTCCTTTGATTATATTATATTTTAATCAAATTATGATATTCACCAATCTGACTAATTATAACACTATTTATAAATAATTAATACGAAATACAGTAATCATAATTAAATATATAATGTATATTTTTTGAAACTCGGTGTAAGATTTGATATTTCGCAGATAATTAATAAATAATGTGAGCAATATTTAAATATCTTCAATTAAGAAATGGTTAAGCTGAATACGTATATTTAAATGCCTATCAGTAATTCTGAAGTTTAATTAGATTGCCGAAATTAGTCATACACCAATATATAATTTTTAAATCAAAATTTAACGAGTTATGTAATGGATACAAAAATGCAACTTATTAAAGAATTACCTAAATATCGAATTCAAAATAATTATAGAAAAATGACAATAGTCAATTCTAAAAATATTTGAAAAAATATTATCCTGAGGAATATTCATCTATTAATTTAATATTTTAAATAGAATAAATTTAATTTGATTTGTTTTAATTTGATTTAAAATTTAAAATAATAGAATAAATATAATATCTATAGTGTATTACTATTAGTTAATTTAGTAATTGTATACAATGTATTGTTCTATTTATAATATTGTTTGTAATTATTGAAATAAATTGTTACATAATTTATTTATTTGCTAAATACGCAGTGAACTGTCTAATTTGTTTACTTATAATAAATTTAATAGTTTTTGCAATTTTCATGTATTTGTGGTTCGCATATAGTTAATTTAAATGTTATATATATAACATATATCTCGATATATATTGTATTTGATACATACAGATATTTCCAAATATATTTTTAATTTTAATTTTATATATTGAATTGATCTAAATATAGCTATTATTTATTGCATATATTTCTAAATATCTAGTATAACAAATTTTAATATTGTAAACAAATAAAAATGTCCCGTATTATTTTATTTATAAACATTGTTGTTAATAAAAAAATAATATACTGCATAATTGTTTACGATGTTAAAATATTTAATACCGTGTACCATCATAATGAATCACAGTGCTATTAATAGACATTAGCTATTATAAATATCAGTCATTTTAATACGCATACGTAATTTAATTATTGGATAAATAGTAGTATTATATTAATTTATTAAATACATACTAATTAATGTATACTAATTAATATATAATTTATATTATAGTTTAAATATCTATGTTCAAAAATAAACGTCATATGAACAATAAAATGCAAACATTAACTTAAATCGGTAACATTGACTAATTATATTAAAATATATTATACTTCGAGTTCAAATAAATTATTAGATTTTATATATAAATCATTAAATTTTATAATTAAATAAGAATATATATTATATATATATATATATATATATATATACATATCTAATACATAATTAGAAATAAAATAAAATCTCGAATAAATATATTTATATTTATAAATACATTCTGTTGAATACAAATATAAACATTATATCTTCATTCTATATTTAATATAAACTAATTATTTAAATAATTAAATTAATGTATATTAACATTGAATATTAACATTGTATATTAACATTAATGTATATTAGCATTGGAAATCAAAATGAAAATTAATGATAACATATGGAGGTTGGTAACTTACAAATAAATTGACTTTGATATGTTCCTACGATGGTTACGATAGGTAAACTTATGTGAATATATTTCAATTATTAGAAAATGTAACCTCGTTTAGAGTCGATGTCGTGGTTTACCGAAAATACTACGATACGATTGATTAACCACATATAAATAGCGATTGTGTAGGGAGTATATATATAGTGAGTGTATGCGTGTGTGTGTGTGTGTGTGTGTGTGTGTGTGTGTGTGTGTGTGTGTGTGTGTGTGTGTGTGTGTGTGTGTGTATGTGTGTGTGTGTGTGTGTGTGTGTGTGTGTGTGTGTGTGTGTGTGTGTGTACGAATGGATACTGAGTATGTATAGTAAGTGTAAAGAGAGTGTGTAGTGTGTGTATGTAGTGAGTGTGTTATTAGTAACTTGTGGTTGTTTCTAGTAAGTAAATAGCGAGTGCGTAGTGTATGAGTGTAGCGTGTAGTGAGTATGTAGTGTATGATAAGTGTGTGTATTGTACGTGTAGTGAGTGTGCGTAATAATTAAGTATGACTGTAGTGAGTGTGTAGTTTGTATGAGTAGAGGGACTGATATGCTCGTTTATGATTATCTGTGTTTGAGAATATGCAGATGGTGCGTATAAGTAATGAGACACTATATATTCGTATACATATATTTTCGTTAAAATTTATCACTATGATTCAAAATATAATATTATTATATTACAAGTCGTTGCATTATAAAAACCTTAATGTAATAATTATACATATAAAATGAAACTTTAAAAACCAGAAGTGATTAAACTAGAAAACTTTTGAACTTTTCGAATAACGAAAAAAACGGAATCTAAGGATAAGGGATTGTAATATTTTCATATTAGGTTTAACATATTTGAAATGGTATGGATTTAAAATTACCGAGTACATTTTGATTGAGAATCTAAGATCTACACTAAGATATTTTCAATCAATTTTAAAGTTTTACATATTACTATTTATATAAATATTTTCAGTAAAATAATAAAAGCTGAATATAAGTCTTGAGAAATAGTTACAAAAGAGTATTGCCTTTAAGTTATAAGTATCAGTTATATACAGTTATTGTCTTTAATTGTCTTTATTGTCTTTAAGTTATAAGTATCAGTTACATAAAGTTATTGTCTTTAATTGTCTTTATTGTCTTTAAGTTATAAGTATCAGTTATATAAAGTTATTGTCTTTAATTGTCTTTATTGTCTGTTAAGTTATAAGTTATATAAAGTTATTGTATTTAATTGTCTTTATTGTCTTTAAGTGATACGTGGAAGTTACATAAAGTTATTTTTTAAGTGAGTAGTAGCATTTACATAAGGTTATTATCGTTAAGTGAGTATTAGTAGTTACATACATTTATTATATTTAAATCATAAGTATCAGTTATATGAGGTTATTGTATTTAAGTGATAGGTAGTAGTTACGTGAAGTTATTTCTTTAATCCTTTATCCAGCGATAGCTTTTGCTATTGGATTAATAGATGTTACGTGTTTTAAATTTTTTTACTAAGGTCAATAAAATAGCTCATAATCTGGTAAATATTAATATAATGAATATACAAGTATCAAGAATATTAAATAAAACATAAATATACATATCAAAGTATATTTTATAATTAAAAACAATACATTTCGGATATATCAAAAGTATGTAAAAAAACATTTTTTTAATTATCTGGTTAAATTTAAGTAATATTATTTTAATAATATTTATATTGAATTAAAGTATATACATATCTCGTAAAAGTAATAGATAATATAATAATCTTTACAATCGTTTTTAAGTTTTATTAAAATATATTCATGAATACTAAATATATATAACTATTTTTTAAAGAATTTTTTTAATATAAAATTATAAGAAATTAATGTATTGCTATTTTACCAAGTTAAATATACAATTTTGGAATAAATATATCAATTAATGGTTTTAAATAATTTAGTTATCTGTGATTTGATTTATATATTATTAAAATTTATGTAATCAAACAAAAGTTATAATGATTTATTTATTATACCTATTTTTAAACAATTATAAGAAATTAAATAAATATTGGAATATAAATAAATTTTTTATTCGTAAATATATATATAGGTAAAATGTCAAAAACTTCATAGTAAATAATGTAATCTATGTATAAGTTTTTTTTTAAAACAATATAGGTTTATGAAATATAAAAAATAGATATGCAAGTACCTCAACAAGGTAAGCGTAAATGAAGAAAAATATTTAGGTTTACAAAATATAATCACAATATATATAAATACAAGTAGAACCTCTTCAATATCTTAGTATCATAGATGTAAACTAAGTAAATAGTTTAGTTCATAAAGCATAATAATAATATATAATCATAATATATATGCAAGTATTTCTTTCTATAGAAGACAGTTATAACTACAGTTATAACTACAGTTATAACTACAGTTATAACTACAGTTATAACTACAGTTATAACTACAGTTATAACTACAGTTATAACTACAGTTATAACTACAGTTATAACTACAGTTATAACTACAGTTATAACTACAGTTATAACTACAGTTATAACTACAGTTATAACTACAGTTATAACTGTACCTATCAAATGAGTGTGAAGTCCTCGCAGATATATAGTAAGCTTTATGGAGGTGTAGAAGTTATCGGTATATAGAATATGATTATATTCTATATAAGGCGAGATTAACTCGTTTAACAATGTTAAACGTGAACCCACAGCTTAACATTTCATCTCTGCCGGAATAGATCTCGACCCGCATACAATAGCAGGTAAACGAACCGCGCATCAAAAAAACTTGATGCCATATTTGGTAGGTTTAGAAGGCAAATATTGCTTAAAACTAAGCCGATCCTTGTATGCGATCATACCTTCATCGATGGACAGACGTTGATTTGGTGAATAGAGCTTCATAAAGTTCCGTTCTAAAACATTCAGAAATTGGCGGACCTGAGATAATTATGTATACACGTAGAAATATATAAATGTTATCATTATATATATATATACATATTATATTGCATATACGTGATTACCACTATGAAAATTCAAACTGTTGATGCGATATAAATATTTATAATAATGTACCTCGTAGTTGAGGATACGCTCTTGAATAGGGTCGATATCAGGATTCTATTCTTGTTCTACTTATTAGTAATAAGTAAATAAGTAAATGTAGTATGAAAAGGAAAAAATAAAAATTATGGTTAACAAATATTTTAAAATAAAATGGAGGTAGGGAGGGAGGGAAGGGAGAGTGAAGGAAGGAGCAGGGAGAGGGGGAGGGATGTAGGGAGGGAGGGAGGGAAGAAGGAAGAGAGTGATTGAGGAAGGACGGGAGGGAGGGATGGAGGGAGGGAGGGAGAGATGGAGGGAAGATTGTAAATTGTAATAAAAATTTTAAATATTATGATATTATACTATATTTTACTTATACTTATATTGTATTATGACAGTAATTTAATATTCATAATAAAGTATATAAAATAATAATAACATGGTCGACAATATCGTATAATGAGTCATCAGATGATACATTATTAAAATCTAATATATTTGAAGAATCGGCCATTTTGAAAATTAAAAATCGAAAAGTATTGCTTTGTTTGTAGATGCTTTATATAGATATGATCGGACTATTTTCTTATGTATTAATGCTTCTTAAGCTATATATTTAACTCTTTCAATTTATAAAATAAGTTTTATGATGTTATATGTGATTATTTTTATTATTTCATATGTAGAAAAATATTGTTAAAATTATACGGTAAATTTTAAAAGAATTTTATTATTTTTACTTACTAAAAATACTTTAACGAATATAAGGACTATTTTTTACTATTCCAACAAACATTCACTGCAAATTTTAATAAATATATTCTATATTTATATTAAATAGTTGTTTTTATAATACGTAAACTAATCAAAATAGACTGGATATTTTGTAATTTGTGTTGTTGTATGTAATGTTAATTATATAAATAATATTGTATAATTATATAAATAATATTGTATAAACATATTTGTGTTAATCTATAAAAATGAAACATTAAAATGATATTTATGAAATTTATATTTTAAAACTCAATATAAATATACTTAAAATAGTGTTTTAAATCATTATGTATTGCATTAATTTTTGATACGTTTGTTACACAGGTGCGAGACGATCCAATACATCGCTGGAAAAAGGGTTAACAAATAAGTGAATAGAAGCAGTTATATAAGATTATTATCTTTAAATTCGTAGTAGGAATTACAAAAAGTTATTGTTTTTAAGTGATAAGTAGTATTTATTGAATGAAATTTCATCTCAATACTACGGAATTGTGCCATTTATACTTCTTTCATTTAAAATATTAAATAAATGTTATGTATACGTCATACAACTCATCCCTACATCACACGAATACCAAGCGTATACTATTCACTCTGATTTTAATGTGAAAATTATAAGATATTGAGTTATCAATTTCAATTTAAAATTACGGCCTACGGAAAAAAATATTCACTTCGTATCCGCTTAAATATAGAGACTACCGAGATTTGACCTCTAAATATGAAATTCATTGAGGTTCATCCCTCCGGTCTACTTTGTTTGACTGGCATTGGTTTAGACCCTCTCGCGCGATGCTTTCTAATTGATTATGCATACCATATATTGCGAAATTCCATTATTTAGTAGTGGTAGAGATAGCCACAGATGTTTATCGTGTGATCCTTCATTTTAATAATGTTTTAATGTTTTTACTAACTAAACTCAATGTCGAATTCTATGCAATATATACTAAATCTTTACTTTAGCAATGGATGCAAACTAAAATACTAGTTTTAGAGTTATGGAAGATAGTAGTATTAATATAATTTGACCATGCGTACGTATAATAATGCATTACATATATGTTTAAAATTGGTTTCGACGGTGATATATATTACTAAGCGTTGAAAAGAATTGAGGAATATTATAATTATATATTTTACTTTACACGCATATTTTAACTATTAGTTAAATATAATTATATTTATTATTTGTAGGATTGAAATAATGTATAGTATTAGTTATATGTAATCAAAACAACATACATATTATAAATTCAATATTGATCCATGATTACGTGTAATTATCTAATTATCTGGCAATCTTAAATATAATGATATCATTCTCAATTGCACGAATAAGGACATTATTATTTCAATGTTTTCAAATTTATTATTTATTTATTAATATATATTAAAAATATATACAATATAAATATTCTTATGTAATCATATAAAACGTGAATGTCTATTATTATTATAATAACGAATATATTTGTAATATTTAGATGAGATAATTAATTGGGTATACGATTAACAAAAATAAATACATTATTGTATATCAATACAAAATTATACTTCTGTATATTAAATAATGAATACAAATTATAAAAGTAAAAAATAAAATGATAAGTCTTGGTAAGTGACAGTTATATATAAATAATAATAATATACGATAAATAATGTGATTAAGATATCAATATATAAATACATAGTGTATACAGCTTGAATCACTTATATTCACAATTTTGTAGGTAATCACAATTCTACTCTGTTAAAATTAATATAATAGCTACTGTTTTCTCGGCTCGAGGTAATGAATCTATCATTCGTACAACGAATATTTGCAAAGCTTGAATTACCAGAACTGAAAAATCGGATATTAATAATGAGAAAATTAATTATCTATAGTATCAAGTTTGATTTTAAAAAGACATATCGACTATAATTTGATAATCAACCTGCATTCCTGTGGCGTTATACACAGCGTCCTACTGTTGGCAGATCCTTCGCGAACTTGGCCAGCTCTTACAGCGACGTTATTGTGTATATGAGGTTGACCAAATGGTACATCGAAATTGGTTTTGTATTCGTAATTCGGTCTCGAATGAATCTTTCTTTTCTGTTTCACTGAAACCACAAATAATGCGTAAATCGGCCCATAATATTTTACGTAAGCAGGTATTAAATATATTACTTAGATTTAAATTTCTGAACTAACATTTTAATTTATAGAAGTAAATAAAAACAGCAATTGAAGTAACCAATAACAAAGTAAACAATAAAAGACATACGAGAAGTATTATTCTTTTCCCCTGTAAGATATATTATATTGAAATTACAAAATTGTTTAATTACATTTCGATATTGGTAATTATTAATACTACATCAATATTACTAGTATTATATTAATATTAGAGCACGTATTCAACTATACGTACAATGTACCCTTTATAATGTACGTTATATATTATAGAATGTAGATCGATATCTTATAGTCGACTAACCGATGGAGATTTATAAACTTTACCATCTATAAAGAGCGAATGGTGCGCATGAATCGTCGTACCTTCGAAGATCAAATAATATCCGGAAATTATATTAGATTGAATGTCATCAATAATTGAGGTCATCGAGCTAGCCTCGCTTTGAATCATAAACGTAGCTATGATGCTTCCTGTATGGGTATATGAGAATCGGTAATTTATAATTGGAAGCGTCAATTTAATAGATAATTGAGCCATGCGAATAGTGACAATACAAATATAAAACAGTTATAAAATAGTGTAATCTGATGTAATACTGAATGAATATCGACTTAAAACATTAGTATCTTTATAGTTTTAGGTAAACATTAATAAATAGTATTTAAATCATTACGCGTCTAATGCTCGTATATTATTACTTGTAAATAATAATCTTGAAAGTATAACAGTCTCGTTGTTTACCAACTATAAGGTAACTCGAGCGTTTATCGCATACGTAATTTATAATTGGTACCTGGCGTAATGGAGAAATTATGGAAACGAGCAAATTGAGAATATCGCAAATCGAGATCGTTCAGAAGAACTGCCGTGAAAAGGTGTTCCTTCGTTAATACCGTAGAGTTGTAATCTGCGAGGAACTTCAACGAAATCTGTAGAAGAATGCAATTAAGAACACAACGTATATATAATTACAAATGCTGACGATACCGTGAACACGGGTATATTGTGTTGCATATAACATTTAGCATATTAAAATATCGTACATATATTCACTTATATAACTATAGTTTATTGTTTTAGATATACGAGTGTAGTGGATGGGGAACTAACGAATTTATTGTAGGCGAGTAATGACGGTGAATACCGGTGGGAAGGTACGTCAATTGGAGCAGAATTTAAGGATAAGGTTACCGAAGTTCCAGGAGCTATGACCGAGCAAATCACTCTCAAAACGTATCGTGCTGGTGTCACCAGTCTCAACCCCTCGTATTGGAGTATACCCGTAATGGGGTCGGTTGTCACTCGTAACGTGATTCCGGTAAGCGACCCACTCGCCGGGATGTAAACCTCGATGGCGCAAGAATACCCTACGGTAGTCTGTAATCATAACAATAAATGTAAAGCATATGTAATAATATATTCCGTTATACGAGTTACAAAGAATATTTTGATAATCTGCGTAGTTAATAAAATTTCGTCATGATTATTATTTTAAATATTCGCATTGAATACAATGGTATTGACCGAACACTGATTCGTAATAATTAATTATATTTATAACTTTATTAATTAAATATAAATGTGAAGTTTCCTATAAAATTCGTAAATTATAGTTGGCTAGTGAGGATATTCGAATTTATTAAATGAATATGCATTGCATACATATTTGTACTAGAGAAGTATATATACATTATAGATATAAGAAATTATATTATAAAGTTATTATTATATAATACCGATATAAAATATGTGAAAGTATATTGCATTTAAAATTAATATTAAATTTAAATTTAATTTCTATATTTTAACAAATGTTATATACAGTAAATGTCAACTAAATCTCTCGTTTATCAGTACACCAACCTTATTAGATGAAAAATTACCGGTGCAGGAATCATAGAGTTGCATCGTAAGACGAAATTGAACTCCCGGCTCAACTGTTTCCGGTTGGTAGAGTACCCTGAGTAGAGTATGACTCTTAACTACTTCTACTACTCCGCCCACGATCTACAATTATTATTCAATATATGTATTTGATAGTATCCGGTATATAAATTATACATTGCATTGGAATTAATATTTATCTATATTTAATCTATTCATTATCCATTTAGAGTTCACGAATTTATTTATTAAATATAGTTAATCACAGCATTCGTTATATCATATATCTTCATATCAGTTTGGAAACACAAACAATAAGTGCAGATGTAGCCAGCGGAGAAATCATCCTATACTGTATACGGTAAATTCCCTCCTCAGAGATAGAAAGGTCACTGAAAACAGATTGTCCACCAGAAACCTGGTTGTTTTAAAGAATACAAATTAGAGAGAAATTTGGGTAGAGATAGATAGAAAGAGAGGGAGAGAGAGATAGAGCGATAATGAGAATGAGAAAGATATATAGAGAGTGTGTATAACCAACGCTAGCTGTATCTTCTTATGTATAAGATACATGGGATTTGTGTAATTATCACGCAAAAAGACACAGATTGTAATAAACGTGAGAATTGCATAATCGTGTTCCAGAAAATAAAGTTGAAACCTTAACTCGAGTGTTGCCTTTCAATCGTGGGGATGCACTTGGGAGGTCCGATACTAACGACGCTTCAACGTGGAAAGGCGAATTGATGGAACCTATATCTTTAATTGTAATGCCCTGCGAGAATAACAGAATATGTGAGTAGTTGGTAAGGAATATAAATAATTTACAATAGAAGAGTGTAAGTATGTGCAAGGAAAAGAACGTGGAGGAAGAGGAGGAAGATGGAGAAGAAGGAGATAGGATAAGGATATTGAGTATTGAGAAGATGGAAGAGAGGAGAAGAAGGAGATAGGAGAAGGATATTGAGTAGGAGTTGGAGGAAGAGAGGAGAAGAAGGAGATAGGATAATGATATTGAGTAGGAGGAAGATAGGAGAAGAAGGAGATATGATAAGGATAAGGATATTGAGTAAGAGAAGGTGGAAGAGAGGAGAAGAAGGAGATTGGATAAGGATAAGGATATTGAGTAGGAGAAGGTGGAATAGAGGAGAAGAAGGAGATAGGATAAGGATATTGAGTATTGAGAAGATGGAAGATAGGGGAAGAAGGAGATAGGATAAGGATATTGAGTAGGAGAAGGTGGAAGAGAGGAGAAAAAGGAGCTTGGATAAGGATATTGAGTAGGAAGAAGATAGGGGAAGAAGGAGATAGGATAAGGATAAGGATATTGAGTAGGAGAAGGTGGAAGAGAGGAGAAGAAGGATATTGGATAAGGATATTGAATAAGAGAAGGTGGAAGGGAGGAGGAGAAGGAGGAGTAGAAGTAGTAAGAAGAGGAGAAGGAAGAGGAAGATTAGGAGGAGGAGGAGTATGAAGAATTAAGTTTGAGTAACATAACGAGGGTATGACTAACGTTGGTATCCAGGAAGCCTATTATGGTGTCAATAGAAAATCGTCTATTAACGCAAATCAAAGAATGAGTGGGCGGCCCCAAAACTTCTCTCAACCCGCCAATCAACGAAGGTATTACTGGGTTAGAGGTCACGATACTCGCGCGGTGTAAAGGCGACGGTATCGGCGGAGGTTCAAGAATACGCATTCCATTGATGGCACTGACGTTCAAAACTACGAGGACATGAGATTGAGGGTATACTCTAACATACATTCATCAGTAGCGATACTACTGAACTAGGTATTTAAAGGGACTTGCTGGCATCGCTCAGACAATATTAGAATACAATGATAGATAATTATGAAATAATTATAGTTTTTCTAAATTATAGATTATTGTCAAGTTATTTATAGATATATATCCATTACATTTATTTATTATGCTAGATAGCTAACCGGAAGCAAGCGTCTGCAATTGATAGGCTGTGACGATGCGCGAAGAAAGGGCGTTTAATCGTACGCTAGTTAAACCACCAGTTATCGACGCCGAAAGCAACGCAGTCGGGGGCTCACCGATTTCCAGGAACACCCTGACATCTCCAATCGATCGTTTCCTGTTTACGATCGCGTAACTGATGCAGAGGGGTTACTTCACGTAGGACCGTTATATAAGCGCGAGTGCACCGCGGAGATCGCCTCTCGTATGCAGACAGCCGATTAAACCATCCCTCAACCAACCGTTTAACGGTTGCCCGCATGACGTTGGCTATTTTGATTTTCCCAGCCGGTATACCGAGGAATATTGCAAGATTGCCAACTACGTCGGCGGAGTAGAACTGCAGTTCCGTGATGGCGGGAAGGAAGAACGACAACACGATCAAAGGAGAGGTCTTGATATCCACCGGCAGAGAGCCAGACAATACTACGTATTGCATCATACCGGCCGAGTCGAAGTAGTTCTGGCCCGAGATGACCCCTTCCCATGGCTTAGGTATGTATTGTTCGCGGTACGAGGGAGCGGATGTGATGATTTGACCTGCGATGGGCGTAGTGAGGTTAGAGGTTAAAGGTTAACTGGGCGCAAGTCTAGGCAATCTTAATAGCTCCTAAAATAGGATACAAATAGAATCACATATAGTGCATCTAAATATTAATAGTTATGCATATATGGTATATATTGTATTAATATAAATATTAAAAAATAATTATAATAATAATAATAATAATAATAATAATAAAAACAATAAAATAAATATAAATCAATGCGTAGTTTTATATAAAATATCGTGTACCAGGTACTATTTAATGTATATATATATATTATATATATATATATATATATATATATATATATTCAGCGTAATGATATATGTAACTAGTTATTTAAATAACACTTGTGAATATTTAGGTCACTTCATTATATATTATCTATTTAAATAACATTTATATTGTATAATATGAGAAATAACTTATATGTAACTTTGAGAAAATGATCAGATTTAAATAAATATAAATGTTAATATATGAATATAGTAAATTGTTAAGGATTAACATATAGTAAAGTATACATTATATATTATACAAATTAAATATATAATAAAATATGTTTTTCTAATATAAATTATCAATTATTAATAATTAATTCAATGTTTATAAACAGCATATAGAATTTATATGCTGTTTAGTATAATTAGTATTAATATAATATCATTAATAAATGTATGTGAAAGTATATTCTTATACACCACGTATCTTATTTTGATTAAAACAATGGTGCTCTTAACCAAACGTGCATATATATACGATTCACCGTAAAATGTGTATAGTTAACTAGTAACTCTAGTAACAGGTAACGTGTTACATCGTATTGTAACCGTTGGAGTCGTATTGGCCGTTCGTTGGCAGCACGTAACGGTTCGACGCGTAGACGTCCAGTCTCCAGCTTCGAGCGTACCACACGCCGACCAATGTTGCCGACGTGGTGGATACCTCGTTGTTGAGGATTTGAAGACGGAGGTGTTGGGGCGTCGTTCCGCTGAAGTAAATCCGGCTGGTCTCGTCTGTAAGACAGCGAATTGATTACACTGGTACTAGGCATATAGCCATAGGATATATTGCGAATAATATCAGATTAAAACGAGGTGATCAATGATAAATGAACACATACGAGTGCATTCATGTTTATGAGTTTCTTTAAAGTTTTCGAAATAGAAATGTTTTTGATATTGTAAGTATTGATAGTTTCGGAGAAAGGTTAACGGGTGTTTAGCTATTGATGGACTAACTTTCTGCGACTATAGCGGGGAACAAAGAAAGGCGCTTCTGGCAGGTGTAGCCAGCGCACCAGCCGTGGTCTTGCGGCCCATTCACCAGGTCAACATGATCTGCAACGGTAGAATGATATGATTAGTCATAGCGGTCAGTCTACTCGACATCTCTACTATCACGCTTTCTAACGGGATCGTATTCTATATAAGATATAACCACACACATTAAAGCGTGCAATGTATATGAGTGTAATATAATGCAAATACTCGCGTGCAAAATTAGAATGAAACGACCCTTTCGTCAATGTCGCTATATACGTATATAGTACAGTATACGATATAGTACAGCTTAAAGCGCAAATACTTATTGTTTATTATTTACTAAAGCAGCCAATCAGAATGATTTTTAAAATGTATCCGATAAACTTTGTAGCACCTCTGTGGATAATTGTCACGTGACAATTATCCGATAAAGTTTGTAGCACCGCACCCTTAGTAATAGTCCAGATTTACGTCCAACGTACGTACTCCGTGGTGTTGGGGAGGCGATATTATATAGCATTACGATGAGGCGTCCGTAAACAATGCCCCGTCCGTTGTTCTGACCTTTGACATGAATAGCTACAGGAGAAACACGTCTGGTCTCGGAGTCGCTGTCCATGCTCTCGATGATCAAAACGCGGTGACGGATTCGTCGGCAGATGTGCGCGCGAAACAAACGCAAACGCACGCAACTAGAATCCCTTAAAATTCCTGCGAACAAGTGATTATTAAAGTAAAATTGACGAGTAGTTTTCACATTCGTGGTGAGAAATGAAAGCTTAAAGATAAAGATAAAGCTTAATAGTTTATATTTAATAAATAAATATCATAATAAATGTATATTTCGAATAATTGATAACTCATTGAATATCTGACAACAATGAGATTACAGCATTCATTATCCGTTAACCTTTATTGGGTGCAAGTAGATTGACATCTCTCCGACTACCATTGTAATAGGTCAACATCGCAAGTGGAATTCTGTAGTCACCTACTCCATTTGACTATTTAGATTGATCAATTGTTAATATTCGGAGAAACAATCCCAATTCTATTATCACATCAAGTCTATCAAATTCGAAGGCGATTTATAACATATTACTTTAATCCATAAAGTAATTAACTGGGTATTAGATATTAGAGAACCTCGAACTAGATGGTTTCGCGGTATCTAGAAAATCAACTCACCGGATTACTGCCCCACTGGTACTCGGCCTCGGGAATCACTGTACCGCCATTACCTCCCAGTAAACTACCGTCCAGATCCGTGATCAAGAGTTTCTTCAGACCATCGCAATCCATGTCCACGCAATCCGATGGGTTCACTTTACTGGTAAGATAATGGGAGGAGTGAGACAATGGGAGGGGTGTGACTATTAGAGGAAATGTTCTACGCTATCCGTAGGTGGCATATTTTACTCCGGTAATGTGATAAGCTGTGTGTTATGGATAGTGTGTAATGGATATTGTATAATATATAGTGTATAATAGATAGTGTATAATAGATAATGTTTAACTTCATAAATGTTATTCTATTCTAGACTAGCTAATGAAGGATTAATTCACCGACTCGTATTCATCATCTCATCGTACTTATGGTAGTTCGTAGATATGTTGGACGACCGGTTGATAAACATACATTTTATTTATTTCCACTAAATATACTGGTAAGAGATAATAACTTCACCGAATATGTCATTCATTTCTTTTGTGACTTTCATATATAACTATGAACTTTAATATATATGTAATAAGTATCTTAATTAAGATTAATTATGGTGTATAAATATGTTATTAATTTATTATTAATATATAATTAATATATAATTAATATATAATTAATATATAATTAATATATAATTAATATATAATTTATATACAATTGATATATAATTAATGTATAATTAATATATAAATAATATATAATTAATATATAATTAATATATAATTAATATATAATTAATATATAATTAATATATAATTAATATATAATTAATATATAATTAATATATAATTAATATATAATTAATATATTATTAATATATTATTAATATATTATTAATATAGTATTTGTATATCATTAGTAAGTATACATACCCGATATTTGGTCGATGGAATATGATTTTATTAGGACAGCTGAATAATTCCAGTCGTTTCGTTTCTATGGGAAATTGGAAATCATCTAGGTTAGGATTTGTTGATATAGCAGAATCTTCACGTGAATTGCAACTATGTCCGTAATTCGACAGCAACGTATCTGAGAGAAAGAAATATTGTATACAAACTATTAGTTATATTAATTACAACCGCTAATTGCTATTACAGCTATTACAAACATTATATATATATATATATATATATATATATATATTCACAAAGCGTTCATATAAAATAATGTAAATGAGATGTAATTTAACTGTATAATATAATTAGTAAACGAATTTATAAATATTCTAGTCAACTATATTATTCATTGTACTCTATTAAACAATCTACACAATATGTATAACAACATTATCTAAGCCACATAACACCTTGTATTGTCATAATTCCGCGTATAGCCTGGTAACTAGAAGTACCGGCCAGTGGCTTTCTAGGAGCTCCGTTAGAACCGCTGTTGAATAACG
>OZ038314.1:32110238-32127738 GCA_964035775.1 Osedax frankpressi
TTTAATATAATTTAATATAATTTAATATAATTTAATATAATTTAATATAATTTAATATAATTTAATATAATAATTCCTCGAGTATTTTATAATTTTCATATATATACTAAATATTCTCGAATTCGAATATCTTTTTTAGTTATTCCTCTATGTATATGTTAATAAAATATATTTTAATAAACAATGATCCTTCATAAATAATAATAGATAAATGAGAGGTTTTGTAAATCAGGTAACGATATGTGGTTGCCCAGTGTAAAATAAAATATGTCATTTACTATTGTTGTACTATATAGACTATGTAACAAGCATAACGAGTATAATAGTAACTCCTACGTCTCAACACATAAACACTCAAAATAATATGGCTAATACTAACGATTAGCTAATAAATGTATGTTATATTATATTGTATTTTGTAGACATATTTTTTTTACCTAAATCGAGAAAATAATTCCTACAATATTATTTTATTTTAGTAATTGATTTTAAAATATTGCATGCCATATTTATAAGTCTACATCAAGACTATTAGTAACTGTTTGGTCAGCTGACAACAGTATATTTATATTGTTAAAAGTGTGTACAATGGTACCACATTCTACTAAATGCGGTTAATGAGATCAAGCATAAGTGAAATCTATATCGTATAAGACTTGTTAAATCATCGGTGAAATATCTATATCGAACAATATCGAAATATTATTTATACAGATATTTGACAGATATTTGTCACCGTCGAACCACTAAAAATACTGGTGAAATCTAACGGAATGATTAGATATATATTATTGGAATAAATAGCGAAATAGCAATTCTAAATCAATAGCAACATCCCTTGCGGATACACTAATGATAAAACTAGTGAAATATATAGTAAATCCAACAGAAACTAACCGGTGAGTACAAGATTGTTCGTGAATCTCACATCAAAGCCAGCCGGCCATTCACTCTTCAATTCCGACCTATGGTTATAAGCTCCCGAATATCGTAGGTCGTAAACGTAGTTATTATGTACCACGTGGTTATCTCCGTAGACCTTCATACCTTGTAATTGAGAATAGTGATGATGTTCAGGGATAGACTATACTACTTAATCCCTAATAACAGTACAATACTTTTAAAATGCTGTTGTGTGGACAATCGATATATAAATTTTAAGGAATTTATCCCAAAATAATTTAGCGACATTGACTATATTATTGACTATATTATTGACTATATTATTGACTATATTATTGACTATATTATTGACTATATTATTGACTATATTATTGACTATATTATTGACTATATTATTGACTATATTATTGACTATATTATTGACTATATTATTGACTATATTATTGACTATATTATTGACTATATTATTGACTATATTATTGACTATATTATTGACTATATTATTGACTATATTATTGACTATATTATTGACTATATTATTGACTATATTATTGACTATATTATTGACTATATTATTGACTATATTATTGACTATATTATTGACTATATTATTGACTATATTATTGACTATATTATTGAATATATTATTGACTATATTATTGACTATATTATTGACTATATTATTGACTATATTATTGAATATATTATTGACTATATTATTGACTATATTATTGACTATATTATTGACTATATTATTGACAATATTATTGACTATATTATTGACTATATTATTGAATATATTATTGAATATATTATTGACTATATTATTGACTATATTATTGACTATATTATTGACTATATTATTGAATATATTATTGACTATATTATTGACTATATTATTGACTATATTATTGACAATATTATTGACTATATTATTGACTATGTTATTTAGTACATTATTGACTGTTATTATAAACCTGAGCCTAGGGGCTTGTAGACTATATTTTCTATGATCTCGATGCGATTCGAAGAGAATACGCCTATTCCTACATTAAAACCGTTATTGAAGCTGGTGCCTTTAACGTACGATTTATTTGATGAGACCTTGTGGTATCGAAGATTTAGATTATGTTTAGAAATTTTCAACATGTATACAACAAATGTATACAACAAATTTTACAAAATATTAACTATATTATTCTAACTTCTCCCAAGCCTAGGAATGCTAGGCAATATCTAGGATCATATGAGTCACTCCATCCATCTTGGCCGCAATTCTTCACTTCCACTCCACTTATTCGTGCATTTCCTAAATAGAAAATATGATATTATTTTCCGAATTGCATTTTAGTATATTTATTTGGTGAAAACAGTAACGCTTGCTCTCTCAATATATCGTAGTTATATTATCTAATATAACATAACTGTACGATTATTTAATATAATATAAGCCTATTTGAGCACTAACCGTTATAATATATCTCATCCTGGACCATTGTTCCCACTAGAATGCGAACTCCGAAGGCTTGCTTCTTCATGTTTGCATAGTCCCGACCAACAATTTTAATATTTCTCGTCAACAACGACACTTCCGCTCTCATATGAAATGTTCTATTCGTTGAAATGTGTTCTTCGATACCTAGGCAGTATTTAATTCATTACAGATAAAAACCTTATTCATAAATTACATTTTTTTAATACGATAGTTCTATACATCTTGATAATTTATAACCCTATATCCATTATGGTGTAATCAAATAATAATTAAATACAACTTACAATTGGTACAAATTAATAATATTCTCAAATTCCAATCTATACACTTATGCTAACCTAAATGCAAATACACAAGTGGTTTGGTTAGGTTGACTGTAAATCCATCCTCGGATACAGAATCGATGAAGCAAGTTTCACATTCTTCGGATGCAAATGCGGTCGCCGCCAAAACAATTTCGTCACCTCGCGACCAAGATCCGACAACGGAATCTGTGAGTTGTAATGACGTAGCTCCGGGCACGGCCGTATACGCCAACTTCGTGTGGTAGCGGCTTACGGGACGCCCATGAAGATCGATCATCCCGAAGGAGGCTGGATATTTGAAATGGAAATGTAAACGTGAGTAAACACTTCTTGTCGATGTCGATTTTAAAAGTACAACATACAAATGAACAGAAAAAGATGATCTGAATATATTATTTTAAACCTATTGCCTTTGCGCCGATATTGGGTCCTCTATTCAATTGTAATTGTGGCGTGTTATGGTCACCTCTTAATTCGATAACTACGTCCTGTAGAAAAGGTCGCTCTTCGTATCCGACGATCAGCCTTCCCAGTACTACTATGTGAGTAGCACTTAGCCTGTTTAGGTGTACATGTTATTAGTTTGGCAGATGTGTTTACATTCCAATAACTGGCTACGTATACGTGTCCGACTCAGTGTCGCGCGCGTGTTACGAACGTAATGGGTATGATAGAGTTATTCGTGATGTTGGAACCGACGATTTCAAGAGTTCCGTATACGTAGAGTTTATTTACTTGTTGCAAATGTCTATCGATGACGACCCAGCGGCCTGTTTATTGTTGCGAGATAGGAATGAATGCAAAGTATTATAGCATGCGCGGATTATGGGATGGTCCGTATGGAAGATGCCTATGTACTTGTAAGGTAAATAGCGTTAAACAGATTATATAAATAGAGTGTATCGCTTAAAAGTGAATACAAACGAAATATGCTACAAGATAATCAAAAGGATTATGAATTAGTTTATGAAGTTACCGCGTTAAAGTAAAGCGTTAAGATAATCAATTGATCGCGTCTTTACGAGAAAGATTTTAATGGAAATCTCGAGCTACTCACCAGCTGGTATAATGACGTCACTGTTGGCCACTGGTACACCGTAATTATCCGAGTCGATATATCCGCCGTAGCCGGGAGTACTCTGATTCCATGTACTCGCCTCGTGCCATAACTCGGTGTTCTCCGCACTTCCGACATTGCTGTCCGTATCTACTCGTTGAATATCCGGAATTTTGCAGTTTTCGAAATAACACGTCTCTACCTTTTAAATGCATTACGTAATGTGTTTTATATTATAATTCTGAAGAAAAAACAATTTAAAGTCAATTTTCAAACATTATTTTTCGTTAGAATGTAAATTTGATATAATATTTATTAAAATATACATTTGAAGTTTTATCTAGGGTATGTATGCTAACTTTTAGAGTGACACTTTTGTCAACTCTTCCCGAATAGATCAATTGAGATGCACTTTTACCGCTGACTGTAAATTTGAATTACTCTCAAATAATATCAAAGCAATACATTTTACTGTAAGTCATGCAATCTATGGCGTATGTATGGTGTATGCATTTAACTAATGTCTCTAACCAATATAGCTTATCATTGATTTATTAGCAATGTACCAGTCTCCGTATGTATTGTTGGGGAAGGTGAGCGGATTTTTCTGAGCCGGACTACTTGCTCCAGGTACTACGGTGATCATGTCCGCTCGAGTAGTGAAGTTATGCCTTATCTCTACGTACTGGTCATCCTGAAAGTGCCCGAAGTACTTTATTTGATTACGGTATTGCAAATTTACGTCATTCTATATTTGAATACTTATTTCGTTTCATTTAGATTATCATTAGAAAACTTCGATAAAGACAGAACACGCTTAAACCTTGAACTCGTACATGATTCCTTTGAAACTGATATTTGTAAGGTGTCCCGCATCGACAAATTGCATTTCGTAGTCATATTTACTAGTTAATAATACCATCCAGCCATCTTTGTGCGTTGTCGCTTTTATCAAAAATGGAACCGTAGTTTTTCCATAAATATTCTCAAAAGAACATTTCTGTATTAGAAATGTTTAATTAGTTATTTAAATACTCGTGGCTGGAATGTATAATATATCATGAAGGGAAGTAGGTTCTTTATGTTACCTTTCCTTCGAGAGATTTTGGCGTGAACTTGTTGAAAGCGTATCGATGAAAGTCAACGGAACTATCGCAAACCATTGAGCTCACTGAGTCTATGCGGGGATATGTGTATAATTTTCAATTCATGACATAAGTTAAATTGTAAATTCTTATTCTATTGTTTTTATAATAAAAAACTACATTGATTTGACATTTTTTATAATGAAATTAGTAAAAAAAATTAATAACAAAATATTACCAATAAATGACATATAACATTAAAATAATATTAAAAAATAGAATAAGAATTATCAATATATTAAAATTAAAATGTGTCATTGTCCCAAACTAAATAATTCCATCATATTAAATATCTATTAGTTTTAATTAGAATATAACTGTATACATTATTTAAATTTTAAGTAGAAATAATATAATTATTTCATTCTATGTGGAATACGAACGACTCGAGGACGAAAATTGAGGAGCAGGGATACATCGATCATCGGGTATAATTTCAGAGGAGGGTAGCACCCTATTACCCGTAGTTAAACTAGAAGTCAATGAACCATCTAAATCTTCGTAGACCGCCTCGTGCTGCCACCTCCACTTGAAACGGTTCTGGGAGTTGGTGAATACGTGGTTTGCCATCTGATAACGATATCCGCCATTGTTGTTTGCAGACAAACCCTTTGTTGAGCGAGTGAGCCACATTTAGTATATACATAATTATATACGCGCATTTTAAAAATATTATTAATAAAATAACAAATGATATATCCATGTATCACTTTTAAGATACGAATTTTTTATACAATTGAAACTGAGCTATTAATTTTTAATTAACAATACATTCATTTTATTACTAATATTAGGTCATTTCTCTAGTAAACATACACACGTAAATATATTGTGTACTGTTGGTGCAGACTAGTACATCTACTCACCGCTACTGAAGTAACACCATAACAAGCTGATTGCGATGAATTGAAATTCACGAATGTTATTCCGTCCAAAATTAGACCATAGTAAAAAGGAAGTATGATGCCGACTCTTGTCGGCTTTCCTTCCAGTATTTCGGATAACTGATGTCAACGAAAACAATGAATTAAATACAATGAAATGCATACCCTATTCATTTATGTGTGTAAATATCGTATCGAGTATATCGGGTTAATGGATATGGGGTACAGTATCGCATGTTAGGTTAAGCTACGCGTTGCCGTCAACCAACCAAGGGACGAGCTGCCACAACGCTATTGACTACCGTAGCTCCTCGCGTATTGTACTTCTCCGTCGCTAGGAGTACCTTCATCTCGAAACCGGCAACCTCGTTGTTTACCAACAGAAAGTCGTGAAATTGAACGCTTCCGGCCTTCACCCATTCTGCTCCCTTGGCACAATTCCACGCAACTAAACGACCGAACCTAGTCGTATTTGGTGTAATTGATACAGCATAGAATATGAGTAGGTCATCGAAATAACATCTATACCTATTGAGCAGTATATCGGTATCAAGTTAATTTAAAATCAGTATTATCCATTTGTAACTAGATTTCTATATCGGTCGCGATATCAATATTCAAGAAATCTATTTCTACGATAAAGTATTACAAACTTCGCCGGTTTCGGAATGTTATTCCAGCAAACTCCGCTGGTCATCGGCGTGTACTCTTGAAATATCCAGATGCCGTACCAGCCTTGCGAGTGCACTGAGTTATTGCGGAACACGCCAAGAGGCACCTGTAGAGACAAGGGTGTACACATATAATATTTACACACACATATAATTATTCCCTTACTATATTCGTCTCGCTATATTATGTTTGAGATGTTTCACGCATAGCGTATTTATACAAGATGTAGTCTCGGGATCACTCATCGCTGTGTTTACTTCTATAACTTATCGGATACGAATATATGGATAGAATTTCGGCATAGGAATTTTAGTAGGAATTTTTGTTATCACGCGATTCTATTGTTGAAATATAAAACCTTACGAGGGCAGTAATTTACATCGTAAGAAGCTCCGTCTGGATGTTGGTGCATACGGTACCAGAAACCGAAATGAGTTCCACCTGCAGCGTGGTTCCCCGTCACTGTGTTGTTGGGATTAGTTATCCAGAACGCCGCCGGAGTGATATCATCATTCTGTGGTGTGTTTTGGATTTATATTAGTAAGTAATATATATATTTCTCTTATTTGTATTGAAATTAACACATATTTTAAATGTTAAGGAACACATATGAATTTGTTTCACATTTCGCACCCACCTGTAAACTTGTGCTGGCTATCACCTTTATCGCCAGATTATCGACTAGCATGTTACCGATTTCCACTCCATCTTCGAGAAAGAAAGCTCCTCCCATAATGTTAAAAGCCACTGTCTCGCTAACGAGTAGATTGTTGGTGCCGTGAATTGTAACGGCGCGATTGAAAGAATGGTGCACGGTACACTGGCTCACGAAACTAGATGAGGCGTCTCCGTTCAAGTGGAAGTGTATAGCATATCGACCCATGCGAAATGCCTGCAATATTGGAAATGTAGTTATTGGTATAGCTATTTATTTATATAGTCAATATTATAAGTATCTTTGTAGATGTAGATATATTTATTGTTGTAGCTATCGATATAGATTTTTTTATAACTTAATAAATGTATTTATTTTGATATTGATATAGATTTTACTATTATCATTGATATATCTGAATCAGTTGTTATTGATATAGATGTATCTGTGTTTATTGGTGTAGATCTAGAAGAAGATGTATTTATAAATATGGATTTATCAGTAGCTATTTCTATAACTCTACATTATGTTATATTGTCATATTTTGTATATTCATATAAACTAATTATCTTTAATAAATACCTGTCCGGAATAAGTGAATTCTACATTTTTAAGTCGAGCAGTTACTAGGTTACGACTCGGCTTTAAAGGATGAATCATCAATTGTGCTCCAAATTCATCTGAGCCTAGTTGATCGCCGAAACGACCTTGAAAACAAGTTTGCGTCGCGAATTCACCTTAAACCAAGGATCAAGTAATTATTTCTCAGCGAGAATATCTTACCACAAATTATAATAATTAGTGATATTATGGAAAAGGAGTTATATAAGAGAGGGATTTCGCAACGTTGAAAATGACAATTATGCAGAAAAATTTACAGAGGAATGGTATTCGCTGTTAATATTCGTGAGTAGTCTGAAAGCTATCGAAGAATACATTAGGTGATATTTGAAAGAGTGATTAAGGGCTTGAAGCTGAATTCAGTAGTTTTTTTAGAGGTTTGCACGAGTTAAGGACATCTCCGGAAAACTACAAACCCGTATCGAATCCGTCCGGACAAGCTTCGATAGGATCGTGCCACTGCTGACTATCGGATCCTCTGAAGACGACATTTCTCGTAAGTAAGGCAACTTCCGCTCTCGCCTGCAATTCGTGTTGCCCTCCCAGACTGACCTATGTGAACCACAAACATCAATGGACAGACTATAATGCCATATTTGGGTTTTGGTGACTCCACTCGTGAATACCGTAATAAAAAATACAGGAGTTCATCAATAATTACAACAAGTTAATAATAAATAGTTCTTGTTCGCGATTTTCTTAGGTAAATATAAAATAAATCTAACACAAAATAATGATTTCAGATGCCTTTAGATAATACCAATACTTCTACGTTTCCGACCGTTCATAAAAATAATAATTTAATAATAACTATATAACTAACGGTTTCCCCCAAGTGCTTGAATATTAAAGGGGAGTCTAGAGTTACTTGGTTTCTGCTGACATGAGTTATTGATCTGATCTGAAGTAATATAGATAATGCACAGATTAGTATATAATAATATTATAATAATATATATGTATAGTTATTTTAATAATAAAAGAGATAAGTAACGGTACAAACTTCATTTTGCGATTGGGAATGACGATGTCCAGTGGTTGCTATGACTACCCGACCTCCTATTGGCCATTGCACATCATGGTCTAGATAAATTAGACTATCTCCAATTTGAGCTGTCCGTGCTAATAATCCCCAAGTTTTTCCGATGGATAAGCCTAAACAGTTTACGTTATTTAAAAATTAATATTTGGTTACAAATTTAAATGAAGATGGGCTGCAAAGTGTAGAATATACAAACAGCTTTACTAAAGAGCCAAACAAACCGTGCAAGTCGAGGATTCCTTCTCTCAGAGCCAGCGTCTTAGCACCATAGACAGGGAGTCCTTTGCTCCTCACATGTCCGTGCATCTCAATAACGGCTTTGTGTCGGAAAGGAGACTCCTCGGTACCAACCTAGAGTTTCGCGTATATTTGAATTTACTACGAGTTTATAGGAATACTAAAACGCAGTTATTTCATAAACAGTTGATTCGGTATATGAAACAGTTGTTTCAGTTAACCCAGAGTAATCATGTATGCTAACTTGCAATGTACCGTTATCAGTGATTAATATATTCTCGGCGTTCAATTGTAAATCCATTTCATCGAATATCAATTCGCCACCTTATAAGATAGTAAAGTTGTTTCACGAATAATCGTATATAATTTACAGATTTATAAATAAATATATATATATATATATATATATATATATATATATATATTATATATATATATATATATATATATATATATATATATATATAACCAACCTTTGATAATGAGCATTTTCAGAATCGGGGTGGTGGTATCTAGAAGAATAGTTTGACCTTTAGGGATGACAACGAGGTCTCCTTCAACTGGCGGCATTTCCCCTCCCCAAGTAAAACGACTAGACCATAGGTCAACGTATCGAAACGAAGCATTGTTCTGCAGTGAAAGTGTATTACGTAATTCATGTATTGGTGAATAGTCGCGCATATGGTAAACTGTGTTCAAAAATGGTATACGAAGGCAATGTTTTATATATTATATAATATGAAGGATATTATATAATTATAATTATAGTGCGAATGCGAAATGAAGGACATGAGATAAGTAATGCGATATTAATATGAAAGGACGTAGAGGATATTAGCGATCTCATGTGGCATTACCTGCAAAGCATCTCCCCAATTGGCAAGGTGAACTCGTACCATACTGCGTATACTGCCCACGGTAGAAGATTCAGTGATACACCGTATCAATGTATCGGAGAGATAGGTGATTACGCAACTCGCCCCAGCAATAGAGACTGAAGTATCTGAGAGTTTTGAACTGTGGAACATGTGTGTGGAACATGTATTAGAGTGAAGACAATGCATGCGGGAGTATAGTTGATATAGTTGATATACGGAGTCGGAAGTCAGCTATCGCAAATCATTGTGACCCCGTTAATGAGAAATGTTTATCAGTAAATAAACCCGAGAGATGTTCCGGAAATGTAAATTTCGGTACCACCGGCTGAACCTCCGCGAGATGGAGTAACCGAGCCGATGACCGCTGTGTCCGAGAAAATGTAGTCGTAGGAATTGGAGAGCGATGCAACCACAGATGAAGAGGGAGACGAGAATGCACCGTACATTAACTTAACGGAGCATTGCATATTCATTGTCTCTGCGAGTTATAATACGGCGTCGTTATTGCATGTCTTTATATTATTATACTAATGATGATATACATTTACATCTACAAGGAAGCTTGGGGTAAATGAAATCAAACTTATACTGTAGATATTGTTCAATTTAATTACATCCAGTGGACATGTAAATATTGAGGTTGCATTATTTAATATATCAAACTTACCGTTAAAAGAAGGAGTATAGCAGTTCATAACCATCGCTGAAATTACTATAACAGAGCTGCACGGCCGATCACATATTAATATTTCTGGGGTACGAGAATCGTCGAAACCGCTTCCGGTGATCGACACATATTGTCCTCCGCCCATGCTGCCTATTAATAATGAATAAATATATGACATTAAATATAACTATATCATTATCTTTCTAAGCCAAACGAACATTATTAAAGTTCCTAGCATAATAATCCAAATATATAATCTAATATTAGCATAATTCTGATGAAAGATGAGTGTCATAAAATAGAATGGAGTAAAATGCCTATGTGTGAAAGTTACCTCGGTTTGGAGATATAGATGTCAAAGAAACGTTGAACTTGAATGTCATCGGAGAGTTTGATATGGCATAACCTTTGTTAAGGAGTAACACTGAAACTGTAAACGATCCCAAACGGCTTGCAATAATTCTACATTTAATCTGTAAATGTTATAATTCGTATGGAACATTACCTCATTTTTATATATAATAATCTTATAATGTATATACAAATATTTCTAGTACGAACATACAAGTATGTTTACCTATATTGTAATGCATTTCTATATATTATATATGAATATTACTTCATAATCGTATCTTCGTTAGATTTATTTTAATGCGTCAGTTACAAATTGCTGTCGGTGGTTCATAATAACCATCGCATCCGTTTGGTTGATGATATCGCAGGTGAAATCACCAACTTTTGCTACCGTCAACGACTGATTAGTTCCGAATCCAGTTCCAACTATTTCGATGATTTCACCTAACTTACCTGCGTAAAATGAAGATCACTTATATTATATAATCATTATGTAATATATATATATATATATAGTACTCCTTACATATTAAACACTCATTATATTTACAGTATGTAACATAACATATAATTATTAGAATCTGTGAAATGCATTCGACATATCGTTCGGGTTTGAAATGTGATTGCGTTTAGAAAACTTACCGCTAGAAGGAGAGACAGTGGTAAGTCTGGGCATACCGGCGGTTACGTAAGAAAACGATGAAACATCGAAGGCCGTGGTCATTGCGTTGGACACGACGGTCACGTTAGCGACGCTAACGCCACCTAGCGATCCGACTAGGCCGGGAGTACGACATGTCACCATCGAGCTGTCTGTGATCTCCACACCGTTACAAGCCTGCTGACCTATATAGACTGCGGCATCTGAAACGGACGACGTTTATGACTATGACGATATGGCGGGGTAGCGGTTGCATTGTGAATCGTGTTATATTGCATCATAACGTCCGCATTGCTACCCGTATCTTAATGACGTATAGAGTATGCGAGTTTTATACCGATATCGTAGATCTAAGTAACCTTTAGAAAATCCGTAGCCAGAAATGTGTATAATAGTACCACCGGCCATGCTTCCATTCGAAGGATTGATACTACTTATACTCGGGTATATACTTATGGATATGGGTTCGGAGAGTCCTTGACCTAGAACATCCAGTTTCAACTATAAAATGCAACAGAATATTGTATTATGAAACACATTCGTATATAATTATTTTAAATATTTATATATTTTATAATAATTACACATGTATTAAAATGACTATTTATTAAATTATAACTATGACATAACATAATTATGAACCTCAAGGTTTAGTCCTGAAGATAACTGAGCTGTGTCGCACATCAGAGTATAATTAAAAACGGATATGATCGGACATGATTCATTTCCTACTCGTACTCGTATATCGCTGCTATTGTCTAATTGGTGTATGGTAAGACGAGATCAAATACGTTACAAGTAATAATTATGATGAACATAATAAATATAAACATAATAAATATGAAAATAATAAATATGAATATCATAAATTATGTTGAATTATAAGTTATTCCAATAATTATTGAATTTTTCTCTATTTGAATTCTATAAAGAAAAAATTCATGTGAAATTAATTGAAATTGAAAGTAAAGGAACTAACGAATATTGTCGAATGTGACGTTTAAAATTGAGTAGTCGGAATGAATCCTAGTTGTTGATACAGAGAGTATCGAATGGGTCCGCGCTGCGGAGTACTCATAAGTACACTTGCCAAGGCATCCTACCAAGTACCGACCCGAGTAGGTGTTCAGTAACACTGTGTAATGGTGACGTGGGTGGGGTTTAAGTTTGAACTACACGTGTCGCTGTTTATCGTCTAAACATTAAGTGATAAGGGTCCAGTTTACCTGTTACGTTGTCAGTAGTCGGTATGTTAACAGCTCTCGTCTGGCATATTATTAATATGTTCGTGTGGTTGAGAACATTGCATATCGTGCCTCCTATCGTCACCTAAGGAACGGGTACGAGTACGTGTAGTATTTTGTGCGCGGGTAAATGTGCGTTACGTTTGTATGCGTGTGTATGCGTGCGATGCATGTCGTATACGTACATACACAAACGTCATGCGTATATGTGTATTTATTTTTGGATGTATGTTATTGAGTATCTTTATCAATTGGAGTTTAAGACATGTCATGTATTTTAACTAGAGTTGTTTTAATATACATACATTCTCATATTCGTATAAATCTGATAGAGATATAAATGCAGAAGATCAGTTGGTCATATTATAGATATCGTCTATCATTAAACAGTTCTATTGGTAATGTATATTATTGTTGATACAAATTTTATTTAGTATATTTTGGTGCATTATATCTAAAGCATCTAATAGGTCTAATATAAAGACATAATGTGTATAATATATATACTGTATGCAATATATGTAAGATAACAGTAGATCGATACTATTAAGAGTTATAGTAGCACTAACTCGAGCAGACACCACCAATCTGTCCTTAAAACCGTCTCCACGAATGCTCACCAGATTTCCTCCGGTTAGAGATCCGCTTGTAGGCGAAATGGACTGAACGTAAGACATAGCTACGAAGCTGTGAGTCATGAATGTCAATATAGAAGTGGGGACGATGGAATATATGCGAACATAAGTTTGAAATTAGGATATCAAGAAAATAAGTAATTTATTCTTAAAATATTTACAAAATATTACGAATACGGTTCAAATAACCATAATCATTATCATTAATAATTTCATAATCAATTATCGCAAAAAATGGTGAGTATATGTTCGAACTATAACTAAATAAGATTAAAAGTGAAAATAACTCAAATTTCCTGGTTTCATGATATATAAATTTTCACATTTATTACTCATTTAGGTAAATAGTCGATAATAGAAAATAAGCATTTAAATGAAGGGATATATAATAATAATCATCATACATGTGATGTTCTAATTTGAAAATAAAAAAAAAATTTATTATAAATGATATCATATGTTTGAAATCGTTTCGCTATAATGAATGAACGCTTGACTGAACTATAATTGGATATCTTTTATACATTACGAGAATATATAAGAAGAACCTGCTCTGTCCGTGGTTGGTGATTAGATGGTTGGCGAATCCCTTTGCGGAAACCAAAACAGTCACCGAGTTGATTCGATTGTAAAGTACTTCAGATCCTTGAGCCAGAGAACATTGTATTCTTGTAGTCGTAGCGGAGGTTATTTTGCAAATAGCGGAGCCGATTTTAACCTCATTTAAACACGCAGTCGTTCTGGAGTAATATAATTGATTAAATTGATTAAATACTACGGATACCGTTCAAATAACCATAAGTTAACATAATCAATTATCGCAAACATTGGTGATTATATGTTCGAACTATTACTAAATATTAAAAATTATGAACGAAACGATATGGGTTGAAATAAACCCAAATCCGTGTCCGATGATAGTGATCGGATGATTAGTGAAAGCACGTCGTGGATATATCGAATTCACTTCAGGTGTGTTGCAGTCGCCGTATGCTATGACTAGCGAATTTGAAGTTAGGCCACCATCGCCTCGTCGGACCTCTTCCAGACAAGAAGAACTTGAGTTATGTACTGGAGAGCAGTACAAATAGTCTCGGGACACTATGGAAACGTTAAATTAGTATACGGTTTCGCCAGAAAACAATAACAATAATAACGATAACGATAAAAACAATAAAATTTAAAATAATGATAATAATAATAATTTTGATTACCTGTATTGATATCATATTTTGCCATGAAGCCTTTCAACTTAACGGAAATAGATCTTTTAATGTAGGTAGTACTAGTAGGGATAACTTTTATAAATCCCCTTAATACAATTCTATTGTTGCGGTCGACTGGATTCGATGCGTAATGAAAGTCGCCGATGTTATTAAAACGAAATCTATAAATATATTTAAGAGATTATAAAAGTGATTATTAATATCTGAAATTATGTATTTTAGTTATTAATTTTTCGAATACTTTATATAAATCATGTATTTAGTTTATTTCATAATAATATATTGAACAAATAATGAATTAACTCAAAATAGAACAATAATAATTGTATCTAGTGAATTGATAATGTAGGTATGATAATTTCATATCAATTTTATATCAAAATTTGAAACTAATATATATTTAATATATGCAAACTAGGTATCTATATACATACCTGAATTCACCACGGTTAGTAGATAGTCCACTGGTGAATCCATCCAGTACTTGTTCAGATGTTAAATCTGAGACAACCTGGTGAATAGAGAACTCGTTTTCTTCAACAGGGGAATACCATTTCCAAACTACTTGCGTTCCTTTATCGATAGTTATGAAAGCATCGCTCCATGAATAGCCTTTTCCGAACTCTGAATATGCAAATGATAAAAATCATAGGTAAAAAGTAGGAAAAAGAAACAATCAGCAAGTTTTTTTAAACAAAGGACGTTCACTTAAGACTATGTCCTGCGTGTACGTTGAAAATAAGCTAACCCGGGTGCGATCCGTTATTTGTGATTAAACGAGATCTCCCATCGTCGGCAACTCTACATCGAATCAATTGTGCACTAGAAGATATCACAGCGCATGCAACTCCCTCCACGCTGACGTCAATATCGGCCGGACCATTTGGAAATCCTCGACCAATGAGATTTAACGTAGCTCCTCCCTATTCGGAAGAGAGTTATATATATATATGGATGGTATTGCAGAGGATAGCTCATATATCTGATAAATACAAACTATGGTAGAGACAACTCGAGGGTAAAGGTCAGTTACTGTAAGAGTGTAGTCGATATTCGGAACGGAAAAAATGCTGCATATGAGAAAATCGGGTTGATTACTTAACGATTGAAGAAGTTGATAGTTAGTATAAGATATAAGAGATAACTTAGTATCGCATGTATTTATTCGCGATTTGCGGTATTTACCCAGTATCGGCATATCCGTGATTCGCAAATAATATCCTCAAAGGAAACGATCCAATGGAATGAGAGGGTAGTTTCGCGATAATTCGGTTCGATGAACTGTTAATAATTTCTCCAAAAACTCCTTCGATTTCTATGCGTATCTGCGCAGTGGTGCATATATCGAATGCTTTTCCGGTAATAATAATCTCACTACCTATGTATTGAATAGAAAAATATTACTAAACTGTATTTAACACATTTATATTCAATTTATATTCTTTATTTGGTTATATTCTATATACAATATTTATTATTCATTCACGGAACACTATATACATGTAAGTGGTTAATTTAGCAAATGGTAATATCAAACGAACCAATTACGCTGGAAATATAAGATGAAACTGAACTGATAATAGGAGTGAAATTGCCAGTAGACGTAAATGCGTTCGGTAATACAAATATTTCGCCATAACCATCGGAAATTGTTATATTTTTAGGATTCGCATTTGCAGACTGACAAATTAGTATTCGGTTAGTTTAAATGAGTCATCAATCAAAATGATCAATAGTAGATTCAAAATGAAAACATTGCAAACGTACCATGAATTGGGTAATGCAAACAATCTGAGCATAATTTACTGTCGCAATGGTGCAGTTCGAAGAGCCGATATAAACAGAACTCTTGAGTTGATTGAATCCGGCTCCCCTTAAGGTTACGCGAGTTCCACCTGTTCAAACGCACACGTAAATTCGCGAGCGTTATCGTAACAATAGGAGTTTGCTTGCAGTAATAAAAGCGATAGTAGTAGAAATATTTACGAATGAAACGTTACCCGTATAACTGCCGATAGATGGAGATATTTCTACTATATGATACATGTATGTGAACATAGCGACTCCGGGAAGAAGCTTGGCTTCTCCGCTTATTCCGATGAAGACGTGTACTCCGAAACTTCCCGAGGATCCGTTACCGATCTCACACCTGCATCGAATTATGGGTAATTGTTAATAGAATACGGTAACAATGCGTCGATTGTTTTGGAATAGGTGAAACCGACTTAATTTGATTTTTATTCATTTGGATAACTATGCAATCCGTATCGCCAATTGTAACTCGTGTCGTCGATAAGTTATCATCGAATCCACTTCCGTTGATCGTAAGAATGGTTTTTAAATATGAAGAGCCTGTTATATGTAGACAGATTTATAAACTCGGGAGTTGTACAAATGGTATCACAATTAGTTTTTTTTAAAGTAGACTAATTTATTATAATAATTATAAAAAGGCAGTTGATAATAACCAATATTGGGATATATAGAATTCACTGTCGCGGTCAAATTGTATTTCCATTCGTAGTTGCAGGCATTGTGCTCACACATTGAGGGAATATTATTTATCTTAACTACAACCTGAGAATATTGTTATCGAATATTAATATATCGTGACTATTGTATTTAATAATTGTTATCACTATGTGTTTTTTTGTATTTTAAACATATGCTATATCATATATAATACATATTTTAACTAATATAAAATTAGCAAATTATATAATCAAATAATAATTATATTTCCATAATATTAAAATATAAATGAAGATTATTATTAGATTAATTTAATAATTATTATTAATTTAGTAATTAGTATTGAT
>OZ038314.1:32130238-32142617 GCA_964035775.1 Osedax frankpressi
TAATAATTGTTGGTATTAAAAATTGTTAAATGAATATATTTAATATAATTATATAATTGATATTAATCACTATAATGAAATATTAAATGTAATATGAATCTCTATTCTATACCTGAGAAGTGGTAGGTTTTGTTGGTATAGCAGACGTTATCATACCGAAATGTGAGAGATAGAAATGAGTTAGTGAAGAGGATCCTTTTGTATCCTCCGTGATGCTAGCTGTTAAACCAACTACACTAGTGGAGTCTTCGATTACAATTAAGTCAGGTAGATCACCTGAATAATGAATATATACCAATATAACAATGGTATGTATATGTGTCATACATGTACATGCATTAAAAATAATATAATTATAATTCGAGTATGTAGTCTAGAAATACTAAAAACCTCTATCAGTTGCAAAAGTGATGACGAGAGATAGGGTATCATTTTCTATTGTTTTTATAATAGAAACTTTATCCGGAAAAATCGATGGCAAATTGTTCAATTCTTTTTCGATATCATTTCTTGACGTATACATCGTTAAAATATCTATTTTAATAATAACCAATTATTCATCGAATATACGAAATAATATTTACTAAATTAATTAAGAAGATAAATTATATTTCATTAGTTTCCAACCACTAACCAGTATACACCCTTTGTAAACCAAGACGAAACCCAAGTAAATTAATAGAACGTGAATTCAATGTTACTCTCTGTACTTCATGAACCCGATGTCTAGACTTGGCATTAGCAACCAGCACAGACTAAAAAAGGTTTCATTTAACAAAATTAAATGATAATAATAATATAATTATATTTTTAAGAATACATTTTTTATTTTGAAACTGCTAATTATTACATAGAAAACTGGTTTCAAACCTGTTTCTCCGAGACTAGAGAAGTTCTGATTGCAATTTTTTGCCTATCGTTAACCACCATGTCGGCATGCTTGTGGTTGTAGAATGTGGAGTACATATACACTGATAGTACAACATCACATCCTATTCTTTCTTTCTGCAACATCTCGATAAAATACCTTGAAGTGTAAATTATTTAGTGTCCTATAATATTATTTATTTATTGTATATATACGATGCGGAAATATAATTACAGGCATATTAATAACTCGTTTTTGAATTCAGTTAAATTTATTATTTCTATGCTATTTTACATATGTATATTTCTTGTAATTTATTTATTTTAATAATATTTAGTTATATATTTGCAGTATTTCTGTTATATAATTAAATCAATATTATTTATAATGACTTATTATAATTAATATCATAATTGTTTATATTACACTGATTTCAACAAATTGGGACAGGAGATATGATGTTCTACTTCATATTTAAAATATTATATCGATATTTAGTATTTTTAGTATAACAAATATTATAATACTAGAATACTACACCAATGATTTATATTATAAATTACATGGTATTATTATTAATAATTAATTATAAATGTAATATTGTATATTAATTTATTAAGTATAATATATATATATATATATATATATATATATATATATATATATATATATATATATATACTGCATATATAATACTAACGAAGTGTTGGTTCGTAGATAGAGACGATCGGATAAAGGGCAAACACCGCGGATACATGTGATTATCAATACCTATGACAAGGTTCATTATTAAGAAATGTATTCATTAATAAGAGAAATATATAAATGATGTTATACACTTAAATAAAATATAATAATAAGCATATTATAATATAGAGCAGATAGCGAAAAATACGTCAAACCTTAAATGAAGGGTCAGAGTTCGGGGAGAGATACAATACTGCATCGTTGTCGGTTTTCAGAGAGAATGTATATTCACTATCGGTCGAAGGTGTGAAGAATGCTCTGGATCTAGTCACATAGCTAACAACAACAGTTATTAATTATAAATATCACAAAACAATGCATAGCAGATTTATCTTGTAATTATAATTCCATTTACCAACTTTGTGTCGGAAGGAGATTGATTCATAATCCAAGAGTCAAAATGAGTAATTGAATCAGATGCAGAATAATTAGATATCTCTTCGTAGCTGATAAAATTGATATCTCTAGTAGAGTTTATTTTCCATCTCTCTAAGTTAATACCGCGGTTACCTTGGAAAGTATCACTGTATTAGCTAACTACATAATTTATAAGTATAGAAAGTATTGTTATACAAAATATATTAATGAACATTTATAAAAACCTTTGTATCCGTTTTTTGTGTGCACCATTTCTGGAGAATCGCAAATAATTTCATTCGTTGAATTTGATATTATTTCACATAACTCGCCTATATATAATTTAGATTAGATGATATGTATAGTTATATATATAATAATGAACTATATTAAAGTATATAGTTTGTAGTGCATTGAATATAATATAATACGATTCAATAATAATGTATGCAAAAGTATAAATTATTAGTGAACATTTATATGATTAAATAAACTTAATCGTACCTGAAATAGTGACTTGTATCTTAAAATCGCTGTAATCGAAATAATTTCCTTTAATTGTGAGTCGTTGATGTCCAAGTATTCCGGATTCGTGATGACTAATATTTGAAATTTCTAAGGGAGTTTCGAATGATTTCAATAGTTGCTGATTTAGTTTCATATATTCCGAAAATTAAATAGAATATACATTAAGAGTTAATAATACAATATATTTTTAATAATACTTTTTAATGAGTATTAATGAGTATTTTGGGTAAATGTTTAAATTTTCCCGTCGTTTTTAATCATTTTAAGTAGCATACTAACTCGCATAGGATCTGAACATAGCTATTTTGTTAAGCCAAGTTATACTGTAGGCTTGTTTCGTCATTAGAGAACGACCGTAGTCGTCACTGAGTATAAACGAAGCGTTCATAGCACCTACATAGGTAGACATTATCTTGCAAATCACGTGGCCGTATATGGAATTATGGTCATTCAATTGTAGACCATAGCTGTAGATATTCAAGAGTAATTATTATGTTATTATATAATAGTATATATTTATATTTATATATACATATAGCATATAATTAAATATTAAATAATATAAATTAATAAAGTTTACGCATATAAAATACAAACAAAGAATCTTCAATTTTCTTCGTATTCTTGATTTCACATCTTTGTCCTCCCATATATGTTCTTAGAAACCTTGTTTTCATTCCATTCGAACTTGTATGATTATTTGGCCCAAAAATATCCGTATATATTCTTCCGGTCATTGTGAATAAAGTTCCTAGAACGTAAAAGTACTTCATAAATTTACAAATGTTCGATATTTTATAATATATTTTACGTAATTAGTAATTGGAGATTACTAAATGCAATTTTATAAAATATTTATAATAGCATGATATATATCATAAGAGTCCATGTGTGCAATCCTAACTAATGTTTCTATTAGTTTTTTTTATAAATATAGTTAAATGTTATGAAAATAGAAATATTATTATTTATTTCCTACCAGGCAATCCAGAAAGTGGCGATACAGAACTTATTTTAGGAGTACGATAATCTTGAGGCTGTTATCATAAAAATATATAAATAAAACGATTTATGTAAATAGCAATATTATTGAATAATAATAATTATTATTATATTATTATTACTATTATTAATAATATTATATATTAATATGTATAATAATAACCTGAAATCTGCACCAATATTTATTTTTCGAACAATGATCACGAATTGGAATTCTTCTGCCGTCCACATGAATACGAATATAGAAATCTCCAACAGGTAGCGGTCTATCGAATAAGATTGCAATTACTTATTTAACTAATACTACTACTACTACTATTACTACTACTACTACTACTACTAATATTAATACTTCTGCTACTATTACTACTATTACTCCTACTACTGCCACTACAACTACGAAGACTACTACTAATACTACTAATGTTACCTTTAAAACTCCTACAACCACAACTACTCACCGGTATTATAATAGAGAACCCAATTTCAGAGTGAAATTTAAATAAATAGTACAAATATATTATGAAGAAGTAAATAGTGGATTCGGCTTCTCACTAACGGTGTATGGCATTGTATTCGAGTCGTTGTGCAACCATCCTCGTGTACTCGGCAAATGTAGCTCCGACTTTCCGATATCAACTGCACAACGTTTCCAAGGTGTTCGCGACCGGCTCCGAACTTGAACTGAGTAGTCGCGAACTCTAGAAAGGTTTAGGTACTATATTATTTTGTGAACCACATCAAACGGATGTTATTAATAATAATAAATGTGTATATATTTATAAATATAAATAAATAATTGTAATATTATTTATATGAATTATTTATGAAAGTACATAGATTTTTTTACATATACATTTGTATTTGTATTAAACCTCTTAAAAGATAAAATAGGTGATAATTGACAAAATGAGTAATCACTGTGTTAAGTTGTTATAACATACCTTAAACATAAATAATTTTATAGTATGTAAACATATGATACTATATTTAGTTCCATGTGTAGTTACAATGTTCTAGAATACTTATATCCATAACCTAACTCACATAATTATTGAACGTATGGTGCATTAAATATACTAACTTGTGTTGTGTGTAAACAATTATAAATGGAGTTTAGACCATACAATCGCAAATGATTTGCTGCAAATCTAGTTTGGTACGGTATTATATCGGATACCCGACATATCATCTATACAGAAATATAAAGTAGTAAAATAAACCTTTGCCGATTATCGTGATTTTTGTTTCTCCATTATAACTTCCGATCCGGGGGAAGATGTAACTCACCGATGTTTTCGCATGATATTCTGCTATACCTTTTGTATCGTTTAATAATATTATAATTATCCATATATAATAATATATATAATATAATATAATATATAATATAAATCGAATATAGTTATAAAAGAGAGATATTTAACTAACATAGAAATAAGTAAAATAGATAAATCATATTATAATTTTGTATCATTCCTTTGGAATGGTTGTGATACAATGACAATTAAAACTATAACGGGTATATTTATATTACCGGTCACACTTCATAGGATACATAGACACGCCCATAATGCAATATATGAACTCCGATAGGATTGAATTTGTTTTACGAATATCGATCAAATACATATTAAATTAAATGATTAATGTTTTAAATATATAATGAAACCTTTATAATCCTTATTTAAAATATCTATAATTAAATTATTTTATTTAGTATTTAACTAATATATATAAGATACAATAATATCATGCATTCTATAAATCATGATTTATATTTTATATTTTAATAACATTTTTATTATATTAAATTATATTTTAATTAAATAGTATATGACAAATTATTGAAATCTATGTAATCAGTTATATATTAACTATATTTAAACATTTTTCGATGATAAAATTTGGATTTTATTATTTATCATTTTTTTAATAAAAACATAATACATATTCACTTGGAAGAATTAATTAGTTGTTAAATATTTTATATTATATAATATAGTCCATTACAATTATTTATCAATTTACAAATAAGTAATTAGTCTACCAGCTATAAGAGAATAGTACGTCTTAAATATATTACTAATATTATTAAAGTTATTAATATTTATTATAAAATACTAATATATATTAAAATTATTTACTATATCATATGTATATGACATATATAGTAATATTTTAATTTATAGAAACACTATAATATATTGTTTTAAATACATTTTTTATGTTGTTTCGATTTTTGAAAATGTTGAGAGATTATAACATAGTATTGGATACACTATATAATACTCTCCCCCTTTTAAACACATTGCTGAAATAGTTAAGTTTTAAAAGCATAACAAATAATATTAAAGAATTTATATAATTTATATAAAAAAATGAAATGACTCGGATGGTTTGATTGGGGATATTACTCACATAACTTTACTTATGATTATAAAAGAAATATTATATAATCAATAAGTAATAAGTAATAAATAAATAAAATAAATAAATCTAAAGTTAATATATTAAAATATTTAAGAAATAAGCAAACAATAGAGCAAAGGACATAATGACGCAATAGAGATTTAAGGACGCAATGCTATATAATTGAAATTCTAAAAATACATAGCATTGACGTCATTTATTATGAGTCATGCAAGTCATCATTCTTACGTAACTCACATTAAATAAATTTATATAAGCAATGCTTTATAATTTAATATAGAAAAAAATTGCATATAATGTAACTAATGTAACTAGAAAACAGAATACTGTAAATATTAAATAATATATTAATAAATTAATATTAAGTGTATTTTCAATAATATATATATTTTTAACATTAAATAATATAAAATTCATTACTAATTCATTACTAATTATGCTATGACAACAATATGAATATGGTATTATATCGGTATAACTATAATATGACTATAGTATAACTATGATGTGACTACTGTATGCCTAGGGCATGCCTATGATATGATAATGTTATAACTATGATATGACTACGGTATGACTATGATATGACTACAGTCTGACTATGAAATGACTACGCTAAGACTATGATATGAATACGGTATGATTAGGATATGACTACGATATTTCTATGCTATGACTACGGTATGACTACGGTATGACTACGGTATGACTACGGTATGACTACGGTATGACTACGGTATGACTACGGTATGACTACGGTATGACTACGGTATGACTACGGTATGACTACGGTATGACTACGGTATGACTACGGTATGACTACGGTATGACTACGGTATGACTACGGTATGACTACGGTATGACTACGGTATGACTACGATATGACTACGGTATGACTATGGTATGACTACGGTATAACTACGGTATGACTACGGTATGACTACGGTATGACTACGGTATGACTACGGTATAACTACGGTATGACTACGGTATGACTACGGTATGACTATGATATGACTACAGTATGACTACAGTATGACTATGATATGACTACGGTATGACTACGGTATGACTACGGTATAACTACGGTATGACTACGGTATGACTACGGTATGACTACGGTATGACTACGGTATGACTACGGTATGACTACGGTATGACTACGGTATGACTACGGTATGACTACGGTATGACTACGGTATGACTACGGTATGACTACGGTATGACTACGGTATGACTACGGTATGACTATGGTATGACTACGGTATGACTACGGTATGACTACGGTATGACTACGGTATGACTACGGTATGACTACGGTATGACTACGGTATGACTACGGTATGACTACGGTATGACTACGGTATGACTACGGTATGACTACGGTATGACTACGGTATGACTACGGTATGACTACGGTATGACTACGGTATGACTACGGTATGACTACGGTATGACTACGGTATGACTACGGTATGACTACGGTATGACTACGGTATGACTACGGTATGACTACGGTATGACTACGGTATGACTACGGTATGACTACGGTATGACTACGGTATGACTACGGTATGACTACGGTATGACTACGGTATGACTACGGTATGACTACGGTATGACTACGGTATGACTACGGTATGACTACGGTAGGACTACGGTATGACTACGGTATGACTACGGTATGACTATGATATGACTAGGGAATAACTATGATATTACTATTGTATAACTATGCTATGACAACAATATGAATATGGTATTATATCGGTATAACTATAACTATAAGAATACTAATTACATATGACTACGATATGATTATGCTATGACGGTATAACTATGATGTGACTACTGTATGGCTATGGTATGACTAGGGCATGACTATGATATGACTACGCTAAAACTTAGATATGAATACGGTATGATTAGGATATGACTACGATATTTCTATGCTATGACTACGGTATGACTATGATATGACTACGCTAAGACTATGATATGAATACGGTATGATTAGGATATGACTACGATATTTCTATGTTATGACTACGATATGACTACGGTATGACTACAGTATGACTACGGTATGACTACTCATGGGCATTTTCTATATATATATATACAATAATAATAACATTTATATATATATTTATTATGAACCATCCCTGTCTCTAATAACATGTAATATTGGAATATTATTAGACATATATTTAACTATCATATATTCAAATCCTCAAGACATTATAAACCGTATCATATAATAAATAAAGATTTACTTAGAACATTTTTGCAGAGATTCTGATTCGGTACTTTGGATAAGTGTAGACAGTGTAATTTCCATAAGCTAATGTAGATAGACTGAATGTCCTTGAACTTACCGATATTCCTAAGCAACCAATCTGCGTAGTGAAGTCTTTTGTTGAACTCATTGCGATGGCAATATCTCGGTGGATAGGTTTATCTTCTTAATGAGTAATCTCGGACCACTTTCGTGATCACTTATATTGTCGATGACATAAGCTTAATAAATTGATCTATAGCAGGGAGATACTAATTATTTTATTTACTCTCTAGATTGAATGCTTTGGCTATTATATATTACAATTTATATGTGTATGTAATATCGAATATCCTATATGGCTATATTAAATTTAAATTATAATTATATATTAATATTAATATATTAAGCTGTATATTTATATTATTAGTATCAATAGATATTTCCAAATATATTACATAAAGATGATAATAACAATTTTATTATCATATACAAATATACATTTTCCTAAATTGTGAAAATGTAGCATCTATAAAATTTAAATATAAAATGTCATCTATAAAATTTAAATCCACTATATATTTGGAAGTATATGTGTATATCAAATACAATTATATCTAATATAAATGTAATATCTATAACTTTTAAACGTAACAAAGTGATATGAAAATTGCAAGTTTTATTAAATATATTACATGTAAGAAAATCAGTACAGTTCACATACAATCTACCCAATGCCCTTTCATGTATAATACCTATACATATTTTGTAATAGAATACATAAATTATATAACAATGCATTTAAAGAATTACAAACAATATTAAAAATTGGATTGTATTATTTATCTTAACAAACTGATCCATTATGTATAACTTTAGTAATTATACAAATTTATTTCTAAATCATAAATGAGTATTCTTAAAAGTAACTAATTGTAAACAATATCAAATGAATATTCTTATCCCAGAAATAATATGTATACGTATTTTATATCAAATGACTTATTTATTAAATATGATATTCTTAATTAATATTAAAATATGTGTAAATAATATTATTAATTATTAAAATTAAATTAAATATTCTTAATTAGTATTAAAATATATATAGATTTATTTAAAATCATATCACTTATCCTTCTAGAGTCGTTTTGACTAATTTTTAAAAATAGTAATTATATTTTTATTTTACCATCCAATAATTATATATCTTTAATTCAACTTTTAACAGTCTATATGTGAATTTAAATACACATTTAGATTCTGCCAATGGAAACATGTAGTATAATCAATTAAATTATTTATAAGTGCTGTGATTTCAGAATACCTTATATGTTAGAATAACTCACCATTTTAAGGATAATTGAACACCGAAGAAATATCTGAATTGTTTTTAGGTAATTTTAATGTTGATAAATAATATTCTTGTTTAAACATTTATTTTCTAGCATATTTTTTGAGCAAGCTTTAATTCGATTAGCTTTGATATTAGGGAATAACCTTTATATATTAGATAAAGAGGGAAAGCCTAATCCAAATTAGGTATACGTGTAGACTAGTCTTTTTATAAATTGATTGATATATTGACTTATATATTATTCGTTAAATATATTTTAACTTTTTACTGAACTATACCATTAATATAGTATTTTAAAAGGTATTTATTCCAATTTCTCTGTCCTCGAGTACTTAATTTGTTATACATTAAATTTTCAGAATTTGGATTTATTTAATCTATTATCTATAAAATAGTTTTTAAATTCTTTTGATTGTTTTCTGACAGAATTCCAAAATGAAAATTTTGTAATTTTACAATTATATTAATTATGAAAATAATTCTCCCTGTTTTGAATAAATATATACTGCGCTTTTAATATTATGGTCTATCGCTTCTACTCTTAGCTTAATAAATTGTAATTCTTATTATTATCACGTTTATTTTGACATAGTGTATTGTGTATACTCTTTTAACTTTTTCCTTGTAATACTATTATACATATATTATTAACAAGGTCACATGGTCCTGATATATTCATTATTTTATATATTTACTATAAAGTGTTATGAAATAATATCATATAGGAATAATCTGCGATAAATATTTACATGCATTATTTACCTTTTATTATTTACTAATTATATACTAATTGTATTTAAATGAAAATAGATTAGAAAAATATAGACTTTCGAAAACTGTGTAAGTATGTGTATAATAAATATACATAATAGAACATATAATATATCGTATATTTTATAATTTTAGGATTAGATAGAATTATAATAATCAGACACAAAATTATAGCTTGACTAGGTATTTCCCCACCTAAACTTTTCACAATAAAAGTTTAATTAAATTATAAAAGTTTAATCATCTAATATTGTGGATTAATTTGATATGATTGATTCAAAAATATTTATTTTTAAACAACCAAAATAATAGTTTACTAAAATTAATTATTATCTATAAATTAACTATATATTTTAACAAAATCAAAATACTTATATTAATTTACATTAATTATACAAATATTATTCTAATATTTTACTTGTGAACCCAGGCGAGAACATATAAACAGATACACCTTCCTTCCATACACTTGAATTGTACGTGTTATTTTTACACAATATATTTTTTTACACAATATATATTCTGATTTGTGTTTTCAAGAAAGTAATAATAGTGAAAAAATAATTAACATAAATGAACATAAACAGTTTATTTATGTTCATTTATGGTAAACACGTTTATCTTTCTTACTATGATCCTATATATTCAGCCATCTAAAAAATTGTGTAAAAACAATAGAAAGATTAATATTAATATTCTAATTTATTAATTAATTTATATATTATATATTATCAAATTGACACTTTGTAGGAGTATTAATATGTATATATTAATAATAGCATTATAATGATATTTATCAGAATTAAAAAAAAAATTATAATATATAAAGTATAAAATTAAAAATATGTCTTGAAACCAATATATGTTTTCTAATTTAGGCATCTAAAAAATGTTGTGAAGACATTTTTTTTAATTAAACATTCAGTTGTTTAAATAATCTCGATCGGTAATTATACTTATAATCAAGAGTTACTATAACGTGTTCTTTATGTCTAAATAGTATGATGTTTCTATAATATCGAACATTAAAACGAGACCTACTTAGTTTTCTATGTATGCGACCAATTCGACGTTATTTTATCTTGATATTTAATTTATGCTGAATTTTGAGTATGTTATTTAAACAGGATATTTGTGCTTCGACTCTTATTTGTTTGCAGGTTTTTATCGTTGGTTTGGATGTTAACGCGATTTATTGACGTGGATTTTGTTATTTGATGTATACGTTACCTTTATTAATTATTGTTAGTTTTTAATGTTCATTTTCCACAAATTATAAATTATCAGATTAAATCGAACATTACTAGTAATATATTATTAATAGAAAAATACGTTGCAACGCATTCGTATCGTACTTTAATTACTCAGATGTTTGAACATTAATTCTAAAAATATATTCTGCCTGTTTTTAATTTTTATTAATTAATTCAATCTAATTCGCCAAAGACACTTGTTGCTAAACACCGACAGTGAAGTTTTCGGAATTTCTTGTTATGATTAGCGCCTACAGTTTGTAACATTTGTCCTTGATTATGTTTTAGGTCTCGATTAAAGATTACATCTTAAGTGATTTCTTGTAACGTACGCCGTACGGCACGTGTATTCGAGTATCGGCTGCGCGTAATCCTGCGTGTACACTGTACACTGTACAGTGTACACTGTACAGTGTACACTGTACAGTGTACATTGTACAGTGTACACCACACCATCGAAACTCTGTATTTGTTTTGAAGTTCGCGTTAAAATGTATTTCTGTGGTATCGTACCTTACCGATATGCGCTCTTTTTTGTTAGATCCTAGATATTCTGTCTAACTTAAATCATCTTCATTGAGTTATCAGGTTGATCCTACCAGTAGTCTTATGCTTGCATCAAAGATTAAGCTATGCATGCCTAAGTACAAACTTAAACAAAGTGAATCCGCGAATGGCTCATTAAATCGGTCACTATTTACTGGATCATATGTCCTACTCGGATAACTATAGTAATTCTAGAGCTAATCTTGTGCATTCATATTACTGAAACACTCATGTTAAGG
>OZ038314.1:32142817-32175317 GCA_964035775.1 Osedax frankpressi
AAACCTTAAATGAAGGGTCAGAGTTCGGGGAGAGATACAATACTGCATCGTTGTCGGTTTTCAGAGAGAATGTATATTCACTATCGGTCGAAGGTGTGAAGAATGCTCTGGATCTAGTCACGTAGCTAACAACAACAGTTATTAATTATAAATACCACAAAACAATGCATAGCAGATTTATCTTGTAATTATAATTCCATTTACCAACTTTGTGTCGGAAGGAGATTGATTCATAATCCAAGAGTCAAAATGAGTAATTGAATCAGATGCAGAATAATTAGATATCTCTTCGTAGCTGATAAAATTGATATCTCTAGTAGAGTTTATTTTCCATCTCTCTAAGTTAATACCGCGGTTACCTTGGAAAGTATCACTGTATTAGCTAACTACATAATTTATAAGTATAGAAAGTATTGTTATACAAAATATATTAATGAACATTTATAAAAACCTTTGTATCCGTTTTTTGTGTGCACCATTTCTGGAGAATCGCAAATAATTTCATTCGTTGAATTTGATATTATTTCACATAACTCGCCTATATAGAATTTAGATTAGATGATATGTATAGTTATATATATATAATAATGAACTATAGTAAAGTATAGTTTGTAGTCCATTGCATATAATATAATACGATTCAATAATAATATATACAAAATTATAAATTATTAGTTAAATAAACTTAATCTTACCTGAAATAGTGACTTGTATCTTAAAATCGCTGTAATCGAAATAGTTTCCTTTAATTGTGAGTCGTTGATTTCCAAGTATGCCGGATTCGTGATGACTAATATTTGAAATTTCTAAGAGAGTTTCGAATGGGTTTCAATAGTTGCTGATTTAGTTTCATATATTCCGAAAATTAAATAGAGTATACATTAAGAGTTAATAATACAATATATTTTTTAATGAGTATGTATTTTGGGTAAATGTTTAATTTTCCCGTCGTTTTTAATCATTTTAAGTAGCATACTAACTCGCATAGGATCTGAACATAGCTATTTTGTTAAGCCAAGTTATACTGTAGGCTTGTTTCGTCATAAGAGAACGACCGTAGTCGTCACTGAGTATAAACGAAGCGTTCATTGCACCCACATAGGTAGACATTATCTTGCAAATCACGTGACCGTATATGGAATTATGGTCATTCAATTGTAGACCATAGCTGTAGATATTCAAGAATAAGTATTATGTTATTATATAATAGTATATATTTATATATACATATAGCATATAATTAAATATTAAATAATATAAATTAATAAAGTTTACGCATATAAAATACAAACAAAGAATCTTCAATTGTCTTCGTATTCTTGATTTCACATCTTTGTCCTCCCATATATGTTCTTAGAAACCTTGTTTTCATTCCATTCGAACTTGTATGATTATTTGGCCCAAAAATATCCGTATATATTCTTCCGGTCATGGTGAATAACGTTCCTAGAACGTAAAAGTACTTCATAAATTTACAAATGTTCGATATTTTATAATATATTTTACGTAATTAATAATTGGAGATTACTAAATGCAATTTTATAAAATATTTATAATAGCATGATATATATCATAAGAGTCCATGTGTGCAATCCAAAATAATGTTTCTATTAGTTTTTTTTATAAATATAGTTAAATGTTATGAAAATAGAAATATTATTATTTATTTCCTACCAGGCAATCCAGAAAGTGGTGATACAGAACTTATTTTAGGAGTACGATAATCTTGAGGCTGTTATCATAAAAATATGTAAATAAAGCGATTTATGTAAATAGCAATATTATTAAATAATAATTATTATTATTATATTATTATTACTATTATTAATAATATTATATATTAATATGTATAATAATAACCTGAAATCTGCACCAATATTTATTTTTCGAACAATGATCACGAATTGGAATTCTTCTGCCATCCACATGAATACGAATATAGAAATCTCCAACAGGTAGAGGTCTATTGAATAAGATTGCAATTACTTATCTAACTAATACTACTACTACTACTACTACTACTACTACTACTACTACTACTACTACTACTACTACTACTACTACTACTACTACTACTACTACTACTACTACTACTACTACTACTACTACTACTACTACTACTACTACTACTACTACTACTACTACTACTACTACTACTACTACTACTACTACTACTACTACTACTACTACTACTACTACTACTACTACTACTACTACTACTACTACTACTACTACTACTACTACTACTACTACTACTACTACTACTACTACTACTACTACTACTACTACTACTACTACTACTACTACTACTACTACTACTACTACTACTACTACTACTACTACTACTACTACTACTACTACTACTACTACTACTACTACTACTACTACTACTACTACTAATATTACTACTACTACTACTACTACTACTACTACTACTACTACTACTGCTACTACTACTACTACTACTTTACTACTACTACTACTACTACTACTACTACTACTACTACTACTACTACTACTACTACTACTACTACTACTACTACTACTACTAATACTACTACTTATGATACTACTACTATTATTACTATTACTCCTACTACTGCCACTACAACTACGAATACTACTACTAATACTACTAATGTTACCTTTACAACTCCTACATCCACAACTACTCACCGGTATTATAATAGATAACCCAATTTCAGAGTGAAATTTAAATAAACAGTACAAACATATTATGAAGAAGTAAATAGTGGATTCGGCTTCTCACTAACGGTGTATGACATTGTATTCGAGTCGTTGTGCAACCATCCTCGTGTACTCGGCAAATGTAGCTCCGACTTTCAGATATCAACTGCACAACGTTTCCAAGGTGTTCGCGACCGGCTCCGAACTTGAACTGGGTAGTCGCGAACTCTAGAAAGGTTTAGGTACTATATTATTTTGTGAACCACATCAAACGGATGTTATTAATAATAATAAATGTGTATATATTTATAAATATAAATAAATAATTGTAATATTATTTATATGAATTATTTATGAAAGTACATAGATTTTTTTACATATACATTTGTATTTGTATTAAACCTCTTAAAAGATAAAATAGGTGATAATTGACAAAATGAGTAATCACTGTGTTAAGTTGTTATAACATACCTTAAACATAAATAATTTTATAGTATGTAAACATATGATACTATATTTAGTTCCATGTGTAGTTGCAATGTTCTAGAATACTTATATCCATAACCTAACTCACATAATTATTGAACGTATGGTGCATTAAATATACTAACTTGTGTTGTGTGTAAACAATTATAAATGGAGTTTAGACCATACAATCGCAAATGATTTGCTGCAAATCTAGTTTGGTACGGTATTATATCGGATACCCGACATATCATCTATACAGAAATATAAAGTAGTAAAATAAACCTTTGCCGATTATCGTGATTTTTGTTTCTCCATTATAACTTCCGATCCGGGGGAAGATGTAACTCACCGATGTTTTCGCATGATATTCTGCTATACCTTTTGTATCGTTTAATAATATTATAATTATCCATATATAATAATATATATAATATAATATAATATATAATATAAATCGAATATAGTTATAAAAGAGAGATATTTAACTAACATAGAAATAAGTAAAATAGATAAATCATATTATAATTTTGTATCATTCCTTTGGACTGGTTGTGATACAATGACAATTAAAACTATAACGGGTATATTTATATTACCGGTCACACTTCATAGGATACATAGACACGCCCATAATGCAATATATGAACTCCGATAGGATTGAATTTGTTTTACGAATATCGATCAAATACATATTAAATTAAATGATTAATGTTTTAAATATATAATGAAACCTTTATAATCCTTATTTAAAATATCTATAATTAAATTATTTTATTTAGTATTTAACTAATATATATAAGATACAATAATATCATGCATTCTATAAATCATGATTTATATTTTATATTTTAATAACATTTTTATTATATTAAATTATATTTTAATTAAATAGTATATGACAAATTATTGAAATCTATGTAATCAGTTATATATTAACTATATTTAAACATTTTTCGATGATAAAATTTGGATTTTATTATTTATCATTTTTTTAATAAAAACATAATACATATTCACTTGGAAGAATTAATTAGTTGTTAAATATTTTATATTATATAATATAGTCCATTACAATTATTTATCAATTTACAAATAAGTAATTAGTCTACCAGCTATAAGAGAATATATATATTACTAATATTATTAAAGTTATTAATATTTATTAGAAAATACTAATATATATTAAAATTATTTACTATATCATATGTATATGACATATATAGTAATATTTTAATTTATAGAAACACTATAATATATTGTTTTAAATACATTTGTTATGTTGTTTCGATTTTTGAAAATGTTGAGAGATTATAACATAGTATTGGATACACTATATAATACTCTCCCCCTTTTAAACACAGTGCTGAAATAGGTAAGTTTTAAAAGCATAACAAATAATATTAAAGAATTTATATAATTTATATAAAAAAATGAAATGACTTGGATGGTTTGATTGGGGATATTACTCACATAACTTTACTTATGATTATAAAAGAAATATTATATAATCAATAAGTAATAAGTAATAAATAAATAAAATAAATAAATCTAAAGTTAATATATTAAAATATTTAAGAAATAAGCAAACAATAGAGCAAAGGACATAATGACGCAATAGAGATTTAAGGACGCAATGCTATATAATTGAAATTCTAAAAATACATAGCATTGACGTCATTTATTATGAGTCATGCAAGTCATCATTCTTACGTAACTCACATTAAATAAATTTATATAAACAATGCTTTATAATTTAATATGGAAAAAAATTGCATATAATGTAACTAATGTAACTAGAAAACAGAATACTGTAAATATTAAATAATATATTAAAAAATTAATATTAAGTGTATTTTCAATAATATATATATTTTTAACATTAAATAATATAAAATTCATTACTAATTCATTACTAATTATGCTATGACAACAATATGAATATGGTATTATATCGGTATAACTATAATATGACTATAATATAACTATGATGTGACTACTGTATGCCTAGGGCATGCCTATGATATGACTACGGTATGACTACGGTATGACTACGGTATGACTACGGTATGACTACGGTATGACTACGGTATGACTACGGTATGACTACGGTATGACTACGGTATGACTACGGTATGACTATGATATGACTACAGTATGACTATGATATGACTACGCTAAGACTATGATATGAATACGGTATGATTAGGATATAACTACGATATGACTACGGTATGACTACGGTATGACTACGTTATGACTACGTTATGACTACGGTATGACTACGGTATGACTATGGTATGACTACAGTATGACTACGGTATGACTACGGTATGACTACGGTATGACTACGGTATGACTACGGTATGACTACGGTATGACTACGGTATGACTACGGTATGACTACGGTATAACTACGGTATGACTACGGTATGACTACGGTGTGGCTACGGTATGACTATGGTATGACTACGTTATGACTACGTTATGACTACGGTATGACTACGGTATGACTACGGTATGACTACGGTATGACTACGGTATGACTACGGTATGACTACGGTATGACTACTGTATGCCTACGGTATGACTACGTTATGACTACGGTATGACTACGGTATGACTACGGTATGACTACGGTATGACTACGGTATGACTACGGTATGACTACGGTATGACTACGGTATGACTATGGTATGACTACGGTATGACTACGGTATGACTACGGTATGACTACGTTATGACTACGGTATGACTACGGTATGACCACGGTATGACTACGGTATGACTACGGTATGACTACGGTATGCCTACGGTATGACTACGGTATGACTACGGTATGACTACGGTATGACTACGGTATGACTACGGTATGACTACGGTATGACTACGGTATGACTACGGTATGACTATGGTATGACTACGGTATGACTACGGTATGACTACGGTATGACTACGTTATGACTACGGTATGACTACGGTATGACCACGGTATGACTACGGTATGACTACGGTATGACTACGGTATGACTACGGTATGACTACGTTATGACTACGGTATGACTACGGTATGACCACGGTATGACTACGGTATGACTACGGTATGACTACGGTATGCCTACGGTATGACTACGGTATGACTACGGTATGACTACGGTATGACTACGGTATGACTACGGTATGACTACGGTATGACTACGGTATGACTACGGTATGACTACGGTATGACTACGGTATGACTACGGTATGACTATGGTATGACTACGGTATGACTACGGTATGACTACGGTATGACTACGTTATGACTACGGTATGACTACGGTATGACCACGGTATGACTACGGTATGACTACGGTATGACTACGGTATGCCTACGGTATGACTACGGTATGACTACGGTGTGGCTACGGTATGACTATGGTATGACTACGTTATGACTACGTTATGACTACGGTATGACTACGGTATGACTACGGTATGACTACGGTATGACTACGGTATGACTAAGGTATGACTATGATATACTAATAATTAATTAAAATGCGAAATTGATCTCATGGGCATTTTCTATATATATATAAATATATATATATATATATATATATATATATATATATATATATATATATATATATATACATATACAATAATAATAACATTTATATATTTTGAACTAAAAAAACTATATATATATTTATTATGAATCATCCCTATCTCTAATAACATGTAATATTGCAATATTATTAGACATATATTTAACTATCATATATTCAAATCCTCAAGACATTATAAACCGTATTATATAATAAATAAAGATTTACTTAGAACATTTTTGCAGAGATTCTGATTGGGTACTTTGGATAAGTGTAGACAGTGTAATTTCCATAAGCTAATGTAGATAGACTGAATTGTTCTTAAACTTACAGGTATTCCTAAGTAACCAATCTGCGTAGTGAAGTATTTTGTTGAACTCATTGCGATAGCAATATCTCGGTGGATAGGTTTATCTTCTTAATGAGGAATCTCTGTCCACTTTCGTGATCACTTATATTGTCGATGACATAAGCATAATAAATTGATCTGTAGCAGGGAGATACTAATTATTTTATTTACTCTCTAGATTGAATGCGTTGTGGCTATTATATATTTCAATTTATAAGTGTATGTAATATCGAATATCCTATATGGCTATATTAAATTTAAATTACAATTATATATTAATAGTAATATATTAAGCTGTATATTTATATTATTAGTATCAATAGATATTTCCAAATATATTACATAAAGATGATAATAACAATTTTATTATCATGTACAAATATACATTTTCCTAAATTGTGAAAATGTAGCATCTATAAAATTTAAATCCACTATATATTTGGAAGTATCTGTGTATATCAAATACAAGTATATCTAATATAAATTTAATATCTATAACTTTTAAATTAACCTTATACGTAACAAAGTGATATGAAAATTGCAAACTTTATTAAATATATTACATGTAAGAAAATCAGTATAGTTCACATACAATCTAGCCAATGCCCTTTCATGGTATAATACCTATACATATTTTGTAATAGAATACATAAATTATATAACAATGCATTTAAAGAATTACAAACAATATTAAAAATTGGATTGTATTATTTATCTTAACAAACTGATCCATTATGTATAACTTTAGTAATTATACAAATTTATTTCTAAATCATAAATGAGTATTCTTAATAGTAACTAATTGTAAACAGTATCAAATGAACTTTCTTATCCCAGAAATAATATGTATACGTATTTTATATCAAATGACTTATTTATTAAATATGATATTCTTAATTAATATTAAAATATGTGTAAATAATATTATTAATTATTAAAATTAAATTAAATATTCTTAATTAGTATTAAAATATGTATAGATTTATTTTAAATCATATCACTTAACCTTCTAGAGTCGTTTTGACTAATTTTTAAAGATAGTAATTATATTTTTATTTTACCATCCAATAATTATATATCTTTAATTCAACTTTTAACAGTCTATATGTGAATTTAAATACACATTTAGATTCTGCCAATGGAAACCTGGAGTATATTCAATTAAATTATTTATATAAGTGCTGTGATTTCAGAATACCTTACATGTTATAACGTTATTCTATAGAATAACGACAATATCACCATTTAAAGGATAATTGAACACCGAAGAAATATCTGAATTGTTTTTAGGTAATTTTAATGTTGATAAATAATATTCTTATTTAAACATTTATTTTCTAAATAACATCCTTTCTGAAGAATATGTTTTGTTTGTCTATTTTGAGCAAGCTTTAATTTGATTAGCTTTGATATTAGGGAATAACATTTATATATTAGATTAAGAGGGATAACCTAATCCAAATTAGGTATACTTGTGAACTAGTATTTTTATAAATTGATTAATATATTGACTTATATAGTATTCGTTAAATATATTTAAACTTTTTACAGAACTATACCATTAATATAGTATTTTAAAAGGTATTTATTCCAATTTCTCTGTCCTCGAGTTCTTAATTTGTTATACATTAATTTTCAGAATTTGGATTTATTTAATCTATTATCTACTATTATCTATTAGTTTTAAAATTCTTTTGATTGTTTTCTGACAGAATTCCAAAATGAAAATGTTTTAATTTTACAATTATATTAATTATGAAAATAACTCTCCCTGTTTTGAATAAATATATACTGCTTTTATAATATTATGCTATATCGCTTCTACTCTTAGCTTAATAAATTGTAATTCTTATTATTATCACATTTATTTTGACATAGTGTATTGATGTATACTCTTTTAACTTTTTCCTTATAATAATATTATACATATATTATTAACAAGGTCACATGGTCCTATTATATTCATTATTTTATATATTTACTATAAAGTTTTATGAAGTAATATCATATAGGAATAATCTGTGATAAATATTTACATGCATTTAGATAAATATGTACCTTTTATTATTTACTAATTATATACTAATTGTATTTAAATGAAAATAGATTAGAAAAATATAAACTAATTACTAATTATATACTAATTGTATTTAAATGAAAATAGATTAGAAAAATATAGACTCTCGAAAACTGTGTAAGTATGTATATAATAAATATACATAATAGAACATATAATATATCGTATATTTTATAATTTTAGGATTAGATAGAATTATAATACTCAGACACAAAATTATAGCTTGACTATGTATTTCCCCACCTAAACTTTTCACAATAAAAGTTTAATTAAATTATAAAAGTTTAATTATCTAATATTGTGGATTAATTTGATATGATTGATTCAAAAATATTTATTTTTAAACAACCAAAATAATAGTTTATTAATTATTATCTATAAATTAATTATATATTTTATAAAAATCAAAATACTTATAAGCAATTTACATTAATTATACAAATATTATTCTTATCTTTTACTTGTGAACCCAGGCGAGAACATATAAACAAATACACTTTCCTTCCATACACTTGAATTTTACGTGTTATTTATACACAATATATTTTTTTACACAATATATATTCTTATTTGTGTTTTCAAGAAAGTAATAATAGTGAAAAAATAATTAACATAAATGAACATAAACAGTTTATTTATGTTCATTTATAGTAAACACATCTTTCTTACTATAATCCTAAATATTCGGCCATCTCCAAAATTTTTGTGACGATAAAGAATTAAATATTAACTAATAAAACAATAGAAAGATTAATATTAATATTCTAATTTATTAATTAATTTATATATTATCAAATTGACACTTTGTAGGAGTATTAATATGTATATATTAATAATAGCATTATAATGATATTTATCAGAATTAAAAAAAAAATTATAATATATAGAGTATAAAAATCCAAATATGTCTTGAAATCAATATATGTTTTCTAATTCAGGCCTCTAAAAAAATGTTTTGACGACATTTTTTAAACATTCAGTTGTTTAAATAATCTCGATCGGTAATTATACTTATAATCAAGAGTTACTATAACGTGTTCTTTATGTCTAAACAGTAAGATGTTTCTATAATATCGAACATTAAAACGAGACATACTTAGTTTTCTATGTATGCGACCAATTCGACATTATTTTATCTTGATATTTAATGTATGCTGAATTTTGAGTATGTTATTTAAACAGGATCTTTGTGCTTCGACTCTTATTTATTTGCATGTTTGTATCGTTGGTTTGGATGTTAACACGATTTATTGACGTGGATTTTGTTATTTGATTTATACGTTTAATATTTAATAATAATTTATACCTTTATTAATTATTGCTAGTTTTTAATGTTCATTTTCCACAAATTATAAATTATCAGATTAAATCGAACATTACTAGTAATATATTATTAATAGAAAAATACGTTGCAACGCATTCGTATCGTACTTTAATTACTCAGATGTTTGAACATTAATTCTAAAAATATATTCTGCCCGTTTTTAATTTTTATTAATTAATTCAATCTAATTCGTCAAAGACACTTGTTGCTAAACACCGGCAGTGAAGTTTTCGGAATTTCTTGTTATGATTAGCGCCTACAGTTTGTAACCTTTGTCCTTGATTATGTTTTAGGTCTCGATTAAAGATTACATCTTAAGTGATTTCTTGTAACGTACGCCGTACGGCGCGTGTATTCGAGTATAGGCTGCGCGTAATCCTGCGTGTACAGTGTACACCACACCATCGAAACTCTGTATTTGTTTTGAAGTTCGCGTGAAATGTATTTCTGTGGTATCGTACCTTACCGATATGCGCTCTTTTTTTGTTAGATCCTAGATATTCGGTCTAACTTAAAGCATCTTCATTGAGTTATCAGGTTGATCCTACCAGTAGTCTTATGCTTACATCAAAGATTAAGCTATGCATGTCTAAGTACAAACTTAAACAAAGTGAATCCGCGAATGGCCCATTAAATCGGTCACTATTTACTGGATCATATGTCCTACTCGGATAACTATAGTAATTCTAGAGCTAATCTTGTGCATTCATATTACTGAAACACTCATGTTAAGGTTGATTTATTAGATCAAATCACTCATATTTATATGTTATTTTGATGACTCTGTATAATCTTCTGCTGATCGCATATTATGTGATATATATATATATATATATATAAATATATATATATATGTGAAGTATAATTATGTGTATGTGATGTATATATGTGCATATGTATTTGTATATTACGCATATGTATGCTTATGTATGGTTCTAAAAATAGATAAATATGTTTATTTGTTAGTTACAAGTTCGTTGCGTATAGATTACATAATATACTGTATAACTAAAGCAGGGTTTATTTCTGATTTCATTTTTAATTAATTGGAATAACTTAGTATCTGCAATAATGAAGAGGACACGCTTAAAACGTATTAAATAGACTATCGTCTCTAGAGTTGATTCTGAATATTATATTTATAAATTGTTGAGTTCATTGTAATACATTTTATTTTACTATAAAACAATAACAACGCATGCTTAAATATCATATAATATAAATATGAAGTAAACATAGTTTAATTTTAATGAATTCAAGTTACTTTGGAGATATTCGGTGTCAATATCCAGGTAGTATTAGAGACAGTGTAATATATCGTGTACAATGTATTCCTATGAAATACAGTTTAATGAATTTATTCCTTAAAGTGAATCTGGCATGAAAGTGTTTTCTTGTAATTTATTTATTTTATTTAATTTACTCTTTCATTGTCATCTATTAAAAATAATTTAAATTATTTATACTGAATTATTTAATTGTATATACAACTCACTATTTATCATAATTTCTATATAATTATTAATAATAGCCATAATATTATATTTACCGTTTTGTTTGATAGCTATATATACATATTTAATTGTACTTTATACTACGTAAGCTAAGTTGGACAAGTAAAATGTATATATATATATAATTTGCACAATTATTGTTTTGGCAAATACATAGAGGGTATATAGATATGCCAGCTAATATATTAGATAATCTAGAGTTTAAATGAATTAATAGTGCCTAAATACATATTATTTATCTTAAGTATCTTAATCTTATCAAATATATTTAAGATATAGTCATCACTATCACCTTCAAGATAAATATAAGATAATTTATATTATTAAATGATTTTCTTTTTTCTCTGGTTTAATTAGTGTTGTATACTGTTATAGCTATATTATTAACTTTTATGTATAGTTTCATTTAATATACCTCGAAGATGTAATCATACCTCTGCAAAGTAATGAATACAATATAATTTAATAGTTAATAATTTTTATTAATCACATCAAAAGAAAACTATATATAAGATAATAATGGATTTAATAATGGATTTAGATTTAATTCGAATCTTAAGTTTTCCGCGGAGTTTGACTGTAGATTGTCATGCTTTAAATTCTCATTTTTACCTTAATATTCTTTAGATAACTATATATTAATAATATAGTAATTATATATAATGTATTTCCGTAAATACGGCAACCTAATAAATAAATAAATATTAATATGTATTAATACAAATGTTTCAATGTAAACTCACATATTATTATAATTATACTTAAAAATGTATATATATATATATGTGTGTGTGTGTATGTGTGTGTGCGTGTGTGTATGTGTGTGTATATATACCATTATGCTAATATCCATATATCAATATATCCATTGATATTAATATATATTAAATTTAAAAGTTAAAAAAATTATTGTTATTGATTACTATGTATAATTATTAATTTAATATAGTTAATATATGATATAAAAATAATTACCATGTAATTTATTCATCCTTTAATTATTAATCAACCTAACTTTTAAAAATAATATTGGTAATATATTGATATATCACGTATAATATATATTTTGTAAATTATAAAAATATATCGAAAATACTTAAGAATTCATTCTTAACTTAGCTATACTAATGTATGAATATTTAGTTAATCTTAGTTTATTAATGTGTGTATGTATACTATTTTATTAATTTAATACTGACTCACTGTTTTCATTTGGTTGATTAGTGTTGACCTATTAATAATATTACTAATATTAATTGGTACTAATCGATACGTAATAATTCATTAATATATATTTATGACTTATATATAATAAATAATTTTAAAACATACTTGATAAAAAACTATCTATCCCTCCCCTACCTCCATATCGCTATCCCTGTATCTCTCCCTCTCTCCCCTCCCCTCTCCCCTCCCCCTCCCCCCCTCTCTCTCTCTCTCTCTCTCTCTCTCTCTCTCTCTCTCTCTCTCTCTCTCTCTCTCTCTCTCTCTCTCTCTCTCTCTCTCTCTCTCTCTCTCTCTCTCTCTCTCTCTCTCTCTTCTCTCTCTCTCTCTCTCTCTCTCTCTCTCTCTCTCTCTCTCTCTCTCTCTCTATATATATATATATATATATATATATATATATATATATATATATAAATATGAATATACATATATGTATATATATAATGTATACAATACGTATTCTATTATTCAGTTAACCTTAGGTGGATGTGTTTGGTATTTGGGCATTTCGCATTGGTTTATGGTGTCTTCCTTACGAGATCTACAAATGCAGATAAAATCCATGATCCTTGTGACTAAATTTTCAAAACAAGAATTACCTATTCAAATATAATTCATAATCACCAGTTGATAAATAATAGATAATTAGAATTTATTTAAGATGTTTTTTAATTTTGAGTTTATGATTAAATTTCAAAATATAATATATAACATAAATATTATTATCTTTATATATCTTAATTAAATATTTTCTATATAGTGGTATAATGTATTTTGATGATAACATATTCGTTCGATATCTATATCAAATATTAAATGTTGTTAACAAATATATGAATATACTATTCTAATTACAGCATATATTAATCATTTAATCGTATATCTGAGTATATTGATGTATACCTCTACATCATTATAATAACTTTATACTGTAATCATTAGTAGATATTCGTTTTAAACATACTATTTAATGTAATTGCCTATATTTAATATTATTATAAAGTATGGATAAACATTGACACATATATATTTGAAGTAAATGTAAATAAATCTATAACCTATAACTATTCATTTATTTTATATATATAAACAATAAAGTAATTTTCATTCATAATAATTAATATTACCATGTTCTGGTGGCTGTCAATTCATAACAGCTATACAATATTATTATTGAATACAAAAAAAAACCTATACAATTTTTTTTAATTATTGATAATATTGTTTGTTTATTTATGAAATAATTTAATTTGTATTCTTTAATTATAATTTTATTTTATTTCATAGAATATAAAAGTATTTTTTTATAGAATTTTATACCATACAAGCTATGTTTGTTTATATTATTTGTCCATAATTTATGTCAAACTCATATACTATAGAAAACATAGAGAGTGACAGGGCTTGGGTTTTATATAGATTTTTTAATAATAAAAAAATGTTGATGAAGTTCTTGGTATTATATAATACACGATACTAATAATTAAAGATTATACATATACATTAATATTATAATAATATTACATTAATTATATTAATATAATATTACATTAATATTAATATTATAATCATATTAAGTTAATTGCCATTTGTTTCATAATAAATATATATATATATATATATATATATATATATATATATATATATATTTATATATATATATATAAGTTAATTGGCATTTGTTTCATAATAAATATATATATATATATATATATATATATATATAAATAAAGTATATGCATTGAAATATACTATAACGTATTCTATCATGCATGTATAATTTAAAATACATTCTTATTAACTTTTGAAAAGTATACTATTTAAATAATTAACTTATATAAAAGAACTATTTCCAATAGAATATTTCCCAATGTAAAAAATAACAATAGTTAAAAGTTCTAACTTAAACGTAAGAAGATAAATAAACTGTAATTTATATATAAATATAATTTAAGCTAAAAAGCTGTATTGCAAATTATTAATACAAATTTCAAATATAATTGAAAGAGTAAGCTAAAATTATATATCATTATATAACATTACAATTTTTAACTTTTAAGAATGTAATCAATAATGATCAGTAGGTGTTTATTATTATTAAATTGTTTATTTTATTTATATGAATGGTAATAAATATTAAAAATCAAATGAAAAAGTAAATTAATGTTGTATCTCAAAGATAATTAATGAATATAATATAATAATAACATAAATATAACCGCATTCATTGAATCTTCTTGTCATACTAAGTCAATCTAGTGAGGGTTCCCAATCCCCTATTAAAGTTGGTCACCAATCTACTTTAATTCTTCTAAAATACAGGATATTTCCTGGCGGGCTTCTTTTTCTTTATGGGTATAGTAAGCTGATATATATATATATATATATATATATATATAAGCATATTTATATATAGTTACTTATATAAGAACAAATTAAATTAAAAAATTGATATATTTTCTGGAAAATAGAATAAAAAGTTATAATAGTTTTTTTGTGTTAATTGTTTTAAATTAATTTAGTTTTAATATTCTTTTAAGATTAATATTTAATATATTCCAAAGTTTTGAATCTTATATGCATATATTATGTTATTGTTGTATAGTTATAGGTTATCGTGTTATCAGACTAGCCATTTTAAAGGAAATATTTAAAAGATAATATGATTAATAGAATGCAAAGATGGTTTTTTATAATTCTAAAATCAATTATTAATATCTTTTAATATTTTTAAAATTATTATATTTATATATATTAAATATACTCATATTTTTATAAAAATAATAAAAATTCCATGATAAATCAATATTTTTTGTTATATTATTTCATTTATTTTCATGAAAATTATTAATATCCACAACAGTTACATTAGTTATTTTAACATTACATGTTTTGTAATAGTATTATCGTAATTTATTATATTTTTATTTTTCTATAAATTATTGTAAATATTGATCATTTTTATAACATTTATACTTAAATTTAATTTATACTTTTACGCGCAAATTGGCGAAATTCCGAAAATTCTCCAAATAATGGAAAATATAAAATAATAATAAAATATAATTACCTTTTATTGTATATTTAAAATATTAAATCAGTTATCGCTATTAGTTCCAGTTTTAATAAACAAAATTTAAACATTCCACCATATGAACATTTTTATTTAATATGGTATTATTATAGATAAACACAATTTTTGTGAATTATATTTTCCGTGAATATATTATATTCTTAAATGTTATTTAAATAAAAGATTTACCCAAAATAAAATATATATTATTTATATATTTCCCAGGGTATTTCCTATTTTATTTATTATTTGGATATTCCTAATTTCATATTAATGAAGAAATATAATATATCAATTAATTAAAAAAAATACATGATTATAAAAGAGTTATAATAAAATATAAATTATAGTTAAATAATAAAAAGAATTATTGTAATGGTATTTTTATTTAGTTATTTATAAAAAATGTATATTATTGGTCAACTTACGGTTTTAATAATAACCACAGATAATTAATCTGATAAGATTAAATCTATAAGAATTATTATGTCAACTGATTAATATAAAAATCTTAAATGAAGATATTAATATTAGTAATTACTAATAAGAATGTGTCTTCTATTCGAGTACAATGAGTACAACATACAAATAATTGCTAATAACTTCAATAATATTTAATTTGGAATTGCACCTTGGTTTTCTGTTATAACCATTTATGAGAAATTCGTTAATGAATCAAATAAACAACATCTATAGTGATCTGATTATAAAATGGTGCAACCGCGTGGAATTCTAAATTCATATTGAACTAATTAAAACCTTATTAGTTACTAGGTTAAATATAAATAAACTATAGTTTATTATAACAATATATACAATTTGATATATCCTAATTATATATTAGTTTAAATATAAATAAAATGTTTGATAAACGATAATTTATTAAAAAATGATATATAGTTTGACTTGAATAAATTAATTATTAGGTTTTTATAAAAATAACTATAGTTGATTCGTATTAATAATATATATCACTAAATGTTCACAATATACATATACACATATTTAAGATAAGGAATAAAATGACAATTTGTATAATAAATGTAAAAATTAAAAATACAGTAACTAAAATTATTATCAATTAATTAAATTTTATAAACTGAAGTTCCAATATGATATTTTCTATATGAGTATATAATTAATATAATGTTATACATTTCATGAATAGAGATGTGAATAAGAGTCCGAAGTTATTTATAATTATAACATATTAATATAATATCAGTGTAATACGATTATAACCTAAATACATGATTAATATGCCTAGGTCCTCGGTATATTAAGGTAAGTAGGTCCTCGGTATATTAAGGTAAGTAGGTCCTCGGTATATTAAGGTAAGTAGGTCCTCGGTATATTAAGGTAAGTTCGAGTACTAACAAAACTATAGATATAAAATTTTAAAAAAATATATAAATCTATTATCAAAATCCTGGGTAAAAAAGATCTGTGTAGATAATACAAAAGTTATTATATAAGGGTTATTATTATACATTTTGAAATTTGATGTCGATACCATTTATAATTGGTGTTAATTGAATTTATACATTTCACTATAAAAATACTAATAATATACAATTTACAATTTATTTGTATTATATAATATTCATTTATATACAGAGCCAAAAAAAACTTACACATATTAACAAAATTAATTAACTAGTAATTACCAATTATCTACATATATAGATAGATCATTATTAGATAGCATGTTATAACAATAATTTATATGTATTTAAATTGAATTTATATAAAATTGTAAAGTTGAAATCTTTCCATTTTTACTAAGTATCATAATTGAATACTTTTAAAGTGTTTATTTTAATTAGAATTCTAGACAATTTAAGCGGTAAAAAGTATTAGTATTAGACCATTTTGTTCTTCATTCTTGATATCACTAATATGTTAGTGGTAATATGTTAGTGGTAATATAGTGTAATATGTTACTATATATAACTAATAGTTATGACACCTAAATAATAAAGCTTGTTTCATAATGATAGTTAAATGTATAATGTGTGGCAGTCTAAAATCCCTTATAGTATTAGGAAGGGTAACATTATGTATCCTCTTAAAGTAAATCATGGTTTGAATTGATTAAAAATATATAATTTAATCGTAGATTTGGAATAGGTTTAATTACAATCTATGGACATTCCCTCAATCTACTGTATAGTTATATCAAGTGAATATATATATATATATATATATATATATATATATATATATATATATATGTATATATATAGATTTACAATTATCAAACTATGTTTTACTAATTATTATTCCATGCTACATTTAATATATTTTACAATAGTTTTACAAATATATTTATTTAAATATATATATAAATACTTGTATTCCTTATTTAAATTGAAATAAACAATAATAAAATAAAATAAATTTAAATTTTATTTATAACTTAAATATTTATAATTGTTATAATAACACCTTTATTATGTGCTGAGCAATAATAAACGGTAAGTTAACATATATATTTAATTTGTTATAATATAGAAAAATATGATTATAAATAGGAATAAGTTTCTAAGTGTACAGTATTTAAGTATAATCCAATATTACCATTACCATTACCGTTAATCATAGGTATAAGTTAACAATATTTAATCATAATCATAATCATAATAATATTTTAATATAAAAATACAAACAATAATTATTAATAATATTATTATTATATCCTTCTGAGTAGTATACAGTAGTATACAGTCATCTTACTTTACGACGTATTCGTCGTATAATTATACATATATACATATATATATTCAACGCAATATAATGCTTACCTATTTTTATATAAATACTTACATACAATGAAATTATATCTATTAATAAATGTTTTATATCATTATAATAATTATTATAATTTGATTACATTTATTATATAGTTATAAAGTTTTATATTAATACAATTATATACATTATTATAGTGTTATATATAATAAATGACACGTGATTATTATATATATATTAATCTATATTTGTTCATTTCTCATTATATTTTAATAACATGTCTAGTGAATACACAATCTAAACATGATAAGTTATTAAATTATTTAGTAATTATATTTCTTTGTAGCCTTATTCATAATTTATTTGTTTGCTGTAACAATTTATATCATTATATAAAATTATTATTGTTAAATAACTGTATATACTATATCATCTGACCAAAACATTTATACCATCTGAAATGATCAGGACAATGTATATATCACTCCATAACTACTCAATGAGATTAATATAAACCATTCATTTTCATAAACACATTATAACAATTTTAATGCAACAAAGGTTAGCATATTAAGTTATTAAATAAGGCAGTATCAAAAACACTAGAGAACATATATATCATCTGGTATATATTTCATCTACCATATTTACTCTTGTATACTTTTATTTCTATACAAAATGATGTTATGGATATTAAAATTCTATACCATTGTAATATTTGTCAAACTTTGTTGATAAGATAAAGTATGATTTAAACTCTAGAGATTATTTTAAAATGATTAGAAAGTTTTAAAAAATTATAAAGATTTATTAAATATATTATATATCATTGTATTCAATAGAGGCATTATTTTTCCTTATATGTAGTGTTTTTATATTGTAGTTATTTGGGTACAGACCAAAACTAAAATCTTATTTCGATTACATATAAATTAGTGTTTATACGGTTAAATTATATCCTAATCCGATGATAATATATTAATATGTATTATTACTATAGTATAATTTATTCTTTAGTAATGAATGAACATCTAATATTAAATTTTATTAATATTATTAATTTCATTACTATTATTTATATCATATTTATACCACTAAATATGTATTATATAACAATTGACAATTTGAAAAATCAGTTTTATGCATTAAATAATATAAATATATATTATTTATTACACATTTATTACTACGTTAGTTAAATTTATATAAACTTTTAATTTTATGTTTATTTTGTTATGGTTAGTTATCAATCTATCAGATATCATTTCTATTTATCGTAGCATCGTATTGGATATCTAATATATGATGCATTTAATATTGTTAGCGATCTCATGGGTCGTGGATAAGATGACCTGTTGTTGTTCGGAAAAGGAAGTGGTTCCTTTGCATCAACGTACGTGCGCGATGCCTAAACGTCAAACAAAACCTGACAAAGTTATTTTTTAACATTTTCATAAATGTTTTAATCAAAATAGAATTGTAGTTAAATAATATTCATCTGATTTCGATAATTTAAAGAATTTAAAGAATTTTAATTTAAAAAAATTTATAAAATTATGATATATATTTTATCTATTTTAATTTTTATATTTAATATTTATATAAATTTTTCATGATATAATATTTTCAATATATATATTTATTTATGTTTAGGTCAACGTAGAAAATTCATATGAATCTACTAAGTTAGTATTTTAACTTGCAATTTATTTTTAGTTTTTATTACTTTTTAATCAAATCTAATTTTAATACAGACTATAAAAGTAAAACATGTTTGTATATTTAGTTTATATATTATGTTTATTATATGCAATGAATGTATAATGTCCGATGTAAATTAATATATTATATAATTTTATTTACATATAATATTTATAGACAATATTAAAAGTTTGAAATGCAATTAGCCTTATGGTTGGTTTATTAATATTTTACAATATACCCATTTTTCGTTATTAATTATTCTAAATAAAAAATTCAATTTAAATATATAAAATGATACATAATAATATATATTTTACAAATAAATATTAATTTACAGATCAGGTAGATTATTTAGAGTATGATAGCCTTCAGCCAAATTCTACGGAGAGCTCATGGCCTGAGTGAAATCTAAATTAACTTACCTATTAGATGGTTTATATTGTTAAACTTACTAATACCTTACTAAATACCTATTGTGTGTATTTAAATGTGCATATACATGACATTGATTATGTATATTATTTTATTACTAATAAAGCAGAATTTGAAATTCTAGTTCATGTATATTTATTTTCTCTATTTTCATTGTTGATCCAATTAGTAAATCAATATACTAGGATAAATATACAGTATATTATATACTTATACTTTGTATAGTAAATTGACTACTTTTTACTAATAAAATAATGTTACTTGTTGAATTGTTATATAAAATATTTTTGATGATTAATCATATAACTATTATTAAATAGTTCAACTAATTCAAAGACAAATGAGTTATTTTAATACTAGCAATAAATAACTCTATGTAATTATAAGCAGTATTAAATTGTGATATATTTAACATATATCCAATAGAGTAACCCCTTATTCATATTAAGACATGATAATTGCTCTTTGAATTTTCATTTCATTTGAAATTGTTGAATTTAAAATACCAATTTGATATAAAAAAAATGGTGGTATATAAATAAATTTAAAATCATAAAAGAAATTATGTAATGATAAAAAATCAAATTATGGATGTTATATTAAAAAAGGTATTATTCTCAATACAAAATGTAGCTATTGTTTATTGATTATTTAATTTTCTTTATAATCGTCAAAGTTAATAGGAAATAAACTCTAGCATTTTCAGTATGCACACATGGTTACTATATATTTTATGTAATTCCGATTGGAAAAGCTCCACATAAAACCAAGATCCTATTTAGTGTGCAGTGCTTAAGAATATATATTACTATTTTATTTATATATAATAAAATCTAATATTTTACATTGGTCTTACATCCTAAAAAGATAACATATACGCATCATAGAAGATGTATATTTTAGCTAGTTTGCAATAAGTTTAATTTAACAATATATTGATTTAAAAGGATTAATTTCATTGAAAATTGCATACATAGGCAATGATTTAAATTGTCATCCGTGTACAATGTTTCAATCTAGTGTTTTTTGTAAATTTAATATATTTTGAATTACAGTATTAATATTGCGGTATAAATAATAAACGACAGTTTTAAATGAATATTTATTAGCAATCTTAAATAATTATCTATATATAAATATATATATATATATATAATTTGCATAAATAATATTCAAAGACGGAGTTCAAAGTAAGTGGATTGAAATATTACTTCCTTTAATTAACTTAAATCGCAGTTGCTGTTCTAGTAAGCCGTAGCCGCGTTAAGTCATTCTGCCTCTATTGATAACGAGAGAGGTCAATAGGGGTCAAACAACGCTACGGCGTTCACATAACTCTGACCTCGCAGGCCCGTGGATGATCTGCGCACGGGTGTTACGGCATGGATAGTACGGATTCTGCCGCGGCAGACATTCTGTAATTCCGTTCGACCGGAATGGGGACAACAGTAGAGATGAGATGGAGAGGCAGAGTGCGAAAGAGGCATTAAACGACGAAGATGAACAGATAGAACATTTACTATAGAGGGTGTGGAGAATCGATGGGCTTAATATAGTTTTCTGGGTGTCGAGGTCGGGGATGATGGCGCCACCGATTGGCACTCAACGATAAGTGTCGGCGACGCCGGTGGCATCGGCCGCTAGGGGGCGGTCCGGCGTCAACGCGATGATGGGTCCGCCGCCGTACGTGGCGTACAGGAAGCGCCAGGCGTTCCGCTTCAGTTGGCAGTAGTTGGAGTCGGCGTCTAGTTTCGATTCGACGCAGAGCGGCGAAACGGCGATGGTACGATTGTCGATGGCTCCAGGAATCTCTGCGAACAGCCGACGTATTAATTGAGAAACTTCCTCGTATCGTATCTATTAAACTACGCATATAATAACAGCGTGCACGTTTATATTAAATGAATCTTACTGTTAAAGTTTTAACTCGCGGCAACGTATTTGAATATGTAATTTGCGTAAATCGCCTCGCTAAGAGATTCATTGTTTACGATGTACCATTGTTACTTACCATTGTTATTCTGGTTGAAGACGAACGCCTCCCATTGTTTGTACCAGCCGCGACTGATTGCGTAGTGTTCTTCATTAGGCACCGGATTCACATTCAACAACTACGTGTAGTTAGTGTAGTTAGTGTAGTCGGTGTAGTTAGTGTAGTCGGTGTAGTTAGTGTAGTCGGTGTAGTTAATGTAGTTAGTGTAGTCGGTGTAGTTAGTGTAGTTAGTGTAGTCGGTGTAGTTAGTGTAGTCGGTGTAGTTAGTGTAGTTAGTGTAGTCGGTGTAGTTAGTGTAGTTAGTGTAGTTAGTGTAGTTAGTGTAGTTAGTGTAGTCGGTGTAGTCGGTGTAGTTAGTGTAGTCGGTGTAGTTAGTGTAGTCGGTGTAGTCAGTGTAGTTAGTGTAGTTAGTGTAGTTAGTGTAGTCGGTGTAGTTAGTGTAGTCGGTGTAGTTAGTGTAGTTAGTGTAGTTAGTGTAGTCGGTGTAGTTAGTGTAGTCGGTGTAGTCGGTGTAGTCAGTGTAGTCGGTGTAGTTAGTGTAGTCGGTGTAGTTAGTGTAGTCGGTGTAGTCAGTGTAGTCAGTGTAGTTAGTGTAGTCGGTGTAGTTAGTGTAGTCGGTGTAGTCAGTGTAGTCAGTGTAGTTAGTGTAGTCGGTGTAGTTAGTGTAGTTAGTGTAGTCGGTGTAGTTAGTGTAGTCGGTGTAGTTAGTGTAGTTAGTGTAGTTAGTGTAGTCGGTGTAGTTAGTGTAGTCAGTGTAGTCAGTGTAGTTAGTGTAGTCGGTGTAGTCGGTGTAGTTAGTGTAGTCGGTGTAGTCAGTGTAGTCAGTGTAGTTAGTGTAGTCGGTGTAGTTAGTGTAGTCAGTGTATTCAGTGTAGTTAGTGTAGTCGGTGTAGTTAGTGTAGTCAGTGTAGTAGTACAATTACTCGCAATAGGTAGTGTTGCATAACCACTTCAATAATGAAATAATACTTGGGGTTATGGTTATTTATAGTAGAGTTAATTATTTGCGAGTAATTTTGGGGACATTTTAATGGACGAATGCGTGTCGGGTTAGTTGGGTAAACACCTTTTTGTACGACTGCAATTCGTAGAAACGTCTGGTGTCAAGTTTTGCAATTTCTTCTTTACACTCGGAACACTCGTATAATTGATTGAGCACAGGACCGCCTCCAAACCTGTGGGCAAAGGTCTATTAAAAGGTGGGCGCAGTTTGAGCTCGGGTTTAAATGCAAATCTTCTAGGAAATCAGCCTAGTTAAGAGTTGTTTCTCGCATTATATTTGAAGTAGTTTTATCCGTAAACGATTTGTAAAAATATTGCGTCAATGCTTACTAATGAGAAGTGAATGATAAGGGAGATATACAAAGGATTAGTTTATGATTTATAAGTTGATATAGAATATATTGAATTAGGTTTATGTGAATAAATAAAATGAAGTGAGTTCATATCAAGGAAATGTAAATAAGTAATATAATGGTAAAAAAGATTTATAGAGTATTTTTGTTGTATACAAATTTTATAAACTTTTCATTCAAATAGGTCCATAAGGTTTCTGGAATAAAAGTAGTCAGTTCATTGATATCTTTCCAGTACATCGGGGAAACACCTGTAACAAATATTATAATGATTATATTTATTAAAAATAGATATCAATTGATAAAACATTGATACAAGTAAAGAAATCAGATATTAGTCATTCAGGTAGAAATATAAAATATATTTTTATAATATATATAATTAAATTGAAGATTTATATATAATTATATTATATTAATATATATTAGGTTAAATTAGTTAAATTACCAATTTTAATCATAATATATTAGTAATGATATATGCAAAAAATATTTATATTGAATTTTATTTCATGTTTTGGAATTAAAAAATGTTATATTCATTAAATAATTATTTAATAATAAAAATATATCTTCTCACGCCATATTGACCAGAAATATGATCATTTTCAGGAAATCTTATTATATCTACAACATATTAAATACTACTTCAGGATATAGGTTATGTGTTGGAGTAATAAGGGAGTTGTATAAAGATATGAGATTATTAGTGGAGTTGTGAGGACAAATCAAATGAACTTGGGAGTAATATAGAAAAACGAGATTATTTAAATATTCAAATAATTTATATTTCAGTTTTGAAAACAAAATGTATTTCTTTCTTTTTTATTAAACATTTATATTTGAAATATTTCAATGTTTAATTAATCTGTATAGATATATTAGTATATATATGTGATATATAATAAATAGCGATTTTTAGAACTTAAAAATCTTGATCAAAAACATTAAATCTCTTAATTCCAAGATATACATTCACATAATCAGAATTTATAAATCAATAAATAAATTCATAAAGGTTTTAATTTGCATACATAAACATCTGTAATATTACAAATAAGCCTGTAACCCTCGATGACCTTTGTGCGGGCAGAGGAACTCGCTGTTTGTGATCGGACCTGGCTCCGCGAACGTATTGAATTTGTTGATCCACTGTTTCGAAATGTAGTACTTCATGAGACTGTCGTCGCGGGGAGAACTCATGATCTTAGCGGCCCGCGACCTCGAACTGATCATCTCGTCGTTCTGCTTCCTGCGGGGGTACAGAGGTCGTGAACTTAACGGCTAGTGACACATTAGAGCTATCTCATTCTGGTTCCTGCAGACGATTGCGGGTTGGGTAATAAGTTCAACCACACGACATTTTATTAATACCATTCAGTCGGTTCTCGGAGATGGATCCGTTCGAGGGAGAATAGGGATCTTAAGAGGAGTAGCCAACCTATAGAAAAGAACGTAGGATTGGCTGCGTTCCACCTCCAATCTGGTAACTTTGGTGACGTGTGAATCGTCGTAGTGGTACCACTTGTCATTGATGTAGTTTAGAGATTTACTGGTATAATGACCGCCTGCCAACGTTGTGATGAGTAAGGCAGTATAGGAATTAGGTAACATTTGTGTAATGGGTGGATACCTAGCGCAAGGGGTGGTGTAATGTTTGGCTGAAGTAATAACACGAGATGATGTAAGTCTTATATAATCTTATATAATTATTTTTAATAATAGATTCTCTTTTTTATTATTTAAAAAATAAATTAAATTGACCTTGGATGGTTTACTGGGAATATCAGGCTATGTGATTTAATGAGATTTATATACACTCAATATAATGAATAGTTTATATAATATGTAATGTCATTTGCAGACTATTTCGAATAGAGATTTAGAAGATAGAAGATTTCGTAGAAAGGCCTACAATAAAGAACAATATGGACAATAGAAACCTCCCGACACTCCATGATGTACAATGATTGAGATCAGATCGTAGGTTTTGATTTTATCGTCGCAGTCTGTGAAATAGAATTAGTTTCAACAACCTTGACCACGAGATAGCCAGCTCACCGACATAAAAACAGTTTAATTGGTCAACCTACCAAATAACTGACTAATAAACTGGGTGATTAACAGAATTATTGACTATAATGTTGACTAAATTATTAAAAAGATTAACTGATAAAAAGTAAGAAAGTAGAAAAGTAAAAAAGTAAAAAAGTAGACTGACCTCCATAGTATTTAATTTATATTCTACCGACCGACTATTAATCTGACTGACTATCGCCATCAGACCGACTGATTGACCGACTGACTGACCTTTGTGGAGGTAAGGGCTCATGTCAAGGTTGTCTAGGGGAAATGAAACATGTGAGCTAATCTTCGAAGTGAAAGTGAAGTCTAATCGAAATCTTTTCAGATTAATGCACAGAATCTGAAATCAGACAATGGTTTGTAGTCGAGGTGATTTAGAAGAGATAAGATAGAAGTAATCTAGTAGATGGTGTAAGAGTGCAATTGCAGATATGATTAATAACATGTAAATAGTTTGATCTTTGTTAAACAATGAATAATATGAATTAGCATGTTTGGTTATAGATTCATAATTAAAAGACGTAAAATAAGTTTTTATTAAATAGATTTTCCACTTATATTAAATGCCAAACAAAGCAAAAAGCATTTTTAATATATAGTTATTATATCAAGGACAACCTTATAAAACATTTCATAATACAAGAATACTACGGTAGGGGTTTGGGGGGTGGGGTGGGGTTTGGTTAGGACGTTACCTCGGGCAATTTAAGCACTCTCGAGTACTTAATTCCATTTCGTAGTTTTTTACAATTGTCGCAGCTATACATATTATCGCCCTTTAGCTCATCGGCGGAGAAAAACGCTCCGAGGCAATCCTGCAGGGTAATTGAGGGTCCCCACAGCCAACTATGTCAAGGGTTAAGGAATATATAAAGTATATGTAGCTTGGAGGCGTACGGTACTCAACTTTAGAGGAAATAGTTTATATTAGGTTTATAGGAGCCATACGTAGATGTGTAGAATTGGTGAATGATAGAGGTAAGATAATAAGGACTATGCATCAAGCTGAGGGTAAATATAAGGTTAGTGAAAAGGGTAGAGATATGTGTAGAGATATGGTTAGAGAAAAGGGTAGAAATATGTGTAGAGATATTGGTAGAGATATGGGTAGATCTAAAAGTAGAGATATGGATAGAGAAAATGGTAGAGCTAATGGTAGAGAAATGGGTAGAGAAAAGGGTAGAGAAAAGGGTAGAGAAAAGGGTAGAGATAATGGTAGAGATATAGTTAGTGATAAGGGTAGTGATAAGGGTAGAGAAAAGGGTAGAAATAATGGTAGGGATATGGGTAGTGATAAGGGTAGTGATAAGGGTAGTGATAAGGGTAGTGACAAGGGTAGTGATAAGGGTAGTGATAAGGTTAGAGAAAAGGGTAGAGATAATGGTAGGGATATGTGTAGTGATAAGGGTAGAGAAAAGGGTAGATATAATGGTAGGGATATGGGTAGTGATAAGGGTAGAGAAAAGGGTAGTGATAAGTGTAGTGATAAGGGTAGAGAAAAGGGTAGATATAATGGTAGGGATATGGGTAGTGATAAGGGTAGAGAAAAGGGTAGTGATAAGTGTAGTGATAATGGTAGAGAAAAGGGTAGATATAATGGTAGGGATATGAGTAGAGATAAGAGTAGAGGTATGGGTAGAGATATGGGTAGAGAATTGGGTTTGAGAATATGGTGCTAAAAATTCAGTTGAGGAGGTGAAATATAATTCAGCTAATTTTGGGCGAAAGTTTTGGGCAATTGAATCTTGTGCGAATGGCTTACAAATGAAAAATCTGTAGATAGGTGAATCGAGAGATATCTTGAGAAAGGAGAGATATGAAATTGATATGGAGAGGTTGAAGCAAACAGATATAATTTATGAATGAATATAGTGGGAAATGAATAACCTTGTCATCCAGCAATATATCCAAGACATCCAACCCTGTTTAATATTCTGTATTCTTTGGAGATCTTTTGAGTTTTGTCCACAAACTAAATTTGCTGTTAAAAGAGAATGTTAGGATTTCTACAAAATAATCGCTAAATAATACCCAAAATTTATAATCAACGACGGACAAAAAATAGTAATTTTAATAAAAAATATCTGGAAAGACAAACCAGATGAATATCGCACAATGTTTAATTGTTCTCTGGATGGTATAGGTATAGAGAGATCCATGAATGTCTCCTTCGTAGATGACACCTGGCCACGATTGACAGATTAACATTTGTAGCAGAGGTAATATAATGTTTATATAAGTAGGCATAGATTAATTTTACTTAAATATTTTTTTAGATACATGTAACTTACATATAGTTACATAGTTACATATACATGTAATATTACATGTAACTTTACATATACATTAATTTTCATATACTATGTATATTTATAAATGATTAGATGATATAATATTAAATTAAGATAAAACTAATAACGAGTTGAAAATATATGAGTAACAAGTGTGAATACAAAAGACTATGAAAAGGATCAACAAAGTTAATAGAGAATGAAAATTTACCTTTTCGCATGTCAAGCACTGCACAGAACTCAACAATCTGCCATCGAATATGTCAGAAATCACACTCTGAAACTCTGGTTGTTTTTTCGCTGTCAATGTAGATTATTTCAGTTTATAACAAAGAACAAATTTATCTGAATTTAACTGATTTTGAACAGTAGTACTTAAAATTATTATTTATTTAGTAGAATACATAAAGTTACATGAAATGATTCCGAAAATTTCCAAAAATTACCAACTGACATTATCTTAAATAATAGCTAAATTATCAAAAATTATACAATTTTGAATAATAAAGCAAGGATATACTTTGAATAATAATATATATTGAAAATATGTATTAGATAATACTTGCTATCAAATAATTTAATTAATTAATTACTGGGAAGTTGATTAATTATTATTTATTATGCTATTTATTGAATTGAACTTTAAAATACAATTTTATTTGTAAATAATTTAAAATTATTTATATAAACTAATACTTGCTAATAATACTTACCAATTTATAGAATTTTATATTCAAAATAATAGCCAAACGACAAATATATATCAGAAATTAATATTCTATATAGAGTTAAATGTAACTTAGGTCAAAAAAAATTTTAAGGTCAAACTATAAGAGAGATTAAATGTAGTTAAAAAATCAATAACAATATCATATACTAGTTTAATATATTATTTTATTTTGTTTGATAAGATTAAAAGTCCAGTAAATTATAAACTCATTTCATTCACTCATCTTGCCAAAATAATTTCATTTAAATATAATGCAATATGGAATTTTGTTTAAATTACTTAAATAATCCATCGTCATTACATTTTAATTATTATCATATTATAATTAATATAGATTTAAAATATTGTTCCTAAAATAGATATTTTAAGATTTTCACATATATAATAATAATTTTTGATTTTAACTTTAAATAATCTTATAACTAAAATTATAAAGAAAATATATCTTACATTTACTGTACAAATTAAATTTAAAATATATTAACATCGCGAGTTATTAATTATACAACGCAAGTTAGTAATAAAAGTAACTCATATTTTGTTCATAAGTAAATTATTATTTAATATATTATAAGTATATTATAATATATATATATTATATAATAATATATATATTATAAATAATATATGTATTATATATATAATTTTTAATAATTAATAATAATAAATAATGAAATACTGTAATATAATATAAACATTTGACGCTGATCTCGAGATGTTTGAAACGTTCCGAGAGTATTTGTTGAGAAAGTTGCCCGGAATTTGACAGTATTGGATCAACTTCAGATCCCTGATTGTGTAAAGTTACGTCATCTGAATCATCATCCGGACAACTCTATAAAAATGCCGGTGAATATTCAATTAGTAGTGAATTGATAATAATATCATGTGAAGTGAATATGAAAATAGAAGTGAAAGTAAATGTTTAGATAATGTTAGAAAAGAGATAAGGTGAGTGAGTGATAAGATGTGAAGTGAAAGTAATGAAATGAAGTGACGAGAGGCAACAAAAATGAGAATTAAAGATGATATGGAAGGTGTAAACGTGTGGAATGCTATGAACCCCTTTAGAAGACAAAGATGACATAGACAATGCTGAATCTCCGTTTGACGAATCGCACGTTTCGTAGTCTATATCCGAATGGCTGGAAGAGGTAGCGGTCGGAGTCGTTGGGGTTAATGATGTTACGGAAGATGGCCTACCGAGGCCAGACTTGTTCTCGAGAGGTCGTAGGGGGTCAACGGGCACCGACGGATGCGGAATGTACTTTATCTCTTCGTGTAGTCGATCCATGATAGTTCTTAGGAATTCCTGAGAGTCCTGATAAAATAGGGTGAATGTTTTAAAATAGATAGAGGGTCCAGTAGAAGGATATTACATAGAAAATGTACAGTTTGGTACTTCAAATATAGTTTGGCGTATACAGAGATATATATGAGGAATAATTTACTTAGACAAAGTGTATGGGAATTTATAAATGGTCACACATAAGTTGTGTGAATGTGAATATGATAGAATATCAACTAGTTTAAGAATATTGATATGGATTATGAATTGACCTAAAAGGTATCTAATGTATCAGAATATAGAGAAGAGGTTTTGAATTTATTATGCAGAGTCGTATTAATTCTTATGGAAACACTGCGAAATCGGCACATCAATATTTCAATATTTTATAGCAGAATGAAATGGTATTTATAGTAAATTGATTACATGAACATGTCAGGATACAGAACCTGTTGAGTATAGCCAGCAAACATCGGATGCACTTGCTTGATAATGCGTACAACATTGTCAGGAGATACAGATCTCTCACTACAGATGAGCAACATTTGTATAGTAATTCAGTTTAACTTAAATGCTATTTAGTAGTTGTATATAATTATTTATAAATATATTTGATATGTATGTGAATATTATTTGTGATTAACTCATATACATAAAAAATATAATCTCTAAAAATTTAAAATGATTATATCACTAAATTTGATACTAATCTTTATAATATAATATAGTTTTGATTATTATTTAGGCTATGAGAAGTGAAATATATTAATCATGGAAAACTTAAACATTAATATCAGTATTATAAAAATTCAAGAAATAACTTTAATAAATATTATTTATGAATTCCTATAACTTTGAACGACTAAATATTTGTGAATAAAACTTATTGTAATTCATAAATAATAATAGAATTTTCAATATTTAAAATAATATAATACTAATGATATATAAATTATAATATATTAATCAATATCAATACCTTTAATGATTATTATAATTAGTTAAATAAGCTAACCGGTCATTGCTCCATAGAGCTTTCAGTAGGTTCAGGTAATGAACGGAAAGAGACGGATTGTGATTACTCTTAATGGAACAGTTCAAAAAATAGTGAGTTAGGGGTTCACTGAAATGATATGTAGTCGATTGGTTAGAATACCCGCATTGGTGTAATAATTCAATAGAACTAATAATATATATCTATATATATCGAATAGTTAACCAATTGGAAAGAGCTTGAATAGCAGAATTCATATAACATGTATTCCCTAAATTAGTTAGTCCAGTTATACCTAAGGAAATGAATGCAAATAATACTATCAGTAATACAACATTTCGGGATTATTATTCCGAAATCACAAACATCTTGTAACCTCGGACATTATCCTCGTCTTCTACATCATCAATATTGTGTGAATATACCATTTCTTCGTAGTCCATTGGACTATCATAATGATTAGATGTGGAATTCACAATCTCCCTCGGGTCACCGGGCATTTCTGGTATCCTTTAAATAATATGATTAATATTAAATCTTATTATAATATAATAGATAGGTTGCTAATAG
>OZ038314.1:32180317-32217817 GCA_964035775.1 Osedax frankpressi
ATCGCCCATTCAAACGTTCCCCGTTCGAGATGAACGGTATCATTAGATTCGCTGGCGGGCTGCCGGACGTCTCGCAACGAAACGACGACGATTTCAGCGATCGTCTGAACCACAGGTTCACCAGTTCGCTGTTGATCATGTTCGCCATCGTGGTCAGCTCCAAGCAGTACGTGGGCAGTCCGATAGCGTGCTGGGTGCCGGCGCATTTCACCGGATCGCACGAGACCTACGCCAACGACTACTGCTGGGTGAAGAACACCTACTACCTGCCGTTCGATAAGTACATCCCGCGCGAAGAGCAGTCCGAACTACGTCACATGATACCGTACTACCAGTGGATGCCGATTATCCTACTGACCCAGGCACTACTTTTCTACATACCGGTCATCGTGTGGCGCACACTTAACCGGAAGTCGGGTATTGACGTTGACAACATCGTAGAAGCTGGAGAGTCGTTCCAAGAGGCATGCACACCTATCGATAGGAAGGAAACCCTAAATTACATGACAATACAACTTGACAGGTATGTTTGACTACCTTTTGTATTACTAAACGATAAAATAATATGTAATAACTATAATAGGTATTGTATTAAATTTATTATTAAAATATATCTATTTTTCTATTATAAAAAATGTTTATTATTTGTGAACATATATGCTTTAAACATAAATACATTATATATAATTATCTTATTTGTCATAATAAATATATGTATTTGTTTTCATGTTATTTCAATATAATTAATAACTCGCTATATATTTACATTTTGTTTGTATGGGTTTACGTATTTGATAACAAAGCAAACATTGCAAGAATACAGTTTGTTTGTTAACTATGTTCGATATGTTGTATGTTAAGATTCTTCATCTAATGTATTAAATTAATTATCAAAATTTAAAAAAAATATAATTTGGATTATCTGAAATAAAATAAACTACATTATTTCACTATGAAAAACTATGGATAATATCAACTCCATATACCAGAGTGATGTGTTCTTGATAATATATTATACATTTTTATGTTAAAAAAATCCAGTTCACTTTATTAAATCTCAAGAAATCTGATGATGTAACTATTATAATTTATTATATACTTTTTTAAATAAATATAATTTAAATACTAATAAAAATATTTTCTTTTTTATTTTATAACAAAAAAATTAAAATGCCTAGATGTTTTTTGGGATGCAACTAATGTGACCTTGATGATTTAGATGGTATATTAATTATATATACCCAATAGTTGATGAAACTATTGTACAATCTTATATAATTATTTAAAATATATTTTTACTTTTATTATATAATAAAAAAAACTAAAATGACATGTATGGTTTATTGGATCATTGTTATAAACTTTATTTTAAAAATATTTATATTATAAAATAAATATTCTATGTAAAATAAAATGTTATATATTATTTGCCAGGTTATTATTTCAATAATGATATGAAGTTATCTATTATATACTCTATATCTAATCTATAATAATTAAAATATAAATTAACATTTTGTTTTATGTGTTTACATTTTTTCAGATATTTAGGAAGTATGAACTCCAAGTATGGTTCATTCACAATTTCATTGAAGAATGCCTTTTCTCGTTACCTTTGTATATGTTGTAGTAGGATGAAGGGAAATTACTTGGTCTCCTTATACTTCTCAGTTAAGGTTATTTTTAGATTACATTCACCATTACTTCACTTATAAATGAATTACTAATTTTAATTGCAATTATCTAATTTAATTTTGATTATCACTGATATATTATATATTTTGAATTCTTTTTATTTATATAAAGCAGTTTAATAATGATATACTAAATTAATAATTAGATTATGTAATATATATTACTTATACTCTATTTTATATTGACAGATATTATTTCTAGTGAATGTGATTGGTCAGCTATTTATGCTGAACAGTTTTCTGGGACAGACATTCAGCATGTACGGACTTAATGTACTCATGGAATTGGCCCGTGGCGAGGACTGGACTCAATCTGATCGTTTCCCACGTGTTACCATGTGTGATTTAAAGGTCAGTAATGCTAAGTATTATTAATATCTAAATCTAAGGCATTACCACTAATTATATATCAAAGCCTCTATCGATATTAATCTGACAGTATTTTATAACATTGGTAATTATTTCAGTTCTCTATATAAACCCTATTTATTATAACTACATTTTAGCCAAATGTTAGCCTATAGATATTAAACAATTAAAATAATTTACGTATTGTATATCGTAAACTAAAATTACATTGTCTTAGGTTCGCCGTCTGGGCAACGTACAACGATACACCGTGCAGTGCGTACTGCCCATCAACCTATTCAACGAGAAGATCTACCTGTTCCTCTGGTTCTGGATGATATTCGTAGCCACCATGAGCAGCCTTTCGCTCGTGACCTGGGCACTGAGGTGTTCGTTCGCAGGAGACCGCGCCCGCTATGTCAAGAAGCATTTGCGAGTTATGAACCGTTACTCGCGAACAGACCAAGATCGAGTGATGGTCAACGAATTCGTGGAAGACTACCTCGGCCAGGACGGAACCTTTGTGCTCAGACTTGTAGGCCACAATACCAACGCCATTACGGTCAGCGAGTACGTGGCGGCACTCTGGGACAACTTCCACGCGAAGGCTAAACAGCAGAGCGTAGACGACATCGACGAGCATAAACTGTAGACCTCGCAAAGGAATAATGAGTACTGATACTATTGTTTTATATGTCATTAATGATTTTAAGATAATCTTCGAATATTTGATTTTTCGCGAAATGATTTTATTAATCTTTTATAAACGTAATCTAGTATAAGTTTACTTATATAGTTATTATATATATTTTTTAAAGGTTTCTTGATTATCTATGCATAATACATAAAGATTATTATTCAATTGTTGCATTTAATAACTGCCTTATCATAATTATTTACTTGTATTGTCCAAATTTACATGTGCAAACCAATTGTACTGTTTTCTATGATATATAATATATGTGAATATTATTTTAACATTCAATAGCAACTAATTTGTTATAAATGTTTCACCAATAGGATATAGTCCTCGAGTCTGCAATGTATTTATATACAAATGCTTTAATAAATTTTATTTTTCTATTATTGTATATCAATTGTCTTTAATACATATAAAATGTATATTCTTTTATAGTTAAATACAAAGAAATATCTATATTTAACAAATGAAATAGATATTATGTAACTAAATATTAAAAACCGAAAGTTCACTAGGTTTATGAGTATTATACATAATTGTACTTATCTATAGAAATCCCGGAATATATATGCAGAAATCATAGAAACTCTATTATCAAATACGATCTCAAAATCATTGTAAATATAATATTAAATATGTATTTGATATCAATTTATTTTTCTATTAAGATATTTTGTTTACTTATTTACCACTTATTTACTTATTTACATGCATATAATGCCTAAATTGACTGTATGTGTTATAGTAACTCAGTTATAAATATAGTCTAAACTGTCTTCATGGTATATTATATTATATAATAGATAATAAATATACACTGCTCTTAATATGTAATAAGTGTTGTTATTATCTAATACATGTAAAAAGTATCTACTATAATTATTACTATAGTAGATAAGCATAGAAAGTTGATATTAATATTACATATAAATAAAATAATATTTTAATTCATATAAATTTTAGATTCATATATATATATATATATATATATATATATTATCTTTATAATTAATATAGGATTTTATATACAATTTTACTTGAATTAAAAAGAAGAATACTGGGATATATAACTGATACTGTGATCAATATCTGTGAGAACTTTATATTAATATACATTTGGATAAAATAGGTAACATAACACCCTATAGCTAGTTTATGTTTTATTAATATAAATCAAAGACTTGCCATCTATAGATCTATAGTAAATATATTTACTTATTTTAAATTATTTTTTAATAAGTTAATTTATTGAATTAATCATACTATAAAAACTGTACACAATTAATCACATTAAAATTTTTATATTTAATTGGTTAAATGTTTTCAAAATAATCATTTACGATATACCAAACGTAAACTAATAACCACTGGAACCCGACATAACTGGTTGTTGTGAACAAAGACCATTCTATGGAAAATCTCGAACGAAAGTTATACATAATTCCAATGTGATTTTAGAAATTGATACGTTTTACCATTCTTAATTATATATCAAATATATATAATAACCTCGAATATTTACTCCCAATATTATTCATATTTATGTTATTTAAATTTTTAAAATTGTGTACATTAAATTTATATATATATATATATATATATATATATATATGTGTGTGTGGGTGTGGGTATGTGTTCATGTATATTGCAAACTAATTAATTAATTGAATATAATAAACTAATATATTCATGTTTTAATAATTTTCTATAATTACAACATCGAATTTTGTTATAAATTGAATTATATTTATAAATATATGAAAATAATATTAAACATATAAATATATACATATTGTAGACTACATGAGTTATAATGAATATATATAAATTTTATAAATTATAGCTGAGCGCACTACATTATATACTCTATAACGTAGTGCGTAATATTAATATTACTACTAATTATTAATTTAAATAATTATTATAAAATATATATTATGTACATTATATGAAATAATTAATGAATTAATAATAATAATAAAATTGTATATAATTTTAAAAATATTGTTGAAAAGTAAAACAATACCCTATAAATAGTATACGGTATCACGTATCATACGTGTATATGCTTGGAGTGTATTGCAAATATATATTTGCCATTACATGTTTTAAAAACGAAAATAATCCAGATATATTTGCTATAAAAAAGAAAAGTGCAGAAACAATGATACGAGGCCACGGCAGATCTCATGCTGTCATCGTGATAGGCTCCTATTAATAGTCGAAAACTGAACTCCATACGTTTGTGTATTTATTTCGACATTCTATCTATAAATAAATACGAGCCTTTATCGTCGGGTTTATATTTGTATATAGGAGTAGGGTAAATAAGAATTTTACTGCATAAACAAATCACCCACGAACTTGAGAAATAACCGAGATGACAATACCCGAACTCTCATGGTCGCATATAAATATGTATAGTTACATCAAGACATATTCTAACATTATACTTTCATAAATGCAGTAGAATATATTATAATAATATATGTTCTACAAAATATATGTTGCCACAAATACATTACCATAGAACTAGTGGTACATGTAATTAGAACATGCAATACATATTTGTATTATCAAATACATATTATTATAAGTGAATTAAATTTAATTTCGTTTATTATGTTATCAGATGTATGTTAGAAATATATATATATATATAGTTTATATTATATCATATCATATATCATATCATATATGATATATTACATAATATATACTATAATATATATTACACTATATGTAATTATATATAAATTATTATTGTCCATATTATTTTGTTATCTTCTTTTTAGAGATTTAGGTTAATTCATATCAATTGGTATGATAAAAAAATAATAATTGAACTCGAAAAGTTGTAGTATTTATTATAAGTTATATATTTTAATATATTGTAGTTATTATAAATATAGAAATTGTAATTACATTTTAATGTGTATTGTACTACAGTATATTAAGTACTAAACTTATGTTATAAAAAGTATATTATAATACCTATTAATAAACTCTAATTTAGAGAAATCTCGTATTAAATTATACATATTATAGTAGATTTTATTCATTTAATATATATATTTCGTAGCAAGTGCTGATGTGGGTATGTAAACTTTTGAGGGTTTAGTGTTGTGAGCTCTAGATATTAATTACGAGCTTAACCATAAATCGATATTTTTGAATTTATAATTTATATTAAATAAAATTATTATATTATATATCATATTTATAACAATAAGTCAACAACAATATTACATCATATATATATATATATATATATATATATATACATATATATTATAATATAGAATACATATATAATATACTAAAGAATACATATATAGTGTACTATAATTTATCATTTATAATAAATTATTTTATTTTAACATAAAGGATTAACATAATACGTATTTTATAAATTTAATAAGTATATTCATAATATATTTAAAATCTGAATAAACTATAGTATATTCCCAATTATGACAAATATAAACACACAATCTAGATTATATAGTGATATCATATGTTTTAACAGTTGTTCTACTAATATGGAAATCAATTATATGGGGTAACATGATATGTTTTTAACGTTTTACCAAATACTTTATATTATATAGTATATATAATGTCCTATATGATTATTAATGTATTATGTGACCTATATTAAGGTTAAGTAGAGGTCATGTATTATGGAACAATTATTAAATAACATAAACATTAATATTATAATCGAACCTAATATTATTTTAGTATAATATGCATAAATATATGTATAATATATGAAGTCTATATCTTATGGGACTTACACAGTATAAAGTATATACCATATAGAGTAATACTGGGTTTTTATATACTAATATATCATTATATAGTATATATACTGAAGTATACTAATATATCACTATATAGTATATATACTGAAGTATACTTCAGTTTAGTCTTATTAAAGTCTTATTAAAGACAGTTCTAAGACTGTTTTATATAATACAACAATTCACCTGAATACACTTATGCCAGAAGTATTATTTTTGTGTGTGATCATGTGTCTTGATTAAATTCTAAATGAAATTAGATTGATTTACATTAGAGTAAATTCACGTAAATATAGTATAGCAATATACAATATAATATAATGTATATAATACACTATACACCATAATATATAAAGAAAGTTTTTATGTACCTAATTACAATTTTGACCGATTGCCTCGTATATCATCGGATTATAATATATTATATCTTCTGCACACTGCGTTGATTTACAAAGTCATTTATAACTGCAAATTTATGGAATTCTCAAATTTCATTAACGATTACACCAGACTTAATCCACTAACCATTAACCAACTAGTCCTTAACCTTTAATAGAATACCCCTTAATTTACTCAAATATCTAATTGAATAAATCTAATAATTAACTCACTAACTCATATTGGATTAATACTTGCCTATTAACCCATAACTACTACTTAATCAACTCACCATTGACCCATTAACACATAACTTACTACTTCTTAACCTACTTACCATTAACCCACTAATCAATTTCTCACAAATACTTAATCTACTCACTATTAACCCATTGACCCATAACTTACTACCACTAAATCTACTCTCATTGAATCACTAATTAGCAAATGAACCTTTAACAAGCAAATGTAACCCACTAACCAGCATACCAACCAAATATAGCTTAATCACATAATCACCAACTATTTATATACTTTTCAACTTAACCTTAACTTTAAACTCATTAAGTCCTAAACCTCCAACCATTAACCCACAAATACTTAACCTACTATCCAGCTAACCAACAATTCATAAGCAATTATCTCACTAACACTTATACCAATTAACACTCAATCATTAAACCTCTAACCCAATTGACCCTTAACTCTTTAACCAATTTATTCTTACATACTCAACAATTAACCCCCGAACCCTATTTATTAAGCCCGCTAACTTTTATCATATACAAAACGATCATAAGTGCTCGAACTTATAAGGACATTAATTATACATCTACTTATACATCTACGTAGGTGTTATTATATATATAGATATGTGTATGTATGTGTGTGTATGTATGCTTGTGACTATATGTATTTATATGCGTTTTGTGTGTGTACGTGTATATATATATATATATATATATATATATATATATATATATATATATATATATATATATATATATATGTGTGTGTGTGTGTGAAAGCATATATATTGGCTTTGATGTAGTAGTCATTCGAAGAATGGTATTCACTGAATTATTTTATTTATTATATAGATTAAAACTACTAATATCAATATATCAAGGTATACAATATACACACACACACACATATACACACACAGACACACACACACACACACACACACACACACACACACACACACACACACACACACACACACACACACACACACATATATATATATATATATATATATATATATATATATATATTATTAAATATAGAGTTAATAATAATTAGCTATAGCTATATTTACTATATTTAATCATTTATATATCATACTCCTTTATTTGGGAATTATTGTATATTATTGAATACGTAGGTCTAATTTATCGTATTGGTGACTCACGGTACAAACTATTACATCGTTTATGAAGTAAACATCCTGATCAAATATAACCCACTTTAAATTCCAACTATCATAGAATATATATAATTATATATCAATTTTGAAATATAGATAATAAAATTGCAGTATAAAATAGTTGAATAATAAACTACATATAACGAATTTATTATAATGATATATTTAATATAATAATGTTATTACAAACATTTAATTTGTATAAGCCTTTGCTTATCCGTGTATACTTGAGATATAGAGACATTGATATAATATATAGTGTTACAGATTGTAATCGCAAATAAAACAATTACCATATGGTAAAATATTTTATAATAATTATTTAATTATGTTATTGGCTAAGTAGATCTCATTTTTAGCCTGGGGAATATGTATGTTATATATACATACATATACATATATATATATATATATATATATATATATATATTATATATATATATCTTTATTTATATATTTATATATTTATTTATAGTTTATTTTCAGATATATTCTCGTTTAGATTTGTTTACTGAATATGTGCATAAGATAAGATTCGAACTTTACACTTATCTATCATCTGTGCAAATATATGCGAATGCTTAACGACTTGAAAACAGAACTCTACCCAATGCCAATTACAATATGTATCAGAGAATATATGTATGCGTTCATTTAGTCATTTATGTCATTAAGAGTATATAATGTAATTCTAATATTAGCCGAAGTAGACATTTTTACATGATAACATTCCATTTAGTTTGAAAGATATGAATAAAGTGTACACATTAATGGTGAATATACATTCAATTATATTATATATAATACATCTACACACACAAACACACACACACACACACATATATATATATATATATATATATATATATATATATAATATAAGATATAATCTATTCTAATTTGATATTAATACAATACAACCCGAGTTTAGACTCTTAATATATAATTCAGTAAGATAAATATTAAATAGTATAACGTATGTATTGTGTATGTCATTTATAAACTGTTGTTTATATATGTAACCTTTATCATATAGAGTTATTGTTACTCTAAACGAATTAATATTTTACAATGTGTATAAACTCGGATATAAAGTATTGAAATTAATACCACCACCGTAAATGCAGTGTAAATATGTAAATTTATAATACGTGACTTTTCCAGAGTAAATTTATTAGAATTCTTAAGTTTTGAGTTGATTGATGGGATTCGGTTTACATGCTATATATGAAATAAGTACATATGAGAAAATACACGCATACACGCACACACGCACGCACACACACACACATACACGCACGCACACACACGTCCACACACACTTACACACATGCACATACACATGCACACACACACACACATATGTTTATATGTAAAGCCATTATTTAATTATTAAATAAGCCCCATTCAGATGTTTTAATGTACATTATTCTGTTTAATCGAGAATACCGAACAATGTACAATCATATATTTACAATGTACATATATAGTTAGACTTACCACCTATGTAGAATAGTACTTACAAATGTACTTACAAATTAGTGATACATCTTTATTTGAATTAATCTTAATAGGATACTTAATAATCGGTTATTATTATATAAATATTATGTACTCTAAATAATAGTATAATTAATATTAATACTATAGGTCTAGCATAATCACTGATATACATATATTGAGCTTAACTAAATGTATTTAAGATACCAACGTATTTACAAATTTATGGAATATTTACTAAAATTACTAACAATAAAGTATACTTTGAATAGAAGTATATTTATATACCTATATACTACCGAATAAAACAAAGTTGTATAATACAATTATACATAGCTTATACTAATATAAGGTGTTCAGATATAGCATAATGGTTGGTTATTTACAATGGCCTTACTAAGTAAGCAACTGTTTGAGAAAAATCTAAATATAACTGCATATGAAAAACTAATGAATTATTTCAGTTTGCGTGTGCTTTGAATAGTTGACATCTGATGGCTTTTCGTTTTTACATAGCTCGACACCTAGGGCATACTCACTCATGCGCACGTTTTATGTGGTTTATATAACCCGTAGGTTAGATAACTTGTAGATTAGATAACTTGTAGGTTATATAACTTGTGGGTTACATAACTTGTAGGTTAGATAACTTGTAGATTAGATAACTTGTAGGTTATATAACTTGTAGGTTATATAACTCGTAGGTTATATAACTTGTATGTTATATAACTTGTAGGTTATATAACTTGTAGGTTATATAACTCGTGGGTTATATAACTCGTGGGTTATATAACTTGTATGTTATATAACTTGTAGGTTATATAATGTGTAGGTGTATGGCTTTTAGGTTATACACTATTGAATAGAATCTCTCTCGACAATAAAAACAACCATATCGATATGGAGACCACTTATCCAACTAATAGCCCATCTAGCGTTGGTATTTTTTCTAAGTCGATTATGCAACACGAGTGAGACGCGATATCGAGTCGTCGACCTTTGAACCCTTGACTTGTCGAGTTTATGTACGATTTCGTAAACTGCTTTTTTAAGCACAGCGACCGCCGACGGTATATATACGAGAGACAGAGATGTGATTAGGTACGATAAGCCGTATAAAGTACACCGATGGTCTGTCACGGTTGGCTGAATACCGGCGAGTTTCCTACGTAATGGTGGCGTTGAAATTCGAGAGAAAACATAAAGTGGGTACGTCATCAATATTGACATGCAAGTACACACTGCGTCTAACGGCATGACTCATGAATATATACTTTATAAAGCAGTCTAGAGAGGATGCAACGATCTCGAATTAGATCCGCCCACTAGTGAATTCACTACGGTGTCTAGAGCTTTTATTGTTACCAAATAAGAATGTAAAGCAACCAGGCGTAACGCGTACATTTTAAATACCGTATCTTATGTATTTGTACAGGTACGTCTGTTTTATCACAGAATATATCACTTATGGTGTGTATCACATACGTTCACCAAACATCATAACATGTAGACTTAACATAACATACTTCTATGGTCATTGTATCGTTTCAATTATAACTTATCAGTTATATCAGCAAACTGGATGTAAATAATATACTAATAGTATATTATAGTATTGTATATTATTGTTAATCGAATACATTGTCACGTTTTATAAATAGCTATTTTTAAACATTGTAAATAACCTCTAAAGATTAAGTACATTATAGAATGTACTCACCATTATCACTAGTTCTATTAAAATTGAATATATTAAATTACTAATAAAAAATAAAATATTTCTTAATTGTATGATGATTTTTATTAGAAATATATAATCTAGCTAATTTGAAATTTAAGTTATAAAAAGCACATTTGTGACCAATTTGCATAGTTAGTTTAAAAATATATAATCATAATATATAAACGAATATATATACGATTGGTTATCAGATAAAACGGATACCTACAGACTATTGTTCTTTCGGCATTAATAAGAATACAATAATTGGTTGAAGTATTTCAAAAATAACAGTATTATGCAGCTATGGGTGTCAAGGTATTCCGGTACATGTTTAAGGCAGCTAGCAATCAATGGATTTACAGATTATTGGCAGTATTCGATTCAACCATGAATTAGTTCAATCTGGATTTATAAGTTTCAGTAGTTTATTTGCGATTAGGGTAGAGATGGAATTACAAATGCGTAAGTAGGCTTGAATCCGGTAAAAATCATCGGGCAGTTTTGCTGTGTTTTGAACTAAGTAGTTTTGCATAGTAATTAATCATAAACGAGTGACGACGCGATCCTCCTCCGGATAGTGTCTAGGCGAAACTCTCGTTGTTATCTTTCTGTATGCGGTAGTTCTTCCATAACTCCCAGACGAACTCCGTTACCGTGATGGCGTTGGTATTGTGGCCAATCAGGCGCAGTACAAACACTCCGTCCTGCCTCAAGTAATTGTCCATGAAACTCGTAAAGAAGCGACCGTCGTCATCGTTCAGCGAAATCTTCTCTACTTCGGGGTTATCGACGTCATCGTCATCCTAACGTAAGGCGGATAGTGGTCAAGTAAAGGGAAATAGGAATGTTTTGGCTGTATAGTTAGGAGTCGTAGGTTTGATGTGGATTAGGAATTTAAATTACAAATAAGAATTTAATATTTAATATGTATTGCTTACTGCAATCTATATTTATTTTAAGCAATCCTAATACATTTTTAATTTATGAATCTATTTATTATTTCAGAGTATATTTGTTTGAATCTTTATTTTAGGAATACTCTATAAATATAACAAATAGCCTGAACTATTTATATAATGTTGATGGTTTGCTATATTTAAAGATATTGAAAGTGCATACACGGAATAGCAATATTAGATAATACTTAATTCTAACAGACATACAATAATTCACTCTATATCATAAATTAATAATTAAAAAAATATGATAAGGATAAATGGTGCTCCAGTATATCGTGTACAGAGTGAAAAAGGATGATAAGAAAGATGCCATTACAGCACGTTGAAAATTATATATCAATATGATGTCAGCACATAGATAAAGCATGATATGCACATACCTGCATGAGGTGGATATGCTTCTTAACGTAGCGTCTACGGTCGGTGTTGAACATGGAACGCAGAACCCAGGTAACGAGAGAGAGGCAGCTCATGGTAGCCACGAACACCATCCAGAACCAGAGGAACAAATATATCTTCTCATTGAATAGATTGATGGGTAGCACGCACTGCACGGTGTATCTTTGTACGTTGCCCAGACGGCGAACCTAGAGGTAAGTTGGTTTACCTATAAGTAATGCTAACGGAGTAATACGGAGTACAAAGGGCAATCGGAGAATATTCGAGTGTTTATAAACCATAGTTCAACGAAAACTTCGTTTATTAGATTTAATAAAAATAAATATTTAATTGAATAATGCGTGTTTATAAATTAATGTTATTATTTATATCCGTATTATATATAATATATTTATAACGAGAATATTAATATAGATAATATATAATATTAAACTGAAATATCTATCTATTTAAGACCACGTATTTATTAAATAATATAAATATTTAAAAATTTAGATTTATTTACGGCTGAGATGCCTAGTGGCATTGTGTTGCAAAGACATTATTTCTTTGTTGATAACACACAAAGAATATTTATGGAATATACCATCGTGTAAACAGAATATATTATGGTGGTATCACGGCTATTATTGAATACATTGATCCCGGATGTATAACTCATAGAGTTGGCAGTCATCGAGATGGAATTTATAGAGACGGTTAGTTAAAGCTAATAATAAAATATTTGTAAGACTTTAATATAAATTAAATATAGAACATTAAGTACAACATATCAATATAGTTTAATTTTAATTTCACGTATTACTCATGCAGATATTGTCTATCGTCTATATTGTTGCAGAAACTAGGTTTGTTCATTGAGAAAGTAATATACGAAAGACTTTGAGAAATCTACAACATTTGTACAACGTATTGTGTATGGTAATATCCTATATACAGATATTGGTCATTTCTATACAGAAACTAGGTTTGTTCATTGAGAAAGTAATATACGAAAGACATTGAAGAATCTACAATATTTGTACAACGTATTGTGTATGGTAATATCCTATATACAGATATTGGTAATTTCTACACATGTAAAAGCGTACCAATTTATAAATGACGATTTTATATATGGCAAATGATTCGGCCGAGAATATCATGTTTCAAATAGGATTGTTGTTTATAGCAAATAAATCACTATTTAGAGTTGAAAGTCCATTGAATATTAATAGCAAATCATAGCATTGCCTACATGTTTGAATCGAGTGAAACTCACTCAGTGAGTCCATATTTATTATTTGAGAATACATTCTCATATATGTAACATAGAAAATACCGGTATTTGTATTTTGATATTTGTATATTATCCTGCTAATAGTTTATATTTAAGTCAATATTAATTTATATTGTAAACGTATGTCATAATAAGACAATCTAAAGTGATATTTAGAATAATATATAATGCATATCATATAGTAATTATTATTATAGTAATTTTACATTAGGAGAAATATCTATTCAAAATTAGAGGTCAAATGAGGTTATATAATATATTAAACTCATATAAGTACATCCTCATATCATATCCTTCATTATGATCTCTTATAAATTATAATTAATGGCCCCCACACATCACGATATGGTTTAACGAACTTTTAGGTCACACATGGTGACTCTGGGGAAACGGTTGCTCATTGTCCAGTCTTGACCCCGTACCAGTTCTTTGATAACGTTGATACCGTAGAGGTTGAAGTCTTGACCGAGGAATATATTCAAGGCACATAGTTGCATAATTACATTAGCAATGATCAACACCTGAAAACGAGTGATAAGATTATTTAATTAATATATATATATATATATATATATATATATATTACACAATAGTCTTATTATATTAGTAATCAATATGATATCAATATTAATACAATATAACCTATTGCAAATATCATGAATATGATATTTTACGTTTATTTTGAAGATATAATTAGTATATCTATTTGTACTCGTGCTGTAAGTTAGGTATCTAATAACCATATTAATAATACCTTAATGAAAATGTAGAGAGTAATTAAGTAGTTTCCTTGTCTTCTCCCACATCCAATGCATATAAAACGTGAGGCAGCATTCTTCAATGAAATTGTGAAAGGAGATTGCTCCTTTCCAAGATTCCTCAAATACCTATTTAATATTGAAAATGTATATGCAGTGTAGAATATTGTTTATTCTTATACTATACGTGTATATTAATTAAATATTTATATATTATAACATTCTTGGTAAAATATAAATTTGTTATAGAAAATATATGACAAATATATGCATCTATTCACAACTGCCTAAAATAATATTAAAATCATTTTAATATTTATTCTGTTATTATTTATATTTTACAATTTTTTGTAATTTTTCTAATTTCTAATAAATTATTTTTAATTTTGTGAACATATCAAAGAATTCATTAAACTTTATTTTGATTTTATATATTCCCAATAAAACGGATAATGTTACTTAAAAAAATAACATAATATTATATTGATGCAAATAAAATATATTTTCACATTTATTATATAAGAAAAAATAAAATGACCTTGTTTGTATTATTGCATTGCATAATTTCTTTTATATTAACCAATACTTTTTGTAACACATGCCATTGTTAAATAAAGCTATCTATATTGGTGAGATAACTAGCTTATTTAGTGTATTTTAAAATTTATAATATATAATTATAATATAACTATGATATAATATATTTTGAAATATTTACATTAATAAAAAAAATAAATTTAAAAAATAGAATGAAAATATTATAAATTATTACTTATTTATTATTACATTATATTCAGCAAATAATGTAGGTAATTTTATTTTTTCATTGCATTATTAACTTTATTTTATCTAATAATATTTGTAACGTATATTTAAATTTATGCAATATGTGTAACATTCGTTCATATATGTATTCTATGATTCTATACAATTATTATACCGCATTGATTGCTTGATAATAAATTCACAATGAAAATGTGCTTGTTTTATTTTAAATAATGCTATAGGAATTTATTTCAGTTATATTGCACTATTTATACAACTACTAATCACGAGAAAGTAAAATTAAACTCAAAGAAAAGTGTATATATTATATTACCGTATATTGTTTCTATGTATTATGATGTAACTAGGATTATTATTTTAAATAGTCCTATATGGATAGAAATATTTATCAGCGAGTAAGCTAGTATATGATATACATGCTTTAACATTATGTATAATGTATACGACAATTCTGAATGGTAAATCGAAATTATAAGGATTTTTAATGTGGATGAATAAATATACTCACTATATAGTAAATTATAGTGTATATTGTGAATTATCAAAGGAACATCTGCTAACCTATCCATATGATTGACCATCTGAGTGAGAACTCCGGATCTTTCAGCAGCCTTTTCCGCCTTTTGGAACGTTTCTCCGGCCTCTACGATATTGTTCACGTCGATTCCGGATTTTCGGTTCAGGGTACGCCATACCATGATCGGAATGTAGAAGAACAATGCCTGGACGAGGAGTATTATCGGCATCCACTGGTAGTAGGGTATCATGTGTCGGTCTTTGGTCTGGTGTTCCTTCGGGATGTAGCGGTCGAACGGCAGGTAGTAGGTGTTCTTCACCCAGCAGTAGTCGTTCGTGTAGGTCTCGTGCGATCCGGTGAAATGAGCCGGCACCCAGCACGCTATCGGACTGCCCACGTACTGCGTAGCGGTCACGATGAAAGCGAAGAACATGAGGATGCCGGTGGTGAAACGGTGGTTCAAACGGTCCGCGAAATCGTCGTCGTTTCGAGAGGATAGGTTCGGTGTACCCCCGAAGCTTCCTAATATCTTATCCATGCCGCGTTAACTGTGAACGGCTGCCTATGTGATTATGACTGTCGCTCGTTCCGTATTAGTTAGATTTGTACGACGCGAGGTGTTCGCTGGGCTATTCGTATATAGTGGATAGTCGACGGTATGTACGTTAACAGTGGATACGTCTAGTAATCCGATTGGTCGATGGTATCGTTGACCTAGTAACGACGATAATGTGACGAGTCGGCGAGGCGTAGTCTACCGCAAAGGGGGCGTGGTTCGGTGTGACGAAGGCGTGGCCAGTATAACGTCTCTAGTCATTAAATGAAACTGTATATGCAAAGTTGTCGGATAAAGTTAGCGTGCCTTGTCTTTCAAAATCTACTATAGGGCTACTAATGTAACTTCATATCGATCTACCTACCGCATTATACGTGCATAAATAAACTATAATCTTCTGAACAAATAATTACATATTCCTATGCTAACGATTTGTATCGTATTATAAATAAGGGTTATTATAAATAAAGGGAATAATAGATACTCTTAATAAAAACTATCGATATTTATAATATCTAATTCATTAGTATGTATAGTATAAGGAAAATCATATCATAACAGTATATTATGTACTAGAATATATATTATTATACAAATACTTGAAACTTTATAATTATTCTATGGTATAATTATTCATGTAAACAAGTGCAAGTTATTGCCATTGCCAATATATATATATATATATATATATATATATATATATATATATATATATATATATATATATATAGCGTAGAGTTGAATTTTATTAATTTAAAAGATTTTAATAATTAAAGTGAAATACATGGCCGAAAGCAATACATAACAAAATAAGTTATGCAGTTAAAATTAAATAAAAAATATCTAACAAAATTATTTAAATAAATTGTGTAGTGCCTTAGTATTGCAGCCTATTACAGTTGGGGTTAGTGTCATTGCATTGGAGTATATATCAGTTGGGGTTAGTGTCATTGCATTATAGTATATATCAGTTGGGGTTAATGTCATAATAATAGAGTATATTACAGTTGGGGTTAGTGTCATTACATTAGAGTCTATATCAGTTGGTGTTAGTGTCATAGCATTAGAGTATATTATAGTTGGGGTTAGTGTCATTGCATTATAGTATATATCAGTTGGGTTTAGTGTCATATCATTATAGTCTATATCAGTTGGGGTTTGTGCCATTGCATTAGAGTTTATATCAGTTGAGGTTAGTATCATAGCATTAGAGTATATTACAGTTGGGGTTATTGTCATAATATTAGAGTCTATTACAGTTGGGGTTAGTGTCATAATATTAGAGTCTATAGTAATTGGAGTTAGTGTCATAGTATTAGAGTATAGTACAGTTCATATATGCTACATGTTGAGATTAGTATGGCAGCCTAGTGCAGTACAAATATATTCTACATTCTGACCGTTAGATTGCTTCACTTGTTAGTGTCATAATATGCCAGCTTAATGCATATCATATATTTTAAATGCTAGGATTGAGACTCGATTCGCTCATTAGCTTCATATTATTTAACCTACACATATATAGTAGGATATATATATTTTGTAGACTATTCGTGTTGAATTAAGAAATTATAGTTAATGTATGATACTGATATTGAATTTTTTGGAAAGCGTAAGAGAATAATAGCATCTGAGAATAATGAAACAATTTCATAATAGAATGGTGGCATAATACGAATAAGTACTGGTGATATAAAATAATATATAAATAGTTTTATATTAAAACTTAATGTCTCGACTTCGTCAGACTGAAATTATATACATAAATAGAAAATAAATATATAAATGAAGGGTATATTGTTATATATTTATATAGCACAATTTTTTAGAAATCTCCTAACTTATACTGTTAAAAACAATAATATTAAAACTTAGTTAATTCCATGTGGGCATTCTAATATAAATAAGTACAGCTAAATACGCTGCTAATAGATCTAATACTTTTAAAACAAACGTTAACTCTGAACCTGTAGTTTTTATTACGAAAAAAGCATTTTAAAAGCGGAATATATGTAGAACATTTTAATTTTGGTGTAACATGTCATTCGTTATCTTAGGCTCGGTAAGTAGATTTTTCTCTCCAAATTACATACGTTTTGTTTAGTATTTGTCTACGTGACACAGGTGTTCACTGATATAAAACTAAGAAAACACCAGTCAGACGTGTAATTATGTATCCTAACTTGGTAACGTATACAGTACCGTGTTAGGATATACAGAAGCATATATATATTATCTTCATATTGGCGATATCAAATAATACTCATTTGCATGTACTACTTATTACCTTTATTCATGATTACTTGAATATAATATATATATATATATATATATATATATTACTATGAATACACTAACATATTAATATTGAACAATATATATATATATATATATATATATATATATAGATATACTGTAAGTACTGAATAATTTTATAATAGATTATTAAAATGTTTTGTTAGTTTAAATTTTCAAGTTAAGTAATAATTAATACAACCTTTTCCAATATTTATATAATCTATATATAGGTTATAACAAATATTATAATCTTAAGAATTCCTATAATAGTCTAGTATTTATCAGTAATAATAAATAATTTAAAATATTTATAAGTTAGTTTAATGTAAGTATAATTACTAAGTTAATAATAATATATGAACTAATTAGTACATAAGTATTGTATGTTAATAATGTATAATTTTGGATAGATATAAAAATACTAGTTTAATGAATTGAAAAAACATATAAATTAATAATAATATAAATATAGAAGTAATTAAAAATGACACATAACAATGTAAAAATAATAATTAGAGTTAGACACTCACTTAAGTAGAAACAAACTTTCAAATTATTTACGATCCCTATTATAGTATTTAACCAACTAATAAACGGTAAACAATCTAATATTATATAATGAAATAATCGTATTCATAGGAAAACATATACGTTTTTAGCCAGTTCGATATTACTAAATTATTTAGAATTTCTTAATTATTTAATTGTTTACTGATTTTAATTTAATACATTATCTTGAAAGGAATTACAGGATGGAGCTATTTTAGTGGAGATAAATTTAGAAATTATGTAGATTTAGATGTAGCTGTTTATGAGCAGAACATATTGTGCTATTCCTGAAGACCTATGCTCTATATCTAGATTTTTAAATGAATGTTGTTTGTGCTGTGTTGTCTTTTATGCTGTAGTACTATATCTAGTTTGCGTGAGGATACTTGAATAACAACAATTACATTTACTTCGGTAACGAGGACAATATGCGTATACATATATTATCTAGAACATTCCGCAATCAATTATCTTCGATGCATTTGATACTATATACAAGTGTAGCATCATAATGTGATAATTCGTATTCAAGTTTTTTTATACGAACTCCATAGAATCAGTGAACCGAACCAGAATGTATTCGTCTATTGCTTCACGAGTTAATGTTAGGACTGGATGACGTTCACCTGGTCAGCTTACTGACAAAGTTATTAAGAAATTGTGCCAGTTTTAGGTAGAGTTGTTATAATAGAGAATAATTATAAATAATATTATATCATATTATTACAGTCTAGATAATATCTGATAATATTTTTGAGATGATATGGGATGCTTTCAACACTCTAGATCAACAGGAACTAAGCATGATCAGGGATGCTGTAGAGACTATTTTTAGTTAAATTATCAGAGACTTAATAGAGTCATATTTTAAATTGAAATTCTAATTTAAATAAATATAATTATATATAAAAATATAACGAATAATATATTCATTATATATTTGGAGATATAATCAGATAATAAAAATAGTAATTGCAAAAAAAATAATAATAAATAAAAATAATTATTGTATACGAGTAGAACATTTATAAATAAAAGCTAAATTGTGATAATGTTAAGCGGATAAAATAGTTATATAATGGAAACATAGTTGATAATTAATATAGTAATAATATAGTAAATAAAAATATAACAAAGTATATAGAAACATAATGATTATATTGTAATAGAGACCAGCATGCTATTACTAAAGTAAACTGGAAAAGAATAGAATATATTATTTAAATTTTTTTTATAACAAATGTGATATATCCAAATTTTAATTAATTAATAATAATAATAATATTTTACGAATATTTATTTAAACTCAAATTATAGATATGTTTTATTAAAATTTTAAAATGTAGTATTATTTAATAATATTATATAACTGTTATTTTATATTAAGTTTAGGCTTCGTTTATAATTTAATTGATTTTATTAATAGTTAACAATAATTTTTTATAAAATCGATAGTATTTATATCAATAGTATTAATATTATCTAATATTATTTACACATTTATTTATAATAATAGGACTTAATAAAAATGATTTATTATATTATTAAATGTATGATTATATGTATAATTATTTAATTATACATGATTTTATAAAAAGTATTTGTTTTGTATACATTTATTATTTGTATGTCATAATAAATTATTCAACTATAAATTATTTATTTTTATAATCTTTGTTATAGAGACAATTTTCTTAAGATCTGTATTTTATTTATATATATCTACTTTTTAGAGTGATAATACCATTGTAAATCTTGTACGTATATTGCTTCAAGTCATAGGAAATTGAAAATTCTCGCCTATAAGATAATGTTCATTTAGATATCCAGTCAACTTAAATCGAAATATTGTTTTCTATTTAATATATTACAGCTATTATGATATAAGATACCAATGATAATTTATTATAGTTTTTGTGATGTATTTATACATATTTAATTTTTATAGTATACAAAAATTAATTTTATTTTAATGTTTTTTATGAGTTTACCAATCAAAATTGTTGTAACTAACTTTCTTTTTTAATATTTTAATTGTATACTAATTTAATCTATATTTTATCAAGTGTAATAAAAAGGAATTTGATAATTCTAGCTCATTCATATTTATATTATTTCTTATATTTTAATACGAATTTAGTTAATTATATAATATATGTTTTATATTATTGTTGTTTTATATTTTTGGAGTCAATCAGATAATTATATTATTATTGTTGGCTTTTATTAAACATTTATTTTCTTTAAGGTACTATTATATTACGTTCAACTCTGATTATTTAACGCTGTTAATTTGGAGGTTATTAGGAAATGATTATTACCCATTAAACTTATAGTTTGTAGATATTTTTCTATTATGCACAATATATTTATGTCCCTAATAAATATTGTATTTTTGGCATATCATATATTCCAGCAATAATATATATAGTAAGATATCAAATATTCATTGACATAAATATACTGTTGAATATAGAAAGGTTGTTCGAAATAATGATGCAATTATCTTTAGAATATTTTGATTAGATTCAATGTTGTCAGAATTAAATAGCAGCGAAGATAAGAAATCTCAGCATTTATAATAAACACCTGTATTAGTTTGTACCAACTATAGTTGGTACAAAAACATATTTTCAATATATATATTGAGAATATTTCTATAGCACCCTTCTTCAAAAGATGTCACGTCAGTCATATATTAGCGATATTGTTATATAACGGATATTTCTTAATCATCACAACCAGGGAATATATTTATATATTATGTGCGTGTATATATATATAAATGTGTGTGTGTGTGTGTGTGTGTGTGTGTGTGTGTGTATGTATATTAAGTAGGTTCCATAGAATTCAAGCAATAATATAGAAATAATATTTAATATTACACAAATAAAAAAACCTACAATGAGCTACGTATATATTAGATTATTATAACTATTGTATATAGTATAGCTTATTGTATATACTGCAGCTCTGATGTATATTGAGTAAAACTAAATATAATATAATAAATAAAATATATGTTTTAGATATATATATATATATATTATATAGTAAATATGATCATATCTAAGTTTGATTTGTTAAATATTGCAATGTATTATCTATATATATACCTAAACACCACTACAGTCGTGATTATATAACATCACATTTTATTAATGGAAGAACTGGGTATCAACATATTCGCCAGCCGGGAACGCACCCGATTCGGATTATGGTCACGTGCGTCGTTATCATTGATCCAGGACTCCATTGCGTATTCCTGCAAGCAGGTAGTTGCGTCATCGTCGTTGCTTGTGCTTTCTTCGTTTTTCTCCAAGAATGAGTAGACGACATATATTACAGTTGCCACGGCGATAATCACCAGCCCGCACCTCGTCACCACCTCTCTGAGGTTGTATCCATGTTCTAGGTACCCGTGGTCCCAAGTCAGCAGCGCATGTTCGTTGATGACGTCCTTTAACCGAGGCTTATTGCAGAGGTCTTTGGTGCACATGAAGGTCTGAGGAGCGTTCGGAGTGGTGAGGTAGTTAGATAGGGTATGTCATGGGTATGTGATACGTATGTCTGCAACATGGTTATATAACGGGTTGCCGGTTAAATAACGGATTACTAGTTATTACACCTATTAATAGTCATCCAACGGGTTAATATATGGTTAATTAGTATATACTGATCTATATGCCGGGTGTATGGTTATATATATATTAATATGTTAATGGTTATATGAGTTTACTCATTACATAATTGTTGATCCGATAAATAACTATTAACCCGGTATATAACCACTAAGCTATTATATAACCACTAAGCCTTTATATAATGAGTTACTGGTTATATAAAGGTTTAGTTGTTATATAACTGGTTCTTATTTATACGGCGGTATACTTGTTATATAACGGGTTGTTGGTTATATAAATAGAATCAAGATTGACGTTTTCAGGATCGTCTCATCTTAGAGTGCATTTAAAGGTTATTCGTCAATGTAATACACGAATTGGTACACCGCAACACGCCTCAGTTCCCAGCGCGTGTGCACACGTGACGAGGTACGCGAGACGTTAAGTACAATGTAATTGGTGTACTTAGTACATACCAGGGCCGACATGCTGTTTTCCTCCGTGTAGTTGAATCGGTCATCGCTCGTGCATCCCGCGAAGTAGACGATCTTTTTATCGCTCAATTCCATGCGCACCTGGTACAGGATATGAGTATATACGATATATACACGTATGTTTATGTCGCTTTCAAACGTATATATATATATATATATATATATATATATATATATATATATATATATATATATATATGCATACATAAAGGAGCTCTTGTGCATTTCTAAGCTATAGAATTGAAATATATACTTATAAGATATTCCTTCATTATATCAATAAATCTATTTAAATGAATTTAAAAATACTTTACATAATAGTATTTTAGATATTGAATGAGGCATATATAACACCAGTGCACAGTACCAATCTAAAAGACAGTATTTTTACAATAGAGATAGATTATATACCAACAATTTAAATATGTGATTAAACTACTCGCAATCGTAGATTTTAATAAGGGCCTTTATCTTGGGTAGTTGATGTAATATGTATCATAGATTAGTGAAATGCATTTCATTATTCATGATATATATTATAATAGGAGTAATAATAGTCATCATTAATATAATATTTATAAAAATGCATTATATATCATTGTATATTAGTTATAAAAAATATATATATTTATTTATATTTTAATTATATTATAATTCTATTTTATTTTAAATAATTATATAATAATGTATGAGTCTATATACTATGTATTATATAATATGTAATGAATTACCAATTCTCTTCGGATTTAATGAATAAATCGGAATTTTAATTTAATATTTTTAATGCAATGATTTTTTAATATTGTTTATTGTCCATTACTTTTACATATACAATGCATTTTAAGTATATTTACATATATATATATATATATATATATATATATATATATATTTAATTAGTACTGACAGATAATTTGATTTATTTGTATTCCAATAATTAGTTTAATACTCAGTTGTAATCTATTAGAGAGATGTCTACAGCTCCTTACATAATGCCATTATTACATATTTTTTATAATATGCTATTTTTTCAATAGTTATATCTTTATTATTATTAAATGAAATTATATAATTTGTTAATCTTGATTAATTTTTCGCGGAATATCTTTCAAAAATATCTCAAATATTTATAAAAATATCAAAAAACCATAAAAGATAATTTAAATGGGCAATTTAAAATTATTATTTAATATTTTTTATTGTGGAATATTTGAGGTAATTTTAATTATTTAACTTATGTGTATATGAATTAATGTTATTTTGTAAATATTACTAATGTACTTATTATTCCGTAGTTCAAAATTGAATCATCTTTCATTAAATAATACATCAAGTATTTTTCACTAGGATAAACAATAATAAATATATTTATCATGAGTATATAGTCAATATGAACCACTCGTTGATATTTACTTCTTTTTCTTATCGGTGGTAAAACGAAAGATAGGTATTGACTGGGTGGAATATGTATACTGATATATCAGACAAGCGAATTACATCAAAATCCGGATACAATCCGTATCGAATATACCGATATCGTAGGTATTATGCAGTCTTGTGGTATATTAGCGGTGTCCTTAGCGTTTGTACTTACGTAACACTTCGAGTTGAATCTGCATTTGATTTGTCGGATTCGTTTCCTATTACACCAATTCGATAGATTTTCCGAGTTGTCGTTACACGAGTAACATACGTATTTCTTGTACCTAAGGGAAATATGCGTTCATGATTTATTATGATATATAATGGCTACATTTATATGGACTCATATATGTATAGAAAATAATACATTTGTACGAATACAAAATAATACAATCATATTTGAGAAAATAGGTAAATAGTATATATTTATATAGTTTATAGTAGTTTATATAGTTAAAAGTATATATTTATATACATTTATTAATAATAAATATTATTCATTAATATATCGATATTTCAATTCCATCACCGCTGTATAGATTATATCATAGATCAGGATTACTTTTAAACTACGAAATAATACTTTTGAACAAATGTGTAACTTGTTATAATTGGATAGAGTAATAAATATAAAGTTCTATCAAATATTATTACTTTAATGAAGTCGGGTGATTTCATGGTTAACATATAACTATATTAGAACCAAGTTTACTTTTTAGATTATCGATAGTTATCCTTCTTATATATAAGAAATACACAATGATGACATGTTAAGGTAAACTAAAACTAAACTTACAAAACTTTTACAAATTATTTATAAATTAAAATTATGAAATTAATGTTATAGATCTTTTTAAAAATGAGTAAACACATTTAATAAAGAATGAAATACGTCTACGTAAATAAATATATATTTTAATTTCATGAATAAATAAATATATACATTATCATATTCTTCCATATATCATATATGATATTTATATATGCATATTTAATGTATACATACATACATGATATATATATATATATATATATATATATATATATATCTTTGCAGGTTCTCATATGCGATTTTTATTACTAAAGTAGTGAACAAAAACATCATTTAAAATTAATCAATTTGCCAGCCGGTTTCAAGATCTCCGCATTTCTACTCTACCACGTAATTACTCCATACGTCACTAGATATAAATATGAAAATACCAACCGATTACAACCGTTGATGTCGCAGCACTCCTCCTTCGTGAAATCGTTGTCGTTGTTAGAGCATTTGTTGGAACAGCCTGCCGAATACACCCATTTTCCATATTTGCTGGCGCGGGTTACTTTATTCTACGCGAAGGTAATAGATGGGTACACGGGTACACGTTTACTCAGGCATACTCGCGAATTCAGACTACATACGTGCACACGCTCACATATATACATACGCGTACAGAATGTAGTGAACTGGTGCGGTATAAGATACTTACTCGATTACATACAAACACGATACAACTCACACATTGTGTAAAGCAAGATTCGAGTTACATTGTATGATTCGTCTCGATATAATATTTACTTATACACTGGCATACTATGTGTCACCGTGTACTGCGTATATTTTTCAATAGAGATGCTAACTCACTGTAACCAATAGTACCGTGGACAACGCAATACCTACAGTCTAATAATTCTAAACAACACAATAATAATCAACACATAAATATATTCTTATTTTATTATTAATATGGCATGATGGCATGTCCCAGAAAGGAACCCACAGTGTAGGTCCTACACATATAATAAGTTATTTTAAAGTTTTGTTTAACAATAAATCAATTTTGAATAATTTCAAATCAATAATAATATATTTAATATGATTAAAATACGTACGAGTACATTATTTTATAGATATTAAATTTTTAACTAATAATATAACTAATCTATATATTATCACTATTACGATTAAAATAAATTCGTATAGGGATGCCATATATGTCAAATAGTTGATAAATAAACATGCCAATCAAAGAAATATAAATATTGAATTTTTAAATTATAAATATATATATAAATACAATAAATTTCAATTTTATATAAATATAATTTAAATTTCTATTTTAAAGTGGATACATGATCTATTTAGAATTTATATATACACATTTAAATACTACTTTTTGTAGAGTTACTACCATTAAATTCTTAAATATATGAGAAAATTGATAGACAATGGAAGTAATTGTTACTATTAAGTTTTAATTATATAAATTGTCTAGTCATGGCAAGATATGTTATGTATATTATATCCTCGGTAGTGTATATCATAGTAATATGGTAAAATAATTAAGCCCGTTTTTACTTTCGGCGTAAGTAAAATAAATAAAATATAATCCAGGACAACCGGAGATTATAAACCGATATAAAAACAATATGTGCTTTTCTGTTATATTATTAGAGAATATTTTATTTTCTAATAAATAATTATAATATTTGATCTCTTTTGATATAATATTTAATTTCTTTTAATATCGTATTGGTATTTATAGTATTTCGAATATTTAAATATATTTAGAAATTTGAATTTGTGTAACCACGCCCTGATTTATATGCCAAATATTGATTAAAACGCCCACATTTAAGAATTTGAAAATGATATTTTTTAATATTAGAAAAAAAATATATGATGGCATATAATAATAGCTGCTATTATTACTACTCATTATGTAATTAAGCTATATTATTACCTAATTCTTATGGATATGTTTGTAAAGATTATGGAAAATGTCCATTCTGGCATACGTTCTATTCTGGGACACGAATATGGAATATAATCTACGATATTTATTATTTTATAATATTTAATATAATATTAAAAATAAATAAATATTTTCACAGTTAATCTATTTAAAATATATAATATCAAATATTCAATGCAATTTTGAATTATAAATTAACATGTACATTTCTATCAAAACATTTTAGACATGACAATAAGTAAATAATTAAATTAAATTAATGAGTTATAATATTTCATTTAAATAATATAGAACAAATAACCGTGATAAATAATCACTGCGAAGTAATTAATATTTTTATAGTATATTCTATATATTTAAAAATAATATTATAACTATGCATTCAATTTGACTGACAAATAATATATCATTATTTCATCCCATTGTATAATAATCCATATTGCATACAATACAGGTTCGGAATCGTAGTGTTATTATCGAATAGTATATTGATCTTACATAAATTACCCAGACCATTTACCATCTAGAAAATATCACATTGTATATTTAGAATGATAACGCATAACCAAACATAAACACTTTTGTAAACCATATAATGATATAATATTATATAATGATAGAGTATTACATAATGATATCGTATTCGATATTGATATAACATTAAATATCGATATAGCATCACACAACGCTATACCATTACATATGTATATAATCACCGCCGGAAAACGCTCTCCGAACATATTTCTAACCACACAGAAATGATCATCGCCGTTGTTATTGCAAACGTCTATCATTTCAAAAGAAGTACACGACGGGAAAATGTGTGACCTCAGTGATTCGTTATAACTGAGCTCTCTGCGAAGGTACTCTATTCCGTAGCCCGCCGAGAACTCGAAACAGTGGTAACACCTCAAGATGTTTGCTGTCGGTATAGACGGCAATTGGGTACGTTTATTTTAACAATTGGCTTAATTTAGTTGTTTCAGAATCCATTTAGATTGGTAAATGTGATCATAATATTAATATTTCGTATTTGATTTGTAATGTAACACAGTCGGTATTTTAAATTACCATATAGTAGGCCTGTCTTATTTTAGTATGACTGGCATGATAGGACAATATAAACATAAATGTATCCTAATTGTTTGTTACGATATAAATATCAATTATATATATACGTATAAGTTATAGAAATATCTATTAATTATTGATAAAAGTATCAGTTGTAGATATTAATATAAGTTCCAGGTAGATAGTAGTTCTAGATATCTATTCTAGTTTAATTTTATTACAAGGTAAGTTACTTATTTTAGTAGGATGTTGGTTTTATTTGTATTCAATGTTATATAAGATGTGTATTAATACTGTTAATTTTATAGTTTAATTTTATTACAAGGTAAGTTACTTATTTTAGTAGCATGTTGGTTTTATTTGTATTCAATGTTATATAAGATGTGTATTAATACTGTTAATTTTATAGTTTAATTTTATTACAAGGTAAGTTACTTATTTTAGTAGCATGTTGGTTTTATTTGTATTCAATGTTATATAAGATGTGTATTAATACTGTTAATTTTATAGTTTAATTTTATTACAAGGTAAGTTACTTATTTTAGTAGCATGTTGGTTTTATTTGTATTCAATGTTATATAAGATGTGTATTAATACTATTAATTTTATAGTTTAATTTTATTACAAGGTAAGTTACTTATTTTAGTAGCATGTTGGTTTTATTTGTATTCAATGTTATATAAGATGTGTATTAATACTGTTAATAACATGATTATGTTTATATAACTTTACAAGGGAATTTATGAGTTTGTTAACAAATTCTTAGTGTGTGATAGTTGTTCTTTTAATATTAAAGTTATTAAAAATGTGTACATTAATTAATGGTTATAAATAACACATATGTAATATGTAGAATATTACTATATGATTAGTAATATATGATGGGTTTATGGTGGGTTTGCGATAGGTTTATGATGGGTTTATGGTGGATTTATGACTAGTTTGTGATGGGTTTATAATGGGTTTTTGATTGGTTTATGATGAGTTTGAGTTGGGTTTATGATAGGTTTATAATGGGTTTATGATGGGTTTATGATGTATTTATGATGGGTTTGCGTTGGGTTTATGATTGGTTTATGATGGGTTTGATTATTTTTGATGTATTTAAGATTAGTTTTAGATGAATATATGATTGGTTTATGATGGATTTATGATGGATTTCTACTTTACACACAGTACTAATGGATTGAAATGGATGTGTGATAGATTCTTAATATTTAAATTATATGTTGAAATATATATTGTGAAATTAGAGGACTGAGGTGTACTGTCAACACTAACTAGAGGGTATATAAATGTTGCATCGGTCCCCTTTACAACATCTCACGTGATAGTTGATACTCTGTTTCGCAGTCAACTTCTTACAGATTCCCTGTCTATCCGCGCAACCCCTGGAGTCGTACCAACGGTCGCGGATATGAAGGCGTCGTCTGGTGAACTGGGTGTACGGTTAGTGTCCGTTTATATAACTGAGTAGTAACAGCGTGGCCTAGTTGTTTACGGAACCAATGGTACAGTTATGTATCGGCATATAGTCGGCATATAGACGGTAAATAGCCCACCGGAGTAACTAGCTACGGTATGTTGTTAATAAATAATACATCCGTTGCTTCGTTTATACGGACTGTAAGGAATTGTAAATCGTTGCCCTCTAACGTAACATTGCGTCGCCTGGTCGCACATCACAATCGAGAAGTGCGCAATGTCCGGCATACCGGTCTTGAGTCTTAAACACTCCGGAATTGCTTTATTTCCAATCATGTCATCGCACTGCATGCACAGTATCTGCGTGACGCCGTTATATGCCATCGGTTACTAACTAATAAGGCGAGACTCTCGGCGATCTAATCGACGCTGATGTTTGCATTCGACAATACCGGAAATGGTATGTATTATAAGCTGGAATAATGATGCGCATATATTTTTTATAAAGAAAATACATCGAATATATGTATACTTCATTGTGCGCTTTGGTCTCAATTCGTGTCCGTCTTGCGGTTAAACCTTTTTTGTTAACGAGTTACAGTTTTCTCCCAAACAGCACGTGTATGTTTCGTTGAAGTACGACAGGGTGTTCTTCTCGTTATCGCCCAGGTACTTAATGGAGTCGCGATACTCCTTGGTGTACGAACACAGCGTCTCGTTGATGCACCCGAACATCGAGAGAGACTTGCCTTCCGGTACCGTAGTGGTCCGCACCTGGAGCGCCGGGACGTGGTAGTGAACGACAGTTTGGAGGCACGTTTTGCGTAGTACGAGACGAGATCAGACGCGAGCAATGAGAAATGTGTTTGAGAGGATGTTAACATAAAATTGATGTAATGGAGCCGAGGAAGATATAATGGGAAGTATTAGGAATTCTAGTCATTATATGTAGTTTGACAAGATATTGTGGTGGGTTATATAAAGGTATTAGGGTTACGCGAGGCAATTGAGTTTATATGAGGGTATTCAATATGTTGGTTGTGATATAGCTCGTGGGTTGTAGGAATGAGCAGGTTTTGAGGTTAGATTGATAAATTTATGTCAGTATTACGGGACGTCAATAAAAGAGGATTTTAGTTGGGGAGTATACTCCCCTGTCTATAGACAGATGCGTACGGATAGAAATAATTAGCATAAGCTATTTATATTCGATTGTATAAGTTGATGTTTGAAATGGAGTTTGGTATCTTATGTTATATAGCGACGTTGGTATTGAGTCCAATCATATGTAGGAGTATTTGCAGTAGTGATATGTGCTGTCGTGAGTTTTAATGAATTTAAATAAAATAGACGGCATCGTTTTGAAGTCAAAGGTCATGGGTTATATTAAAGTCAAAGGTTATATTATGGGTTTATATTATGGTGAACATTTGGGAAGGAGTTATGGCGTATATTGGGGGGCATGGTAAATTGCAGATATTATGGGAAGGGATATACATGGGAGATGGAAAATGATTAGAGAGTTTTATTAGAGGCAACTGATATGGAAGAGCTAGTATGTATTATTAATGTATGTATAAGTGATATTATTGATGAAGATTAAGGGAGATGGGATAAGAGTATCATATAATAAGGTTTTGGATGCATATATACTGGTATGATACTACAACTGGATATATTAAGAGTTGTAGGCTTATTAGGAAGAATATAGGGAGGTGCATATGGAGTAATTATATTGGAATGTCATTCAAATATAAGGATTGGTACTGGGAGATGGGCTAAGTTGGATGTTAATGGAATAGTAAAAGGGTAGTTGGGAAGAATGTAAGGATTATACATCGCGGATATCACGGATATCACGGATTGTAGTTTTATGATGCCCATTATACGAGATCGTCATTATTCATTGTGATGCGATGTGAATTGCAATGTAATGTGGATATTTACGTTTTATGTGGTATTTAAAAGATGTGATTCTTTATGGTAAGGCTATATATCTGAATATGAAACATGATAGGCGAAACTTGATAAATTCGAGGAATTTTAATTATTATATAGCTATTCTATTTATTTGACTATTTAATCGTATTTACTTTGATTATTTGTCTAAATTTAATCGGCACAATTTTAAATCGCAACAATTAACCACGTCTAACGAACTCCGCAAATTTCGTTTTCACTGCAGTTTACCATCTTGAAATTGATCTTGCTTGCGTGTTTCTTACGACTAAGGCAGTATTGATCCGTCGCCAATGACGCGTCATTGCAGTACGTACAGAACAAACCGACTGAGTGTGTTTTGAAATACGCACTAAGGTGTAGTCTAAATATACACACATACACATACATAGACACAGAATATTGCTTTTTTTGTTATGCGTTTTATTCTAATATAAAGGAACTTATAAATTAACTAAATATTTAATTTAATATAAATTTCTCTTATAGTAGGAAATTCAATTCCCCTAAATGGATATAGAAAACTAACCAGTTCGGTTACATATTACTGTTAATATAAATAAATATAAAGTCAACATACTTGATACTTGAAAAAATAAACATTAGAATTTAAATAATAAAAAATCTAAAATTTGCATCATCTATTATTTCTAAATTAGTTGCTATGGTAATATCTTAAATAATAATACATATGAACTAAATATACTGATAGTGTATTTAATTGGTTTTTAATATTATTTTATCATTTTCATGGAAAATTATAGATCTATATATTTATATATATATTTATAATAGTGTTAATATAGGTATTTATTAGTAATCCTGTTAACGGGTAGACGATTATGGTTAGCCACTAGATTGACTATATCTTTGTAGAGTATTTGGCTGTTATTTTTAGTTAGCTATGATGCAATGAAAAATAAATGAATATATATATGAATAATGAATAATATATATATTATAATTAAAATTATGAATAAACAAATAGGTGTTTACATAATATTGGTTGAACTAGATAAGTTAAATTATTAATAGCAATTGTTATGGAAGTAATAATATTAGTAGTAGTAGTAGTAGTAGTAGTTATAGTAGTAGTAGTTATAGTAGTAGTAGTAGTAGTAGTAGTAGTAGTAGTAGTAGTAGTAGTAGTAGTAGTAGTAGTAGTAGTAGTAGTAGTAGTAGTAGTAGTAGTAGTAGTAGTAGTAGTAGTAGTAGTAGTAGTAGTAGTAGTAGTAGTAGTAGTAGTAGTAGTAGTAGTAGTAGTAGTAGTAGTAGTAGTAGTAGTAGTAGTAGTAGTAGTAGTAGTAGTAGTAGTAGTAGTAGTAGTAGTAGTAGTAGTAGTAGTAGTAGTAGTAGTAGTAGTAGTAGTAGTAGTAGTAGTAGTAGTAGTAGTAGTAGTAGTAGTAGTAGTAGTAGTAGTAGTAGTAGTAGTAGTAGTAGTAGTAGTAGTAGTAGTAGTAGTAGTAGTAGTAGTAGTAGTAGTAGTAGTAGTAGTAGTAGTAGTAGTAGTAGTAGTAGTAGTAGTAGTAGTAGTAGTAGTAGTAGTAGTAGTAGTAGTAGTAGTAGTAGTAGTAGTAGTAGTAGTAGTAGTAGTAGTAGTAGTAGTAGTAGTAGTAGTAGTAGTAGTAGTAGTAGTAGTAGTAGTAGTAGTAGTAGTAGTAGTAGTAGTAGTAGTAGTAGTAGTAGTAGTAGTAGTAGTAGTAGTAGTAGTAGTAGTAGTAGTAGTAGTAGTAGTAGTAGTAGTAGTAGTAGTAGTAGTAGTAGTAGTAGTAGTAGTAGTAGTAGTAGTAGTAGTAGTAGTAGTAGTAGTAGTAGTAGTAGTAGTAGTAGTAGTAGTAGTAGTAGTAGTAGTAGTAGTAGTAGTAGTAGTAGTAGTAGTAGTAGTAGTAGTAGTAGTAGTAGTAGTAGTAGTAGTAGTAGTAGTAGTAGTAGTAGTAGTAGTAGTAGTAGTAGTAGTAGTAGTAGTAGTAGTAGTAGTAGTAGTAGTAGTAGTAGTAGTAGTAGTAGTAGTAGTAGTAGTAGTAGTAGTAGTAGTAGTAGTAGTAGTAGTAGTAGTAGTAGTAGTAGTAGTAGTAGTAGTAGTAGTAGTAGTAGTAGTAGTAGTAGTAGTAGTAGTAGTAGTAGTAGTAGTAGTAGTAGTAGTAGTAGTAGTAGTAGTAGTATATCCCATTCATAATAAAAGTATATCCCATTCATGCATCGGCTGCCGTCGCAGTCGGACGTGTTTTCGATTTTCGAGTGGACAACACTCGATCGAGTCGGCTTACGCCACTCGCTGCCATCCATTGTTTAAACAAAACAATCAGACGAATATACAACCTATATTCGCAACAATGGAAAACCCGGGATATTGTCAAACCTGCAATAAGACCTTCAAAGGTAAACGAGGACTATCTCAGCATAATCGCAGAGCTCACCCCGTAGAAACACACCAACGACAAGCATTAGAAATTGAACAAAGAGACATAACCCTAAATAATAGAAGATGGACTCTGGGTGAAACGAGAGAAATGGCTCTGGGTGAAACGAGAGAAATGGCAAGATTGGAGGCAAATTTATTGGTTATTAATAAATAAAATATTATTATATCCCTCCAATCCAGTATTAAAAATCGTACATATGATGCAATTAAGAGCCATCGTCGTACAGCTGATTACAAGAATCTTGTTAGTCAGCTCAAGAACTCTCTCGCTCCCCAACCAGATAATATAGCATTCACCCCTACTATATCCAATACCCCGCCATCTTCCCCATCTCCATCACATTCCCCACTAAATATTAATGCACCCACATTTATCCAATTAAACAATTTAGAGCAAAACAATATTATAGATTATATTCTAGAAATAAATAATACAAAGAATATTTCCCTACATGAAATTAGTTATGAGAATTTAGTTATCTCCTCTAGTATATCCCAAAATGATATCGATAGAGACTATGATTATATGTTAACCAATATAGATAAAATTAAAATACATAGAAAACAAATGCAAACACTATCCACTATATCTACTGATCGACCTATAACAACCGAAACTCGTACGCCTACGATGTGCTATAGTACTATTATGAACAATGGGTCTATTGTTAATTCAAGACTCGCCGAGAACAATAGACCAAATATTCATCAATCGACCAACAAGCAACTCGCTAGAAATAAGACCAATCAACGATACATCGGTCGAACAGAAAAAACGCTCCCGAATGGTAGGCGTACATTATATAAGACGGCCAGGCAAGAGAGACGCTCCGCTCGTATCGCAGAATATGCGAAAGCTCAACAACTTTGGAAAAAATCCAAGGCAAACCTTATGGGCAAAATACTAAATAGTACATCTCTCCAAGAGCCCCCCAATCAGCTTCCCCTCGATAGCCAATACCCATATTGGAAGGATTTATTTGAAACTAAATCTATACCCTTCACCGGTCCAACCTTCAGTGATAATGACACTTCTACGCCGCCGATAACAATAGAAGAGGTCGCAACTTCTCTGAAGTCCCTTAATGATGGAGCCCCTGGACCTGACCATATTCGGAAATCGGACCATGTATCCATCGGTATACATCGCCTTGCGATGAGGTTTAACCTCTATATACTAACCGGTATATGCCCTTCCGCATTTAAAGTTGGAACGACAACTCTAATACCTAAATGTAAGTTAAGCACATCTCCTAATCAGTATCGGCCTATAACGCTAGCGTCTATGGTATCCAGGCTATTTCACAGACTTTTGGCCAGTAGAATATCACGGGTTATAAAATTGGGACCAAGGCAGAAGGCCTTCGCCAAACGCGACGGCATATGCGAAAACCTCTACCTATTAAATTCTATAATAAAAAAACATAAACAAGAATGTAAATCATTAAAACTCTGTTTTCTTGACGTGTCTAAGGCATTTGATTCGGTGTCACATCACGCTATCAGCGCCTTAGCTCGTCGAGTTAACACTCCTACAAAAATTCTAAAATATATTAATAATTTATACAATAATAATATAATAAATATAAAAATAGACCAGAAAAAATCCAATCCCATTCGTATGAAGCAGGGAGACCCTTTGTCTCCTATCCTTTTTAATTCCGTGATGGATTACTGTGTCGATTGTTTGGTTGAGGAGGATGCAATTAACATCGGTCTCGCTAATGTCTCACACCTTGCATTTGCCGATGATATTGTAGTGTTTTCAGATACAACCGAGGGGTTACAAAGGCAAGTAAATTTATTGTCCGCACGTTTCAAGCAATGTGGCCTCTCGGTTAATCCTTCTAAATGTAAAACACTCAATATTGTCGTAAACCAAAAACGCGGGGTGTGGGCATGCGAAAGTAGACCCTTCCTCAACATTGGTCTGGAGAATATCGGCGCGTTGCAGGTCCTCGATACATACAAGTATCTGGGAATAGAGACTGGAATACTTAAGCCAAATAATGGTCCGATCTATTGTAATTTTAACAATAATCTTGCTAAATTAGATCGGGCCCCGCTAAAGCCTCACCAAAAAGTTGAGCTGTGTAGGGATTACCTCATCCCCGCAAGTATGCACATGCTCAACTTTTCTGGCCCTACCAAACGAGGCCTCCAGTCTCTAGACAAAGCAACACGCCGGTATGTCCGTAGATGGCTTCGACTACCAAAAGACACATCGCTGGGGGTATTTCATGCATCCACCGACTCCGGAGGTCTCGCTATCCCCGTTCTGGCTCTGACCATACCGGTCATCAGGAGCCAGAGAATGGCAAAAATCCTCGGTGGTGACGATCCCCTGGTAGAAATATTAGGTAGTCGAGATAGACTAGGTTGGTCGGTACCACCTTCTAAAGACGGTGTTCCTCTGCGTAGTACATCCGAAGTGCGCGCTTCCCTAAATGAGCAACTAGTACAGAGTGTCGATGGGCGTGTTTTGGTGCCTGGTAATAAACTAAACGGTTGGATAAGATGTAATCGTCTGATTAACGCACACGATTACATCAATGTATTCAAATTGAGACATAATATCCTCCCTTGTCCAGCCAGGGCCAGACGCGCCTATCCGGAAATAAATACTCAGTGCGCGTTTTGCGGGTACCCGAATACCACAATGAC